>JBBPDA010000132.1:19138324-19158333 GCA_037974385.1 Arnoldichthys spilopterus | reverse complement strand
TGCTGCTTGAAACATTGGGTCACCAATAGTATATTCCATCCGTCCGTCCGTCCGTCCGTCCGTCCGTCCGTCCGTCCATCCATCCATCCATCCATCCATCCATCCATCCATCCAAATTCTTCCATTTCGGGTCGCAGGGAAGCTGAAGCCGATCCCAGCTGACTACAGGCTCAAGGTGGGAAACACCCGGGACAGGAGGCCAACCCATCACAGCTGATTATTTAGGTAATCTTTTCCGAGGGCCCCCTTTCATTGGTCTATTCTTACCTTCCAAGTCTATCTGCATGCCTGCCTGTCTATCTATCTATCTGTCTGTAGATCTGTCTATTGGTCTGTCTGTCTACAGATCTGTCTGACTGACTGATATATCTGTCTCTCTATCTGCATATCTGTGTATTTATCTGCCTGTATATCTGTCTTAAGTATAGTATAAGCTACAGTTCTTTAGTAATGCTGAGAGTATGTAATGACTGGACTCTCAGAAAGCCGACGTTTGTTTGTTTTTGTATACTTTGTATAGGGGAGCAGGGAAATTAGTGGTTTTTTTTTTCTCCCTTTGAACTGGAAAAAAAGCCGCAGGCTCAATAATCACCCCTAACCAGACTTTTCCGGCGAACGTATGTGTTTTAAATATTGCTGCACTTCAAGGTTAAGGTTAGGCATGTAGAACTTGTTTGCCAGGAGCGTTTCCCATCTGCTGTTTTGAATCTAGATGTTTTGCGAGGGTAGGGCGTCTCATCGAATGCCTGCATCTACTGAAAGACTAGTGGTGAGGAGGGTTAGCCTCTGGTAAATGTGCAATATGTTTTCCCGCTTTCTTTTGGACCTGATGCCTAGACTCTAGTCTCTGAGGAGGGGAAGCAGGGCGACTAGTGTGGCGCTTTTGTTGAACTACATAAGTATCTTCAGGGGGGAAAAAAAAGAGGCGTGCTATGGCTCTTTTCAATTTAGACCTATCTAAGCGGTCTCAACTCTGCTTTGTGGGTTCACAGGGTGTCAGAACAGTTCAGCACCAACCCGGGCTGGAATATCTCAGTCTTTCCCATTCTGTGCCCCCAAAAAGCTCAATTCCTCCATCTCCAATGAAGCATGGACCTCACCGGCACCTCTGCTTTCCTTTCCTTTTATTTTAACCATCTAAAAAGCATGGTGGACATAAGATAACGCAAACATTACTCCGGTATCTGTTAGATGATGCTCCGTTTGGCCTAGCTGCCATACAAGAGCCTAAAACTGATGAACCAAAGGACTGCGACTTTGATGACTTTTTCAGATCCCTCCCAAACGGCTTCTGCGTGTACTTGAGGCACGTAACGAGGTGAACGACAAAACCACATGCCCTCCGTGTTCCTCTAAGGCATCTCTCTAATCTGCAAAGCGCCTTGAATAAGACATGACTTATCTCATTCCGATGGAGCTTTTTGATGAAGGTCATCCCGCTTGACGGCGCAGAGTTTCAACTCTTATCGTGTCCTTGTGCACCCGCCTCATCTCTGTGCTTCTGTCGAAAGCTAGAAAGAGGCCGTTGATCGCGCTCATGAGCTCATTACAGCGTTTTATCTCCATCTTTTGTGTTTTTATGTGACATCTTACATCTCTGTTAGACCTAAAGACTTTGGCAGACCCTAGTTGAGGCCTGAGTAATGTGGGAAGAATAAAATTCTATGGACTTGAGGTTTCACGAGAGTCGTTTGGTTCGAGTATTTTGTATTACCCTCAGGACACGTTATAAGTGAAACTTGACGTATGGCTACCCTCTACTTTTCCTCCCATTCAAGCAGCCGAAAATGATGGACTTGGAAGTTTGCTGCTTGACCCCAGCTGGTTTTGGGAAGCTGTCTATCTGTCTGTCTGTGTGTCTGCCTGCTTCACTATCTATCTATAGATAGATCTATATATCAGTCTAGATAAAATTTCCCTTATCACACACCATGCTAAATCCTAACCACTTCTGGGGAGGTTTTGGCAAGTTTGGGGTAATTTTCTGGCCAGTTTTGTGCAGATTTTGGGCCAGTTTGGGGCAAATTTCAGGCCAGTTTTGTGCAGATTTTGGGCCAGTTTGGTGCAAATTTCAGGCCAGTTTTGTGCAGATTTTGAGGCCAGTTTGGTGCAAATATCAGGCCAGTTTTGTGCAGATTTTGGGCCAGTTTGGGGCAAATTTAGGGTAAATTTCTGTATTGGGCAGGTTTTGGGCCAGTTTGGGGCAGGTTTAAGGCCAGTTTTTGGAAGGTTTCAGGCCTGGTTTAGGCTAACATTTCACATGCAAAGGGCATGTTTTTATTTATTTATTTATTTATTTTTTTGACTTTTTTATGTCATAGTTGGGTTTTTATTTGAAGGTGCATGCTTGTTCTCCTTTCTTTAACAACCTATTATACAGTATTGTGATAGCATTGCTAAGGGACCTTTACAGCCTAAACAGAGGGAATAAAAACATAAATATGTCTCTATGAAAATTGTACTTACGTCATATTTTGATGCGAAAAAAATCACAATGTCAGTGCCATTGAAGCATCCATTTAGTCCTCAGTAAGATGCGGTTTATGTGATTATTTTTAAAAGCATTGTTTTTTTTGGAAGGCTTTCGCACTCGGCTAGCACCGGGTTGTTTTTGGCTAAATCCTCATGTATGTGATGATCTCCCTGGAGCTACACAAGGCCTAAATTAAAAGCATGTTACCAAAGGAACGCTTAGTGGCAGAACAAGGTTTCTCCTGGAGCTCCCCTCTCCGAGCACCAGGCTAGAGGTCGCTTGTCTTTGAAGCGTAATCGCCTGTGGGCTTGGACACAGTGTACAAATATCTTTGCGAAGAATCAATAATGTTCTAACATATACTAACCTTGAAAAATACTTCGTAAATATCAGATCTGTTTCTTCCGTAACTGGCCTCGTCCCTACTTCTGCGAGTAGGCCTCAAGTTTTTTTGTTTTTTTTTTTCCAACACAAACACTGTGTATCGCTCCTAAAACCCTGAAACGTGAAAAGTTCAACAGTTTTTTCCCCTCCTCTCCCCCCAGTAAAACCAGGGCAGGGCTTCCACCGTTTTTTCTTTTCTTTCTATCCTCCACCTCAATCGATGTGACACAAATCCCCCTCCTCTCTCTTCGGCAAGTGTGTTTTTTCCCCCCTTTTTTTGCGCATGATGTGTTGTGATTCACGCCACCTCCATTGTCTCTCGCACACCTCGTTTTCTCTCTGCCCATCGTGCCCTCTGTCGCCCTCTCTTGCTCTCTGTCCCTCTCTCTCTCTCTCTCTCTCTCTGTGTCCTCTTTCCGTCACTTTAATCAGCCCTTTTAATTACTGACACCCTCGGTCGCCCTCCCGCTCATTCGGTTGTCACCTTTGGGAGATTGAGTCGTGGAGGAGAGGGAGAGAGACAGAGAGAGGTGGGAGGGGGGAGTCAAACCAGGCCCTGCGCTTCCCGCGGGTCTTGGAACAGGCCTGATAATAACGCGCCTGTGCCAGGCTCTCAGCCCTACTGCCAGCGCACATCTCCCATAAGCCCCCTCTGGCTCTGTCTCTCTCTTTCTCTCTCTCACTCTCTCAGTCTCTCTCTCTCTCGCTTTCACGTTGTCTTGATAAATGGAGGGGTTTTTTTTCTCTCTCCCTCCACTCGAACACTTCCTCCTAAGATGAGGGATACGACGAGGACCTGCGTCCCGTCACAACCTTGACTGTGGGCGCAGAGCTGTGAAAACAAAGTGTGCGGAAGTGTTAGGCCACTTGAGAGAAACGGATTAAAGCTTTTCATCTGGGCCATAAGAATTCATTTGCTTTGGAAATGGTTAAGATTAGCATAAATATAAATAAACATCTGTGCAATAAATCTGGATTTTATGTTCGTCAGCGCGTTCGATAGGGTCACCAATATATCGTTTGGTTGAAAAATGAAGGCTGATTGCTGATATTAAGGTGCCAAGGATTAATGGGCACTGGCAGAAATCTCGCCAATGAAGCAGAAAAATGGATTCTGCGTTTGACGTAAAGGGGCCGTTTTGCATTAAACTTTAATTGTTCTTGTTGCTTTATGTAGTATAGAATAACCAGTACAGAGAACATCTCTAGATAGATGGGCCTGGTCCAATTTAGCACCTGTGTGTGTTTAAAGCTAACTTTATTGCCATCTCAGCTACATATAGTGATACAGTGTGACAAGGTGATGTATCTCCAGTTGTCTCACAGCAAGAAGGTCCTGGGTTCAATCCCCGGGTCGGCCATGGATGCCTTTCTGTGTGGAGTTTGCAAGCTGAGTGTTTTTCCAGGTGCCCCGGTTTCTTCCCAATGTCCAAAGGCTGCAGTAGGTTGTCTGGATGCTCTAAATGGCCAGTGCAGTGGCAGTGGTGGCCTAGTGGTTAGGACATTGTGCTGGGGACCTGAAGGTCCCGGCTCAGGCACTACTGAGGTACCCTTGAGCAAGGTACCGTCCCACTACTCTGCTCCACGTCTTGGAAGTCGCTTTGGATAAAAGCGTCAGCCAAATGAATAAATGTACAAATGTAAATGATGTACAAATGTACAAATGGCCTGTAGGTTTGTGTGAATGGTTGTCTGTCTCTGTGCTGCCCTGTGATGGGTTGGCCTCCTGTCCGGAGTGAACCCTACCTCGGGCCTGTAGTCAGCTGGGATTGGCTCCAGCTTCCCTGTGACCTAAAATGGGAAGAAGCGGTTTGGAATGAACGAGTGATTCTATAAATCTACATCTTAACAACACAAAGAAAAAAATGTGAGAGTGTAGGTTGTAGTTATCTGTATATACACACACTGAAAATTTCAGTCTATTTCTTTTATATGCCGTTATCACTGCCAGTTGTTCTATTCATATTATGCACGCAGTAGTTATTTGTGTGTGTGTGTGTGTGTGTGTGTTTGTGTGTGTGTGTGTGTGTGTGTGTGGTATTTGTTCATACACATACACAGATCAGTCATAGCATTAACAGTTACCACTGACAGGTAACATGCATAACACTGAGTATCTAGTTATTTTATTACATTAGCTGTCAGGGGGTTGGATATATTAGGGAGCAAATGAACAGTTAGTTCTTGAAGTTGATGTGCTGGAAGTAGGAAAAATGGGCGGCAAGCATACGTATCTGATCCACTTTGACAATAGCTTTATTGTCATGGCTTTCTGACTAAGTCAGAGCATCTCCAAAACAGCAGGTCTTGTGGAGTGTCCTAGGTATGTAATAGTTAGTATCTACCAAAAGTGATCCAAAGAAGGACGACCGGTGACTTCGCGACAGGTTCATGACCAACCGAGGATCACTGATGCATGAGGGGAATGATGGCTAGCCTGTATGGTCCAATCTCCTTTATTATTGTTTTGTGCATCCTCTATTTCCCAACAGCGGTAAAATAATAGCAGAATACAGAATCTACACATCCACTCTTTTTCGGCTTTATGCCTGGAGACAGGGAGGGCCATGTCAAAGCTTGATTCGGTAGTCGTTGAACTGATTTGTGTGGATTTGGATGTATATTTTGCATCCTTTTCCTGCTGGAAGATCCAGCCACGAACCAGTTTTAGCTTTCTGGCAGAGGCTTAATGGAGACGGTTACGCCATTTATCCTAACAAGACTCCCAGGGAAAACAGTCCTCAAACGTCACAGATCCTCCATCTCAACAGTCCCCAAATGTCAGCAGATGCTCCACCATGCTTAACAGTGTGGAAAAGGTATTTTCTGTATAATCACACTTCTGAATAATCTTGATAGGTGCTAATAAAAAAGAACTGTGACATGTTTTTGAAAAAACAATCCATAAATAAATAAATTTTTCATGTATATCAATGTGTTGGCGTAAGCCTTTCCAGACCTCTCTTCGTGGAAGTCCAGTATAACCTGTAGTTTCCATTAAATGTCTAGTTTGCCTCAATCAGTCATTCATTAGATGAAATCAGGTGCTACTTGATGGACGTTCACACATCCATGCAGTGGCTGGAAGCATGGAGGACAAACCTGGAACCAAACCTGTACTAACCAGCTCACTAAACATCAACTGCAACTAAGCTTTAGTATTTGATTGATACATTCATCACCTTATTTGGCTAATCCCGGTGGTGGTGTAGCACAGTGGATCCTCCTGGGATGGAGCTTCAAAAATGGAATTTAAGCATAATTTTGAAATTATGCTGGTTCATGGGCAATGTCAACTAGAGTCCTTGGGCAAGACTCCTAATACTGCATTCATCTACAATTGCATTTACAGCATTTGGCAGACGCTCTTAGCCAGACCAACGTACATGGGTGCTTTCTAGCCTACGAAGAAAACCTGTCATACAGTAAATCTAGACTTCAATTAAGAGCTGCTAATCAATAAAGATGTATTGCTAGTAGTAAGTGTCTTAGTTTTGTAGATATTATAGTAGATAGTTCAGATAGCGGAAGTTCATTTCACCACTTAGGTGCCAACTTTAATCAACATCTGTAATATAGTTGCTGAATTGTAAGTCACTCTGGAGAATAACATCTACCAAATGAATCATAAATGTAAAATGTAGTTCATGCTTTAATGGGCTATTTAGGTGTAATTCAATCACTGGGAGAATCGTTGTAGTGGTGGTGGTGATACAATCCATGGGTCACCGTGTCTGCAACACAAAACCACTGGCTCATTTACCATCTGATTCAGCAGTAAAACTACAGTTTTCATATGTAATACTGTTAGTGGTAAAATAGTAGTACATCTGAAAGAAATGTTTTCTTTGGGCACTACTTTGACCTTTAGCACCCTGCATGTAAACCATGTTTACATGAAAAAACTCTTATCTTGAAACGATCATAAAGTACGCCTTATGCATCAGGTTGTGAATTCATAACCATTCCATAATGACTTTCTGTGAGGGAGCTTTAAAGGCATGAAACGCAAGGCGTATCTGATTCCTGTCACCATGGCTGTGAACAATTCTGTGGAATGAAGCAATTGACGTTAATCCACTCTGGATGAATTTACATCTTGGCGTTTGTGGGATATCAGGTGTGTTGGTGATGGAGCTGAAAAATGCAGCTAAATCTAGGAGAAGAACCAATGTTCTTTAGACCATCTCCCAAAACAAGACCTTCATTTTTACTGTTTTTTTTATGTTTGTCACGTGATGTTTGTGCAAGACAGAACATTTACTTACCTACTTTTCTTATCCAGACAACATGCTTGGAAGCATTTGTTGGTGTCTATCCATTGGTCCCAGTCAAGGGATCAAGAGGTTTAGTGTTTTGGGGTTTGAGCGAATTTATTTAGTCGACTGTTGGTGTGGTGTGCGAATTTGTTTCGTAGACCAGGGTAGGGGGTTATGATGGGATTTTTAATGTTTTTTTTTTTTTTTTGGGGGGGTCATTTTATTTTTTGCCTTGATGGCAAAGCTTTGTGCCTCCATGGAGCAGTGGAGAAAATGGAGAGTCCTCAAAAGCCATGCATGACAGTGTTCAGAGTGTAAGTGTACGATTTGTTAAGTCCTTGCTTGCATGGATCTCTCCCTGGCTTTATTCTTAGGCCTCGGTTTAGGCCAGATGTCATTTCTGTTTGTTGTAATAATAAATGCCATGCCTTAATGTGGGGCTCCAAATTATTGTGACCTTCAGCATCTGTGGTTTTATGATGCATTGGCATTGCTTTGTTGTGCTCCTCTGCTCTGTGGAAGAACAGCGTTGTTTTTTTTTTCTGGGTGGTAGGGTGGGTGGCAGGGGGAGTAGAATGCAGTAAGAAAAATAATAATCCAAGGTTACTTTCTTGCATTAGCATCTCTTTCTAAAAGAAGGTGCGTTCAAGGACAGTGTTGCTCAGCGCCGCCGTATTGCTTTTCTACTCAGCATATTCAAGCGCTGTGTTCTGGGGAAACATTAAGGTGGTAGCTTGTGAATATTTCATCTGCCTTTCAGTGGAACTAGCCTAAATTCAATTTTAATTGTCTCAGAAAGGAGGGTCCGCCCACATTGTAAAGGTCTAAGAATAGCCTGCCTCGGAGTATGAAGTGGTGGTGTTGACACACCCATCCTGAACAGCCCATCTGTCCTCTATTGCTTCATCATTGGTCAGTTTCTGACCACACTGCCATCCTTAATTGGATATTTTTGGGTCGTTGACCACTCTCAATCTACACACTGACGTGAAAGAGAAACCCCACGCTACCGTGTCATATCTGGGTGTTTCGAATAAATTTTGCCAGTAAAATTACTGTGACATGTCCATTTCTATGGCTACACTCAGTCCAACTCTTTCATTAAGTTAATAGTGCATAACGGTTAAGGTCATTTACTTTATTACTTAGCTCCTCAAACCTGTCCTGGAGATCTATGCTCCTTCAGACTTTAGTTTCACCCATGATCTCACAAATTAGACACTTATCATCCAAACTATGAAGATTACTGAGCTAGATCAGGTGTGTCGCAAGCAATAATGTCATATCTAACTGAAGACATAACAGCTACCAAGAATATTAAATATGTTTAGAGTGTTAGAACTTGCTTAAAATGGAATAACCAATAATGTAGAAAACAAAATGTGACTTAAAACCTTTTTTCGTTCAGTATTTCCAGCCGCTTATGTAGTAATTTGTTATTTTCAAAAAAGTATTTATTAATTTATTTAATAGCAATTATTGGTAACTTTATCAATATAATATGGTACAAAAATGGACTGATAATGTGTATATATATATATTTTTTCTGATTCATTTTTTTAAAACGAATTGTTTCATAGAGATAGTTTAATTGCTAATGCATGCATAAATAAATAAATAAAAAAATAATAAATAAACGAATAATTGATTAACTTTGTTTTACGTTGCAGTGTCGGTGATTACATTGTCAGCTGTTCCCATACTCAAAACAAATAATAAAATTAAAAAAGTAATAAATAATATTAATGCTGTTCTCCAAAAACCCGAACCGAACAACTCATTGTCATTTTTTTCATCATTATTTGAATAAAGCAGCCTTTGTCCTTAAAATTGTGTGAACACTTGATTATGGACCAATAGAAAAGCTCCACAACGATTAGGAATAACCCCCTTTTTTTTTTACATTCGCTTACATATAAAGTTACAGGGAGTTTTGCCATTTTCTGTACAGCAGCTGTTTTGGAGAACCATCTCCAAACATTTGCTTAAATACCCCATAGACTGATCATTGGCACAGAGTAGCTCATAACCACAGTAATAATTGTCCATGCTGTCATGAATAACTCCGGTGAATTTCCTTTGCCTTGTTTTAGTTTTCCTCACCGCAGCTGCTTGGGCGCTCGTGGCTACAGCTAATTACCTCAGCTGGGGGCCGCGGAAAGACTCACAGGGTGAAGGTACGTGTATTTATTGCGTCGCTCTGACAATAAAATTGGCCAGGTGCATTGATTTTTCTCTTCTCTCCGGCCCCGTTTTATTCAGAGGACCTGTAAGCAAGTTGATTACAGACGGAGCGAACAGCAAAATTGGTTCTCCTAGTTGCTATTGGTGCGATGCCCCCCCCCCTCCCCCCGCTCTCTCTTCCTCTTTCACTCTCTAACTGATGTTCACTCTGTTCTTTCTGTTTCTCGCTGCTTCTGAAGCGAAATCTCAAAATAGAAGGGAGTTCACGACTTGTATTTCAGAGAGACTCGGTGGTGATTTGAGGCCTAAGTAAGGCTAACACGCAGGTTCTAGCCCATCAAGGATGTGTGTTAGGTCTCGCAAGCAGTCTGAGCAGGTCACACTCTCCTCCAAGTGAACTGAACTGTGCTATGACATCGCGTAGGCAGTTGATGAAGACACCGACTTCTTGTCGCTTGGAGGGAACCCGCGCTAACGTGCCAGCCCTCACCCTTCCAGCTCAGCAGGTGCAGCAGGAGGGAATGGGTGAATGGCTCGCATTAGCACTGACTTGGATAAAATGAAGAAGAAGAAAAAAGAAAAAAAAATCGAATGTGATGTTTTTTATCTTGAGGTCAATAAGAATGAACCCGTATACATGGATCAGCCATAACTTTAACACCACCTGCCTAATGCTGTATAGGTTCCCCTCGTTCCGCCGTGTGCTCTGACACTTTTCTCTCAGAATCAGCTTTCACGTCTTTAACCCTCAGCTCTTTTGGGGACCAGATCAGCTAGCCTTCCCTCCCGACATGCATCAGTGAGCCTTGGGTGCCCGTGGCCCTGATGCAAATTCAGCAATTGTCCTTAATTTGGTACTACTGCATACCTGGAACACTCCACAAAATAGCTCAGATCCTTATCCTTGGCCATTTTTCCTGCTTCCAGCGCATCAACCTCAAGAACTGACTGTTCACTTGCTGCCTAATATATCCCAACCCCCCCAACAGGTGCCGTTGTAATGAAATGACAAAATATTCAGTGTTATTCACTGAACCTGTCAGTGGTGTTAATGTTATGGCTGGTTGGTGAATGCAGTATAAATCTCAAATTTGGACCTTATAGAAATGTTCCACCTAATTTTAATTGAAAGTGTTAAAAGTGGAGATGGTAAAGGCGAGCATGTGCTTTCTCTGATGCGCATGAAGTGCCACTATATACCTAGCATCATTGGCACTGACCCACTTGAAAAAGTGGAGGAAGCTGATACTTGTTTTTGTCTTATACACACTTTGCTAGAAATATTGGTAGCCTTCTGCTTTTTTTCTCTTTTTAATTACTCAGAACTTGATCTCTGCACTGCATCACTGCTAATCGGGCCACTTTTCTTGAGAGAACTGCTCCATTCCCGTTCCCAACTGCATGTTTTAGCTCTTTCCACAGATGTTCAGTTGGGTTCGCGTCAGAACTCATAGCAGGCCACTTCAGAATGATCAGTATTTTCTTTTTATCCATTCTTTGGTGTTCAGGGTCATTGTCTTGCCAGAAAACATCAGACATCGCTTTCTGACACTAGGCTTTTTGGCTCCAAAATGCCTTGATAGTCATTTGATTTCATTAGATTCAAGGCACCTAGTGCCTGAAACAGCAAAGCAACCCTGGAACTGTGTCTCCTCTATGTAACAGTAGGCATGGCGTATTAACCCAGAAGGACTGTGGCTTATCAAGTCGCGCCTTTCTTTTTTTGTGTCTCCCTTTTAGAAGTGTTGCCTTGCTGGTATTCTTTTTACCATGGTGACCATCTTGATTCAGACCGCAGTGGATGGTCTTGAAGCTCTTGTACCTTGAACCTGGAGCTTTTCTTAGACCTGTTTTCCTCGGTTCTTTCTTGGCCATTCAAAAGAATCTCTGTTCAATCTGGCACCAGGTTTCCTCACGTCCAGAGACGTTGGCTGCAATCCCATGGGCCTTCTCTAATAATATTGGCAACAGTAGTCATTGGAACAAGTTCTTTGATAATGATCTTAAACCTTTGTGTTGACCATGTTTGGCTCTTACGCTTTTTCCAACGTCCTCAGACCACTTTTTTCAATTTTTAGTGTGGTTCACATAGTGGAAGCCTGAGCAGTTTTCTTCTTTTATGCTGGAGATATCTCTATAATAATATGATCTAATAAATATCTCTTATAGCAATTGATTTTCACACTATTAAAAGGTACATATTATTTGATCCAAGCTATTTTGTAGAATAAGCAAGACTACAATTATTTTTTCAATGTTTTTATGTTCTTGCAAACCAAAGACAGACATCTTCAGACAATAAAATGTCTATATTTAGAGAAAAGCGCAGTTGGTAAGCATGCCACCTCATTTCTCCTGACTTGTCTGTTTTGACTGGCCGCCTGGACGCGTTTGCAGCGTGTTTAATTGGCCTCTCGTTTGGAATTTCTAACATTGCCTTTATTTAACAGGCTTGACACTTGTAATTGCTCGATCAGTAGTAATTATAACCCACGTCGACAGTTTACAGGTCTTTAAAGGACACCCACTGGTTGGAATGCATAGCTGGATGGAGTAGACCCCCCCCCTTCACAGCGAAGTGCATGAATGTGGTGCTTAGTTAAGGTCAGCTCCTTATACGTTATGGCCATGGTAATATTCTCTCGGCAGGAATAGGTATCTCGGGCAACCTTGATGTAGTGCCGCTACTGTGCTCTTAAGGGTTTCATGTGAATTACTTTCATTTGCTCCTTTGCTCCACCATGGCAATGCTCCTTTGTATCTTAGTAACAGGCCGTAATGGCAGCGACGTTGCATTGAGAGGGAAAGAGCCGGTGAGGGAGGTTTGAATCCATAGACAAAAGAGGCCAGGTTTGTCCTCAGGAGCACAAAGAAAAAATGGCTTCACGGTCATAAGAAAACCGCATATCTTCAAAAGATAGCTTTAAAGGTGAAGGAAAGCTTTAAAGGGTCCATTTCACTGCAAAATACATTTTTTGTCCAATTAAAAAAAAGAAAGAAAATAGATTGATGCATGTAACCTTTCTTACAGTTTCAAAACATACATTTCACTACTGCGTCTGTACTGTTAGTATATGGAAGTCATTGTTTTTGTGATGTCACAAAATCACATTTATGCGCCTACGTTTGCCTGTTCACCTGACTGCGGTTCACAATGACTTTATGAGGAATGGTTTAGCAAGGTGCAATACAGGACACCCAATCAGAACAGGAGTCATTTACATATTATCAGTCTTAAAGACACAGTAAAAGATTAAAATCTCTTTCATTTTAGAGGATAAAGAAAACGATCATGTTCTTGGGGAAAGAATGAATGTTTGGTTAAATTACCCTTGACCCTGTTTACACCCGGTCACTTCATGCGTATTGAGTATCTGGATTATAATCTAAATTAGGCCACATACAAATTCGGGTGTAAACGCACCCATAATGCACAAATACAAATCTGATTGTTCGAACCACTCAGGAGGTTGTTTGAGACACTTTTGAGCCATGTTTTAGCGGTGTAAATGTTACCATCTCTTCAAGACACATTCAACCACCAAACCCCCTTCCAGTTGTTTGACTGGAGACACATTTGGCTATTAGGTGTAAAAAAGCATGTGGCTAAAATCTTACCAGATGCTAGTCACATGACGTGACCATGTGTAAATGGGGTTTTCTTATATACAGTTTAATTAAATAAAAATGAAATCATATACAGTTTAAATGAGCGTAAATTTAGCATCTACTGCTCACTGTCGAGATTATAACTGTGTAAAACTTGAAATAGCTTAGCTAGCTCAGAGACCCGAACTGATACCCACCATTTCCACTCTGAAATGCATCCTGGTGCTGCCCTGGGTGTAAGCAAGTTTCCAGGACAAGCTGGTGGGCCACTTTTCTATAGCTTATTGTATTTAACACAGTCACAGGACGAGCTACTGATTGTTTGGTCATTTTTAGATGTAGCTTATAACCTAATCTAATAAAGTTATTGTAATAAACAGAACTGATATGACACGATATGAATATTTCAGGACACTTTAGTAGCATTGCTAGCTTTAGTGCTTTTAGTAAGAATAGCATGACCTCATTCCGACATGTCCTAATTATTGATAATGTTGAAATGATATGAAAACCAGTGGTATTTTTTAAACTAGTGGTGTAAATCACAAGTTGCATCACGATTCGATCCAGCCTGACTATTTTGGCCAATGATCTGATCCTTTTCAGTACCTTAAAATCTGCAGCGATGTGGATACTGGGGTCTGCAGCGAGTCCAAGTCATTCTGGATCAGTTTTATTGATCCACCCTCTGTAATTGTATTTGTATTGTTCATGCAGTATTAATAGCAGCTGAAAACATTAATGAAGTTTAAATATGGCAGTGACATTAGGAACATAATATTAATAATAATTGAAAGAATGAGAGAAAAAATTGAAGAGATTGTGGGAGAAGAATTGGTTTGAGGGTGAGAGGGAGGAGACTGACACAATTGCTATTGCTATTTTAAATCTTGCTAATGCTAAGGGAATACGTCACAAGTGCATGGCGGCATGTTGGTTCACTTGGAAAACGAACCAGACACTTACAGCTGTTAGTGTTGGTGGTAGCATTAGCACATCTGGGCTGAAGCCCCTTTCTTGTCTCTAAGGAGCTATTGGCTCTGCCTGCTGAGCTGGATCTAATACAGCTTGTGTGGGGGGTGAGGGGGGTGTGCTCAGGGCCACGCTGCAGATGTCTGATTTGGGCATAATTTCAGTTGAGAATGTGGATTAGCCCTGTTCCATTTTTTTCAGTCTCGCCTTGGCATTTACACACCCTGCATACTTTCTAACTGACCGCTGCATAAACAGTAGTTACATAGTGTAGAATATGACAGCATGTAGTTAAATTGTGTAGTATATAACTACATTTCCACAATATTTACCAGTAAGAAATTCCTTATTTAAAATTATATGAAAAAAAAAACAGATGAAAAAAAATTACAAACAAAAAACAAAAATTGTTAGGTATGTAACGAGGTATGTGATTACGATCGGCTATTAAAATGCACAAAATCTGTTTTACTGGCACATTAAACAGCTCTGTGACCCGGCTTTAGAATAAAACAGGTGGTTAACCTTATATGGCGCGCTCATGAATATTTGATAAGGTCTGCTCTGAATGGCTGGTTTACCATGCAGCGCTACAATAGAAAATGTCTACAGAGACGATGTGTTTAGGCACTGAACCTTATACGTTTGAGCCTGAATCGGAGGAAGAAACCGACAAAAACACAAAACACAATCACAAAAACAGTCAATTTCTCAGATATTGGAACCAAACATTTCTCCGTAGAGTGTTACTAGAGGGTCAGATTATGGCGAGTAAGTTTTATATGTTTGCATAAGCATTAGCACAGCTGGGCCTTTCTGAAAGCATGTTGCAGCATGCTTTGCCCCTTAGTCTGACTGAGGGGCAAGTTCCAGTTGGAAAGTGACATCAGTGCCTACCCACTACACCAATGCTATATACAAGTTACTGTATTTAGGTTGGATGTGATGCAAAACCCTACCATTCCCCAAACGGCTCACATACTGTAATTAACGCCGTGACATGCCAATGCCGGCTGCTATGCTAAAGGTGAGGACTGAACGCTGTGCAATTTGTGTGAACCCTGTGTCAGCATGAGACATGAAGCCATATGGATGTTCGCTGGTGTTGAACTGCTATAGCTACCCTTGGGTGTTTGTTGATTATGCTAATCTTTGGACAGAAACTGATGCCTCTATGGAAGTTGCCAGTTTAACAGAAACAAGTACCTTCTTGTGTAAATCATCTTAAAGTGTAAATTGTCTATTGCTGCACAATTTGTTAGCAATGGCTTCCTTGTCAATGGAAAGAGGCCAACATAGGACCAACACACTTGTCACATATACTAACATGCCACAAACACTGAAACCACAGTCAGTGTTGCTGCTGTGTTGAGAACAGCCGATCACCCTTACAATTTTTGGGCATTATTAGTCTTTGGTGGTTCACTTCCATTAATGGAAGGTGGATGGGCTGATAAATTGTACAATCTATAGCCTCAAAGCTCTGTTATATGGTACATGTAAAGAAAGAGTTACATGACTGGTGAAGTCCAGCAACCAATGGCCGTTGAACCTCTGACTCTATTTTTATGCTGCTAGATTTCCCTCATAGTTGCATTTTGATCAAACTCAGAAGAGAAGTGAGCCTTATTTAAAGCTATTCTTGCTGGCTGGTCCTTGTTGACAGCATTCCACATGCTTTTTCCACCTTCTCAGCATCATTGCTGCAGGATATGAGCACGGAAGATAGAGAATGAGGCCTAATTTGGAAAAGCTCAGCACTCCCTATGTAGTGCACTCTATAAGTCATGAAAAGTCTGCCTTCTACACCATACAGTGCACTGTATGTCCAGTATGAAATTGTGCACATGCGGCTGAATCCCAAAATGGCTCTTAGTTATGTGTATTGAGGGGGGCATGCGGGTGCAGGAGCCAGCATTTAAATTTGTAGTCAACCATGTAGGGACTAGGGAACCATTTCAAATTCAGCGAAGGAATTGTGTGAAGATGCTCCCCGTTTTGCCTTTGGTTCAGTGCTCCTGCCATCTCTGTGAGGTCCTTTACACTGGCTAATATTTTGTGATGTGTTGTTTGTGCCTAAACTAAAAAAGAAACCTACTCCAACTACATCAGCGTCATAACTTGTAGACATATGCCAGAAGACATTTAGAACAACCCCTGCCAACCCTACCCCTCAGAACAACCCCTACCCTACCCCTGCCATCAGTCAGTACACTGGTTGACGTTTGCAAACAACTTTAATATGCACCCCTGAAAGTTGCCAGAAAGGGCTTTTTTCACTTTATGCCATAAACTTACTGTACGTTGTCCTAAATAAGTTCTTCAAATGGTTACAACAGCAAAACCTGCCGAGTTCTAGGTCCTGCTTTAAATAAAAACTTCCTAATTAATGATTTCAATTGTTTTTAGAGAAGTACAGTTTATCTGAAAGTTCACACCATGCAAAGGAAAAATGTATGCAGGCACATGGTTCCTTGAGTGTTCACAGATCTATATAGAACCACTTGAACCACTCTTGAACAATATTTTTAAGGGTGTAGAAGAACATTTTCAATTCCCTAAAGAAGCCTTCAGTGGAAGGTTCTCTGAAGAACCTTATTTGTAAATGAGTGATGTGAGTGTAGAGAACTTCAAGAGAAATTCAAAGAACCTCCACACAATGTAAAGGGTCTTGGAGAAACCCTTAAATTGGTCAGTGTACCTCCTTGTACTGTTAAAATGATATCCTAACTGCTCTTTAGGGAACTAAATTGGTTCTTCTGTAGCATCTCTCAAACGAACCTTTTAAAGACTGTAATTGGTCTACATTTTGTTTTCTTATGATACATGCAGGTGTTCGGTGTAGAAGGTCATGATCTTCCCATAAAAGTGTCTTATGGTGCAGTTTATCATATCAATGATAACACATTGCCAATTGTCCAGCCCCGAGGTCAGCGTCACCTTCAAGCTAATTTGCTCTGGATATCAGCATTCTAACATTGATCAGCTCCATTGATTATGCTTTGAAATCCATTGGATTTAACCAGAACTTTGCCCAGGTCGTGGGAACCAAGGCGTCTGCAGCATCTGCTGCTTCTTTGTTCCTCTAGCATGTAAACAACATGGCCGACTGCTGTTACTATACCATGGAAGAAAGCATTTGCAAAGCGCCTTGAAACAACCTTCTGGGATTTTTAATGGCCTACTTTACATAATTCTACACGTCCCCTCGTTCCCTGAACCTCCCCACTCTAGTTCTCATCTAATGGAAAAGTTTGAGCCTCAATTTACCTCCGTCTTCTCTCTCTCACACATGCCAAGCTTGGAGTTTTGAAATCTGAACACTTGAATGTAATTTTAGCTGCGCTCTCATTATACCAAATGGATTTCGTAAGATACTTCACTTCTTTTAGCTGTTGGTTCTCATTAGACACCCGTAGATTGGAATATATATATATATATATACTCTTTTCCATCCTCTTCAAGCCAAAGAGGAGCTTTTCAAGAGCCATTATGTAAAACTGATAGATGCTGGCCGTGTTAAAGAGCAGTTATTAAAATCGCCCCTCTGGAGCAAAGTAGGATTATTTGTTCTATTCAGCTGAAGTCAACTGGCTGATATAATGCTGTACTAATACTTAAACTGCGGATTATGGATCCCCTGCCTCTGTAAGTGAAGTTCAGCAGGCAATGAAAAGCTGCGGTTTCCTTTTCTCCTCAAGAAAGCACCTCAGAATGTCTTGAGAGCGGAGCGAGCAGATAGGAAAATGGACTACGACTTCAAACGAGAAAGACGTGGTGAAGCAGACCGACACCTTTTTAGCCAGAATGGCTTTTTTTGCCAAAATGATAGTTTGAACAGCTCTCAAATCATTCCATCATTTGTTTCGAGACTCCCCCTTGACTGCTGTGGTTCCACATGGTCACCTGCATCAGTGCATGAAGTGGGGCTGTTGGGTTCTTATACCAATAGTTTGATTTTGTGTAGTTTTACCTTTTGAAATTTTTGTCAAATGACAATATTTTTGTAATTTTGACTTTCTTCCACTTAGTATAGTCCTCCAAGAGTGTGGAGTTCTCCAAAGGCATTGTGTTAATGTCAGTTTTTAAAAAGATGCAGTGGCTGGCTTCGCATGACTTGGAGGAAGCATCTTCCTGGTAGCTTTCACCCTCCCAGTGTTGTTGGTATTGTCTGATAAGGGGAGGTCTAGCTAGTGTGTAGAATCGGGCAGAAAATGGAGGGAAAAAAACTGACCAACTGCACTGCAAAAGCATAATAAGTATTAAATAGAAATCATTGTTTTTAGTATTTAGTGCAGTATTTTTTTTAAATATTCAATAATATTTTTAAGCAGTAGTTTTTTTTTACCATATTTATATTATATATATATATATATGTGTATAGATTTATTTTTTTACCAAAATATAATATATATATTTAATATAGATATGATAAAAAACAGTACTGCTTAAAAATATTATAGAATATTTAAAAAAAATACTGCACTAAATACTAAAAACAATGATTTCTATTTAAAACGTACACACACACACACACACACACACACACAGTCTACGGATAGAAAATTGTCTACACCGATCAGCCATAACATTAACACTGCTGACAGGTAAAGTGAATAACATTGAAACTCTAGTTATTTCATTACAATGGCACTTGCCAGGGGATGAGATATGTTAGTCAGCAGTGAACAGTCAGTTCATGAACTTGATGGAAGCAGGAAAACACATGAGTGTGAGGGTCTGAGCCACTTTGATGAGGGTTATATTTTGATGGCTAGACAACGGACTCAGAGCATCTCTACAGTGACAGGTCTTTTGTAGGAAGCATTTAGTATCTACCAAAAGTGATCCAAGGAAAGACAACTAGTGTAGCAACGATCATGTCATGGGCACCCAGTGGTCAGTGATGCATGTGGGGAGTGAAGGCTAGTCTGTCTGGTCCGATCAACCTGTGCATACACATGGCTTTTACCCAGCTTCCCCCCAGAAGCATCTTTGACAGATTAGCTGCTTTAGTTTGTCAGCCTATGACGATAGATTGTTGAGCTTTATTGGATCAGGAGTAAGGTGAACAACTTGTCTGTAATTAATTTTAGGCACATGGAGCCTTGACGCTCCCCCTTAGCCAGCACAAAAACCAGGCTTGTGATGTACTCTCTCCATAATTGATGCCATTAGAAAGCTGTCCCTGCTTCCACAGTGAGTCATCGGCGTTGTGAGCTTTCTTTTTCTCCCCTTTTTCCGCCAGAAAGAACATATTTATATAGAAAATAATTGTATTGAGAATGTGCAATCTGCGAGACTTATCTCATTATCGCTTTGTCAGTGCTCCAAATGTGATGAGGCAGGAAGAGTGAGGAAGCGTGCTTACGTGTGTGTGTGTGTGTGTGTGTGTGTGAAGGATGAGAGGAACACCCTGAAGCAAACAGAGCTGCTGGCACTGAGGCCCATCAGATGTGCAGGTTAGCGTCTCTGTAAATATCATTAGAGTGTGCGAGTGTGTGTGTGTGTGCGTGTGTGTGTGTGTGTGTGTGCGTACATTTGTCTTTCAGTCTTCAAACATGCGGCAGCCCTCCAGAGCCACTCGTTAGGATGTGGCTAGTGGAACAGACCTCATCTCTTTCGCTCATTTGCATTCCACGCTGCGGCCACGCTGGCGGACGGAGCTCCAGTATGCAAACACAATCAAGGCTTTTGTCTCCTGTAGGAGGTGGAAGGATACAGTATCTGTCTATAGATGCTTTATGTAGCTCAGCTGATGAGGAAGACATGCAGAGAGCTTGTCTTCAACATTGGTGTGATTTTGGCTTAAACAGAAACAAGAGTCTACTTGTAGAAGGGTTTTACGGATTTACAGAGGTGGAAGCAAGTCGCCAAGTTGCAAAAAAAAACAGCACGTCTCAAGTCTAGGCCCGAGTCAATACAGACAACTCTCAAGATGAGTCCTTAGTCAATACAGGCAAGTCTCAGGTCAAGTTCTGAGTCAGTACAGGCAAGCTTCAAGTTGAGTACCAAGTCAATACAGGCAAGTGTCAGGTCGAGTCTTTAGTAAATACAGGCAAGTCTCAAGTCAAGTCTTGAGTCACTACAGACAAGTCTCAAGTCAAGTCTTGAGTCAATACAGGCAA
>JBBPDA010000132.1:19096646-19108344 GCA_037974385.1 Arnoldichthys spilopterus | reverse complement strand
AAACTACTGCAATAAATAAACACACCAAGATCCTAAACTACTGTAATAAATAAACACACCAAGATCCTAAACTACTGCAATAAATAAACACACCAAGTTCTTATACTACTAAAGAGAGCAACTAAAAAACTGAACAGAATTAAATGACTTACCTCCAGTTCTCTCTGTGAAGAACAATGATCACACAAACATGAATGTTGGACATTCATTTTTAAGGGTTGTTTAAGGGATTCATTTTGAGGGTTGTGTCATTTCTCGTGTGACTTTTTGTGACAGAATATTGGTCTGTAGACCAGATGGACCAGTCATGCTGAAAGATGGTGTAGTTAATGACCACCTTTTCCCGCTCTGTTCACTCTACACATTTCCGACATATGATTGGAAGTCTCGAGGTGGTATAGTGGGAACTCTGACATTACAGTATATCCTAGAGGCATTGACCGGTTTGCAATTAGCCCCCACCAATGTCATTCTGGTCTTCTGAATCTGACTAAACGGTGGGCTGCAAGTAAATTTGCAAATACATCACTTTTTCTATTTTTTTTTTGTTAAATTATGTTTAATTGTGTTTTGTAGCACCGCTTTGACTTCAGTAGGATGTTACATTAGCATTTGTTGCCTCTGTTCAAGGCCAACCTGCAGCCCAGATTATAATTCCATGTGTTTACCTGTGTGTGTGTGTTTGTGGTGGTAGGGTGGGTAGGGGCAGTAATCAGACAGTCAAGAGTGTTTTTAACCTGTGGGGTTTGAGCTTCACCTTTTTTTGGATTGGTGAAATATGGATCAGTTGTCTTTATTAGACTTGAACCTTGACCTCTTTGTGCTAAAAATCCTCATGATATGGTGCTGAAGGCAGAGAAACATTGCCACCACTGGGTTCACCCTCTTAACTGCACAATCTTGGGACGTCCTGAACATTATCTGTCCTGAACTAATGGCATGCTAATGCAATAAAGACATTTTCTTAAAGCTCATCTGGATTTTGGCAGAAATTGAGGGCAAGAAAAAGCTGCAGACAATGTGTTTTTTATGCCATCCAAATGCGCATACGACCAAACACAAGTCATTAAAGCCAGTGTGGAAGGTCTGATTCACTCCATTGAGCAGAAAAACAGTCCTGTTCGATTTGTGCACACCTGACACCACAGACGTCAGAAAAACACTTGATTCAGGCATCCGTGTGGAAAGGGCCTTAGAGTAAAGCAAACATTGTGGCTTAGCACCTGCCTGTTAGTAGAAAAATGCCCTGTTATCAGATTTAACAAAATGGATAGGACACTTCAACCAGTCCAATCCTTAGAATATCTATATTTTTCAGTTTTTGTGCCTTTGGGTTAAACAACTGAGAGTCAAGAAAGTAAAACAAAAGCAACTGGCTAATCGGCTGAATCTCGGAATCAAATTAACGAGCACAAAAAGTCTGTTGAGAAACCCTGCCCCAGACAGGGCCACAGTTATACTTGAGATAAAGGTACAAGGGAACAGAAAGGGAGTTGACTTTGACTTCCTGCTACTCAATTTATGTCCCCTTAGCTCTCTCCTCCAAAGTTAGCTTCTCATTAGCCATCTCCTAGCGGCACCTTCTCTGACTTCTTCCACCCTGCCATTAGAGGCCAGAGTCATTAGGCTGCTCTTGCTTCCACTTCTTAATGCTCCTTGAGTCCTTCTTAAGAAGTCCCTCCACCACCCATGTGTCTGAGTGAAGTTTTACAGTTCTTCGCAACCACTGAGGGCGGTGGGGGAGTTAATGCTAACATTAGCTTTAGCGAAGGAGTTTCCTCAGAGAATCGCCAATGGTGGAGTAACCTGCCTCAGGATTTATCTGTCCGGATGATCAGCATGCTGGAGTTCTTCAGAGTTCAGAGGGAATCTAAGGGATCCCCTCAAAGGATTATGGGACTTGTCTGTCAGGAACTTTCACTTAATCGTTG
This sequence comes from Arnoldichthys spilopterus, assembly GCA_037974385.1. Classification (NCBI taxonomy): domain Eukaryota; kingdom Metazoa; phylum Chordata; class Actinopteri; order Characiformes; family Lepidarchidae; genus Arnoldichthys; species Arnoldichthys spilopterus. The sequence continues at coordinate 19,106,413 of JBBPDA010000132.1, read as the reverse complement.
TTAGCATGGATCCGTTTTTGTGCCATCTACAAACCTTATTCCTCAGTATGTCAGTTTTGAAAGTATTTTTTGTATGGAACTTCTACATTGCAGTTTGCGTCGGGTTGTTTCGGTAATTGGCACCACAGAAAGTTTTCAGTTAAAGTCTTTCTGTGTTTTTTTTTTTTATTTTTCCCACCACACTTGCTGTGTTTGTCTAGAGAATTGCGTCTCACTTGAGCACCAGGTCAAGCTGCTCACCGAGTTGTCTCAATTAGTTTTCTCTCCAGCAGCTCGTGGGAGGCTTGTGTGTGTGTGTGTGTGTGTGTGTGTGTGTGTGTGTGCGCGTGCGGGCATGTGTCTGTATTTGTGTCTGTGTGTGTTCTATCCCAGCAGCACTGTTGTAGTCTGTTATTACTGTAACGTTTTTGCTCTAAGTTGCCTGCTTTTTTCCACAATCCCTATAAAAATAAACCAACCTCCGCCATACCTGACTCTCATTTATTCACTGTCAGCAATCCCTTGCAACAGTCCTAAGGAAAATAAATCACGTTAGCCAACTTATTCGGACAGTTCATGATGGTTCAGTGATTTAGGAAATGAGCACAATGCTTCGTAGACAAAAGGGGAATACGTTAGACATTTTTTATTCAGGTGTTGCAAACAACTGGAGAAGCACTGACTGTAAACCAGTAAGTGCATTGCATGACTGGGGTCTGAACCACAGCTGTATCATGTGGTCCACAATAATCCTCAGCAAGCCAAATAGCCTACATTCTTTCTGTCAGTTGTCAATGACTTTCCTGAGTGTGTTGATACAGCATTTTATGTTAGAGCTTTAATTATTTGCCTGTTCATTCTAGGTTCGCGCATCATTTCTCAAATTTTGTGTCAGATGCTGGAAGGGTTTAGATCTTCAGGTGTCAGTAAAATTTTTCTCCCTGCTTTATAGTTTCTCTGTGCCTTTATTACTGTAAACAATTTGAATCTGAGTTCAGAATTTAATTGGCTACAGTGCGATTCAGACAAACTTTTGTTGGATACAGTTGGGTTCAGACCAAATTTTGTTGGCTGCAATCAGATTTAGATAGAATTTCTTTTCCGGCTACATTCAGGTGTAAAATTAATTACGTTTGTCTACACACTAATTTGGCAGCAGTAGTCTGGTTCAGACAGAATTTTGTAAGGCTACAGTCTGCATCAGACAGAATTTTATAAGGCTACAGTTGGATTTAAACAAAATTTTGTTGGGTATTGTCAAATTTTTATTTTGTTGACTACAGCTGCAGTAGAGTTCATACAGAATTTTGTTTGCTACAGTCCAGTTTAGACAGAATTCTGCTGGTTACAGTCAAGTTTAGACAAAATTGTGTCAGCTACAGTAGGGTTCAGAAAGAATTTTGTCCGCTACAGTAGAGTTAATTCAGAATTTTGTCGGCTACAGTCAGGTTCAGACAGAATTCTGTTGGCAGCATTCAGGTTTGGACATAATTTAGTTGGCTACAGTTAATGTTAAGGTTAGACAGTATTTTGTCAGCTACAGTCGAGTTCTGACAGAATTTTGTTGGCTACCATCAAGTTCATATAGGATTTTTTGTCAGAAACAGTGAAGTTCAGACAGACGTTTATTGAGCTACAGCTGAGTTTAGGCAGAATTTTGTCAGCTACAGTCAGTTTCAGACAAAAGTTTGTCAGCTAATTTTGTGCTGTAGGCTAGCACAGGTCTGATCTGGGTGGTATGTTCTCCAAAGTCAGATTTGGCTCAGATTTTCAAGTATATTTAAGCTGTAGTACATTTGCCATTGAATGACTCACATACCAGACTGGAGGTGTGGATAAGCAGTGGTCCAATGACCTGTTTTATTAGACTCTGGCTAAGAAGAGCACAAGTTGCAAGAGAAATGGTTCAAAAGGCAGCTTAAAGAGTCCTGGAGATCACAAATATGGCATACCTACGTTAGTTGAAGCAGAACAAAGGCTGTGCTGTGTCTGCAGAAAGGCGGATCACTAGACTGGAGAATACAGAGGAAATGCCAGGTCTGCCTCTGAGCAATCTGCTCAGTTCAAGGTCACTGCTTTTCCCCAGTGTCCAGAAGACAACCCACACATGCACACATCTTACAGAGTCAAACTAAAGCATTCAGCATATGCACAGGAAACAGAGCAGACTCTGGAAGTCAAATCATATACGTCACTCTCGTCCCCCTTACATACTCATACTATATGCACAGTGAGACTAGTGTAGATTCTCTCAAAATCAAAATCTTCAGTACAGAACCCTTTGTCCACTTTTGCGCATTGATTTTGCTGTTTTGGATGTTTACTTTTTGATGTTTACTAAATCTGGATCTTGTCTGTACATGGGTAACTGTGTTTGTGATTGAAGTGTGTTTGGATCTAGTTAGGCTTGCATGCATAATGCTCAGAATGGAAAACGTTCCCATGTATAAATGCAAAACTACCAGCCTGGATACCTTCATGGTCTGACAACATGTTGGCTCCATCAACACCTTTCGACTTCTTTTCCATCTCACTCTCTTTAAATGTTATTTTGAGCCTTATGCACAAGTCTTGAAACCCAGGCTTCTGCATTTGAGAGCTGAAAAGTGAACTGTCGGATTGTGGATTTTAACCCATATTTCTTTTTTTTCTTGCTTGTGGCTGCTCACTATAATTCCGGAAGTCTTTCTGTAACTTAAAATGGCCAGAACGTGCTATGCTATAAAGTATCAAAACCATTGCAAGTTAAACCAAGCATACCCTGTTGAGGTGACAACTACTGTAGAGCACAGCAGGCCAATGTAAAAATGTAAGTATTCCGCAAAGACATGACATCCAATGCAGTATCTGCATTTGAGAAGAGCAGGTGCTGTGTTTTGATTGGAAGATGATCCAATCATCGCAGTCAGACAGAAACTATATATATATATATATTGCTACAAAGCTTGACAATGTGAAGCCCTTTCGAGTTTTCTGTATTTTTGCATAAATATGACCAAAACTTTAACAGATTTGTATACAAATCCTAATAGTAGATAAAGAGATTTTGATGAATATTGTGAGTGGCGAGTAGATCATTTAAAGGTGAAATTAGAGTTTTCAGTCAATGGGATTACAATCATGCATGATTTGGCACCCTGTTTTTTTTTTTTTTTTTAAATGGATCTGTTAGTCTTCAAAACCCACGTTTATGGAAGTATATCATGGCATAAACAAAGGATAAAAAGACCTGCTGATGCTCATCAGACTGGAAAATGTTACAATCTGATGATGTTCTAGGTCATATTTATCCAGAAATATGGAACATTCTTAGGGGTTCACAAACCTTCTAGCTCCACTGTAAGAATACAGTTACTCACTGTAGGATTTCTGTTTGTCCAGCCATCCATTCAAAAGCATGCAGACACTTCTTCAAATTGCTGACATGTTTTAAGCTCCACCCATTGCTAACGTACATACACAGCATTGCCAGTACAATGTGATGCTTTGGAGTAGTGACTGCTAGACCGTGGAGCAGTGAAGCTGTGTTCTTTAAAGCTTCGTCCAATAGTTTTTGGATGAGTTGAAGTAGCAATTATGATCCATCAATACCTGACCTCACTAATGCCTGAATGCAGCAAAATCCTCACAGCAATGTTCAATCTACTGTAAATCCACCCAAGAATAGTAGAGGCTGTCATTGCATCAAAAAGGAGACAAACTCCCCAACTAATCCCCTTGATTTCAGAAGAAACATAGAGCAATTGTCTAACACTTGTGCATGTAATGTATATATTGATTCATGCACTGAGATGATTTATCAATGTATTGATCCACCCGTATATGCATGCACTGATGGTACACACTCCCGTAACTCAACCCGTTATCACTGCTAATGTCATAGGCTGCAGTGAGGCTAGCTAATGATGATGGAGTTACTAATTGGAAGGCATTTACTGCTGACACAAACAGTGCTCTTACTGATTACAGATGCAATTTTAAGTTCCACCTTCAAGGCAAGACCGGAAAAAATAATTAATTACTCTCGGTGGACTTTCCTCTTCCTTTCCAAACCAGGTTTTGCACACTTTGTAATCCCCCTCGTAAAACAGGAAAGGTTGGGTTGACCTGAAATCTGTTGGTTAATTAGTTAGAAGCCTCTATTTTTTTTTTTTATCCTCTTTTGTTTTTTACGAAGAGTAGACTGAAATATTTGCTTGTGGTCTATTAGTATTAATTTCAGTACAAATGTATTTAATGGCAAAGTTGCTCCTAATAAATCCAATTAGGTCTGTAAGAGAAACTAGTATCCATTCCCGAGTAATTAAGATGAGTGCAGGTGGCATACTAATGTTCTGTATGCTGCGCAAGTTCACTTGGGTTCAGAAAGTGAACAAACTCGCTGCTTCCTCACCCACGCTTCAAAATCTCAGCCGCTGAATATCATTAACCCTTTTAAGAGGATGATGACGTGACCGTATGCGATTGTATAATAGATACTGTTTGAGACGAGCAGCCCAGCACATTGTGTGCTACTATCCTTAAGCCGCTCGCCATGTAACACATATTCTCACGTCATCTGATGGAAATATAATCTTTTAAATAAAGAAAAGTAGCAGATAAGCATATAAAACGATTATACCGTGATGCTACTATTCTACAAGTTCCCCCGGTTTTAGCTAATGTGCATAGAGCTCTGGGGAGGAAAAAAAATGAACAGAACATTTAGATTTAAGTTACAATAAAATGAACTAATCTAGAAAACAAAATCTAGTTGTTAAATGTAAGACAGATAAATAATTGAAAGTTTTTTTTAAATAAAACATTTTTTAAATAAGTTCATTTTCTCTGGTCATTTTTATGCAAAATCAAGCCTAAATCCAGCTATGAGCAATGCATTAGGAAACAGGGCAGATCTAGGATTTTTCCACCAGGCCATATCTTTCTCAAGGCCCAGGTCCATGTCCCTCATCCTTGCACAATTATTTTTCACCTATGACATTATGTTTCTGCTGTTCCTCAATATTTTTTTTCTGACCTGGTGAAAAGGGATTGGAAGTGCCCTGGCCTTGACCCTGACTTGTTTCTGCTTGGCTCTCTCTTGCTCTTCCCATTTTTACAGTGCTCATTTGCACTGGTTTGGGGACTGGGTGTATTTTTGGCAAAAGCCATTGAACATCTGCCTGTGCTCTTCTTTCCATACATTCTATCTCTGTTGAACATTAGAGTTAGCACATAAATGCAGGTTACACCGATTAACATTACTGGCATGCTGAGTTCAAGCCAGGATGGCTGAATTCCATCATGTTGTATCAAGCTGAGGATCCGATATTTCCCTAATTCGCAAGTGTCAGGGATGCAGCATTGGTTTAATTTTTACTTCATAACTAGTAACTGTAAGTAAGAAGTAGCTAACGCTATCCAGCTAGCTACACTGTAAAAAATCTGTAACAATAAAAAAGGCAAAACGTGTGGCAGCACACAACAATTATTGGTAAACGTTGGAGGCAATGGAAAAAAAAACTGTAAAATTACAGCTACTTACTGTAGTTTGGCAGTTCTTAATGTTTTTAACAAAAACAATCAATTAAATAACATTAAAAAATATCAAACATCTGCAACACGATAGTTTAGGATATAATTATGTCAAGTATAGTTGTTCTGAATCACATTTGAACAAAATAATAACAGCAACAACCATTAAGGAATGAAGGTTCTGTAAAATAACGATGAAAAATATACAGTTCTTCTATATAAAATGGATTTCTAGACATGTAACGTTTATTTGCATGCATTTAACCTTAAAATAAATGTGTACCATACAATTCTACAGTGTTTTCGCAGGTTGTTGCTCATGTCAGACACACCCAAGTTCAGTGACAGCAGCAAGGAAACACTTCTCACACATTAACACTATCTAAAGTGTGTGATCATAATTTACCCTGAAGCTTCATGGCTGACGAAATGCTGAGTGCCATTCAGCTCTCAATGCAGCCTCATGCCACATTCCCGTCCCACCGGACTCACTGTAATTACCAGTGTCTCTCTTATAAATGTTCTTGTGGCCTGTCGACACTGATCTATTTATCAGCATCTTACACTGTTTGCCCTGGAATATAATGAAGCTGCATCCAACTCATAAACATGGCAGTCGTTCCCCATCAGTATAGTTTCATGACGTTTTGAAAGTTCCAGTCTGTGGTGTTTGCATTTCTGTACGGCTCCAACCAAAGAAGTGGTGCAAGTGAGTCAGCTGAGGAATCACAGGGGCACTTCAGGGAGCAATCAGATTTCCGCCGGGCCCATTGCCCCTTTGGCCTCATCATGCTGCTTCTGTAAATTCCTTCCGAAAACGGTTCCGAATGAACATACAATCCATGCAGGAATTGTAGAAGCTGATCTCTGAGAACATGCGCCGTTTTTGTGACTGTTGTTATTAGTATAAATGCCATTTCACTAACTGTAACTGAAGGCTTTCTCTGCATTGTGTGTAGGCCTGGTAGAGCTGGGTCTGGAGCTGGTTCTGTGTAAGCGTCTCCTGGCTGGGAAAGTGCGAGCCCACCCGTTCTCACCACCACCCACCCAACCTTAATGTAGCATGATGATTTGGAGCTTTGCATCTTAATGATGCAGGGGGCTGAGAGCACGTGTGTTTGCAGATTTCCCACAAGGGGGTCCCACTTCTTAGGATGTTCACACAGTACAGCGACTGTGGAGGTGGACACGGCCTATCATATACACATAAAAGCCATTATTTTGCACCTTGTGACAAGCTGGTTAATCGTTTGACTTTTGGTGAAGCTGCTACATTATTTGCTATTAAAAAGCCCAGAAGGAAATGGAAAAGATTAGCCCTTGGCCATCAGTATGCCCTAAAGAATTCCATTCAGTTTACATGCTAAAATGAATGGTTTCTGTACAGTGCGCATATCATAAAAAGCCAAATTCTCTGTAAACAGTGTTAAACTTAAAGTAGTTCACATTCACATTGACATTGTGACTCCAAACAGAGGTCATCTGCATTCACACTGATCAGCTACAGTAATATTAACACTACCTGTCAAATATTGAGTGTGTCCCTCCTGCTGCTGAAACAGCTCTGACTGTGGTGCACTGTGTGAGTCAGCCTTTACTTTCTAAACCACAGTAGCTTTTCTGTGGGATCCGACCAGACATGCTAGCCTTTACTCCCCACATGCATCAGTGAGTCTTGGGTGCCCATGACCCTATCACGGATTCACCAGTTGTCCTTCATTGGATTCTTTGGAACCCCCATACCATCACAGATGCCGGCTTTTTCTCTTTTCGCTGATAACAATGTGGATGGACTTGACACCTATTTTTTTCCAGAATCAAGCTGAAATGTGGACTCATCTGACCACAGCACATGGTTCCACAGTTTTATGGTCCATCTGCGATGAGCTCAGGGCCAGAGAACTCACCAGCCATTTTTGCATAGAGTTGACGTATGGCTTCCTCCTTGTGTAATACAGTTTCAAATTGCATTTCTTGATGCAGCGGCAGATTGTGATTAGTGACAATGGTTTTCTGAAGTACTTACAAGCCCAACTGGCTATATTTGTCACAGTAGTGGAACAGTTTCTTAGGTAGCGCTGTCAGGTTTTAAAGATCACGTGCATTCAACAGTGATATCTGATTTTGCCCTTTTCGCCCTGAAATTTCTCCTGAATTTCTTTGAATCTTTTCACAGTATTATGTACCGTAGATGCTGAAAGATGCTAAATTCTCTGCAGTCTTGTACTGAGAAATGTTTCTTTTTGAACTGACTATTTTGTCGCAGATTTTGGGTTAAAGGGGTCAGTCACAACCCATCCTTGCTTGCACATACTGAGCCTTTGATTAATGATACTTTTATACCCAATCATGATACCTCAACTGTTACCAATTAGCTGTTTAATGTAAAGTCAATACATTTAATACATGTTCTTATCATTGCTTGGCATGGAAATAATGAAAACGGTGCAGTCTTACACTTGTTGATGCATAATGCAAATGAACGTTCTGACCTTTTGGCCCTCTGACCTCTTCTGCCAAATGAGCACGAACGACCTGTTTTCTCCTAAACTCAGCCCCACTCTTTTGTCCGATCATGCCTGCAGAATCATCTGACTACCAAGTAATGTCATCATGTATTGATTCAGGCTGCTTTATGTTGCTGATGGACAAAAGCTAGCTATCTATCGAGCCTGCTGTCCTTTCCCTCCACGAGCCTTCTTTTGTTTGTCTGTTTGTCTGCTTTACTGTTTACTTCTACTTTCCCAAGGCGAAGAGACTGCCCACAATAGACTGTATTAGGCCTTGGACAATGGTGGGAGTAAATAGAAGAATTTGAATGTGCGTGTGTGTGTGTGTGTGTGTGTGTGGCATTCCATTCGTCCTCTAGCGTCACCTTGAACCACTGGATGGGCTGCTGACAATGAAATAATGCAACAGAGCCACACTGTAAGAAAAAATATCCACAGGGCCTGTGTAATACTGGGGTATGAATGTAGTTGTAATTAGGGCTCTAAACTGAAAACCAGGAAACAGTATTTTGCTAAGAACAGAAGCAAATCCAGCAGCATCATCCTCGTTAACTGTTTGAGGACAGAAATGTTCATTGCAAAACTGTTAACAGTGTTATTTTTATATAATATTTAAAGCCCCGGTTGGTATGGAATGGAATGGAATTATTGGGCAAACGTATTCAGAATGCAGTAATGAGGCAGCTGCATTCAGGTCAGACAGTTTTCTGAGTACGGTGTCTTTTTACGTTTGTAGGATTATCTTTTAGAAAACTTAATCTCAAAATAATGGAAAAATGAAAGTTTTAATGCTGGTTATTTAAAAACCGCACTCCCCTTATATGGACTCAACACACCACAAGCACTGAAGTTCCTGCTAAAGCCTGAGTAGCCTGATAAATCAGTGTCACGAGCCACTTGTTTATCTCTGTGTTACTGAGCTCTTTAGTTCATTTGAGGGATCTCCTCATTAGTGAATCCACAAGTAATGAGCTTAGGATCACCTATAAGCCTAAAAAACTGTCCCCTTTACCTCAAAAACACTTAAAAGAGAATAACGCTGCCTGTCTATTCATTCGACGGCCTATAATATCCAAAATTTCCAAATTTGATTATATTCAGTTGTATTTTAACATGTTTAGATTTAAGAGACATCTACAATTCACCAAAACACGAAAGACACTGATGAAAGGCAACGACAGAATATTCTACATTAGACCCACATAAGCCTTTTATGACAACTGATATGTCTATTCTGTCCAACACTGTCCAGAGCATGGTCAAAAGTTTGTAGACACCTTCGTATCTAACGTTTTTCCTGAAATCAAGGCTATTAATTCCCTTTTGTTACAGCAACTACTTTTACTCTGCTGCTGGAACGTTGCTAGGATTTGATTGCATTCAGCCGCTAGCCTAGTGGTTAGGGTCTGTTATCAGAGGGTCGCAGGTTCAAGTCCCGACCCAAGTATCAGTAAAGTATTCTTAAGCAAGGTCCTGCTAAACTGCTCCCTGGGCACTGTTGGTATCTGCCTGCTGTTTAATGTATGTAAGGGTTAAATGCCGCGATCACAGTTTGTTGTGGTGCACTTTGTGGGACGCCACTCCACCTCCCCCCATAGGTGTCCACAGTATTTTTCCTATCACCTTATTATTTTAGGATATGTGTACATCTGCTCATAAACAGAAGAGTGTTTTTTGTTCATAATTATTTATAAGTGAAAGTGACTCTTTGTCATTGTGAACACACTCAAGCACCACAACGAAATGTGACCTCTGCATTTAACC
>JBBPDA010000132.1:19056565-19083227 GCA_037974385.1 Arnoldichthys spilopterus | reverse complement strand
GACAAGCCTCTGACTACTATGGCAAATTCTTGTCCAGACAGAAAGGTCAGTGCATTCAGTGCTTTCCTCTGTATACTTTTTAAAAGCCCTCGGAAAATGTTGAACATCCTTACCTTAAAGCTTGCCTTATCTAAAGTCAGACCTGAAGCCGCAGGACCTATGTAGCTAGCCAAAAGGACAGCGTTTGTATGTAAGTGTTGAACAGTAACGTGGACTTGATTAAAAATCAACGCTGAATAGGAGGTCTCAAAATGGTCATGGCCCTTCTAATCTGAAATATAAATGCTCTCTTTCACAGCTCACAAAGCTTTATGCTTAAGTTTTTAATCAAGCCTCAAATCGCACCATTTAATTTGTAGCACTTATCGAGCCCTTTACCTGCGCCCATTCTTATCTCTCGCTTTATGAATCCCAGACCCCGTGTTCAAATCCAAGAACCATCTGCCAAGGAAATATCGGCATAGAAGAGCTCTTCATTGTTCTCTTCTATTTAAACTGATTTCACAATGTAACTTTCACCCTGTGGGTTATGAAAAGATTTATGATTTCACTTTCTATGGCTTAAGCATTGCACACCTTCCCTTCCTTCGCTCACTGAGTTATTGTCCATGCCTGGTCGACTGTCTTGGTGGATATACACAAACAGGGACATATCTTGAGTTAGGACTAATTTAAATGAATGGTTCTATTTTTCTTTCACCAACATTTCTTTTACACTTTCACGCCAAACAGTTCTAGGGGCTTTTTAGGAGGAACTACCCACGTGGGAGCTCCCCCTAAGACCTACACCCCTTCAGGGGCTTTTCTCTCTTTGCATTCACACTGCACTGGGGTTAGGATAGCGACCACATACAAGGAGGTGGAGAACAGCGTGAACAAAGTACTGAAATGTCTCAAAACTGGGTTGTATTTCTTCAGTTGCACATGGGCGGGACTGTTGGTACGGATTTCTTTCCTCAGATTTTAGCGCTAACAGCTGTTTGAATGGCTATAACCACTCACATAAGTTAAATATGGCATCTGCCATCACTATACACGTTTGCCTTGATCAATCACCATACACTTATATCACTCATGGTTCCTCTAGTGCGAGAAAGTGACCACCCTGTTGAAGGTGTTAAAATGTTCCTCAAAATATGGTTTTAAGAACTATAGTCTTTCCCAGTTCCAGCAGCGAGAACACACCAAAAACTGTTCTAAGAACTATGAAAAAATGTCTTCCGGTTGGAAAGCACCTTTTGTTGTTTGAGTCATATTTTCTTTATTTAACTCATGGTTTCTCTACTGCAAGAAAGTACAAACCCTAAAGTCGGAGCTAAAAAAGTTCCTCAAAAATGGGGTTCCGAGGTCTATGAAAAAGTTCATAAGAAAGTGCAATCTGTTGTTTGAGTCATATTTCCAGTATATACACAGCTGAATGTGCTTTCAAAACACTGACTTTAAACAAGATATTACCAAGTTTCATATTTCATGTTGAAGGATGAAAGAGGAAAATGAAGAATAGTCAGTGGCAGCATTGCCATAATGTGTGTATTTGTTCATTATGTTGGTATTTGCTTCTCAATTTAGTATTGGGATTTATTTTGTGTTGCCACTGGCCATTGAAGCTAAAAGAGCACAGATGCATGAGGAATATCAGACAATGAGAAGAGTTCTGTGCAAGTGGTGCAGTAGCAGGGTGGTATGCCAGCAAGTCATGACAGGTTTGACAGCACTTCAACAGTACCTGTGAGCTCTGGCAGTTCTGAAGAAACAGCATAACCACTGCTACCATCATGGTTGCTTTCAGGCAGACAAGTTTGATGCCACACTAGCCAGCTCTTTTAGATTTCAGACCATGAATCCTGTTATCAGGGATCCAAATCTTGATGGTAGGACTATGACTTTCCATTATTAGCAAAACCACTTCAGATTTTATTTTCTTTCCATTGCATTAATCTTTTATAATGACAGTTTATTCCTGACTAAACAACAGGACATGAGTGTAATATGTCAAAAAATGAATAGAAGTAGGCCCAGGCAGCCACGTTTCAGGCTAAAAGGGTTCTCCTTGTTCGTACCTTGCTTTTATGCTTTGCAATTCTAATCCCTGCCTATTTTACTCTGAAATACAAACGACACTTTTTGAGGATGCACATGAAGGATGCGACAAGTTCCAAAGTCAAGGGCTGTTAATCATTCTCTTTCGCATTTGGCTGAAAGGCCATGTGAAAGCAAGGTGCATGCTGCCTGTGATGATTTCAAGGGTTGAAATATTAGATTTTTTTTTTGGAGAGTGGTTGAGGTTATCGCTGATTAATATACGGTGCTGCTCATGCTGACATAAAGCAAATGAAAGCAAGGCTGACCCGATAGCAGAGCCATGATGTATTAGCCAGCCAGAGAACAAGAAATTGACATGGAAGTCTCTTGACCTTCTGCAGGGATTGTGCATTTCTCAGTCAAGGCTCAGCTCTGGTGCTAAAGTGGCTGCCATTTTTAAAACTGAAATTGGTTTTTATTGCATTTTTTTGGGCGCTTAGGTGAGCTCACTGGAAAATACAATGTTGTGTGGTACTTATTTGGGATGGAGGTTTCCAACCCTGTCCTGGAGGGTACCCACAGTTGTGAGCTTCATTCCAGCCTTGATTTTATCACACCTGGTCCATGTGTCAAGCCCTTCAAAGTGTGGAACTGAAGTCTGCTTTATACCCAAAGAATGGAAGCCAGCGGTGATTTCTTTTATAGTTTTTTTTTTTCAATCATGTTTTTTTTTTTTTACAGACATTTGATTAAGCCCATTAAGTCTTTAGTGAATGTGAGAGTCTTGTAGACACTGATGTAATATAGTTCAAATTACCAACTGGGCAGTGGTGGCCTACTGGTAAGGACACTGCCTTTGGGATCTGAAGGTCAGTGGTTCGAGTCCAGGCCCTTGAGCAAGGTACCGTCCCTCTACACTGCTCCCCGGGTGCACGAGTGATGGGTTAAATGCAGAGGTCACATTTTGTTGTGGTGCTTGAGTGTGTTCACAATGTCAAATACGTTCACTTTCGCTTTCTGGTGTTGGGGTGGTCATTGGCAACTGGTAAGCTAATCACTTGAAGAACATGTACGGATCTTCTGCAGTTTGATCCAGTGATACTTGGCCAGTGATACTTCTCAACTGGTTTGCCATGTTTATTACTAATAATTACAACTTTGTGTATTGTTTGCATTATACACTGATTGACCATAACTTGGAACACTCCACAGGAACTGCTGCTCTGACTCAGTTGTCCAGCCATCACAGAAAGGCCCTTGTCAAAGTGGCTCACATACTTACAGCCATTTTTCCAACTTCCAGCACATCAGTTTTAAGGACTGACTGTTCGCTTTATGCCTAATATATCCCACCTCCCTTACAGGTGTCATTGTAATAAAATAACTAGATAGTCAATGTTCTTTATTTTTACTTGTCACTGGTCAAAATGTTTTGGCTGATGGGTGTAAATGTATCAGTGCAGCGTCCTGGTGGTGAACTTGAAAATGCACTTTTATGAGTAACGAGTATTGTTTGAACCCATCATTACAACAACTTTTTTTTTCTATATTTATCACCATAGAATATTTCTGTACATTATTTTTGGGGGAAAAAATCTAATTTTTATTTTAATTTAAAAATAAAATGCTATGAATTTTATTAGAAATGTCCCCCCAAATTTAGTAGCCAATTCCTCCTTCTAGCTAGGCCTGCTCCACATGATGATACCAAGCTGGTAGAGTGAAGGCTAGCATGTAAAAATCAAAATCAGTAAACAGCCGTTCTGTTAGCTAACAGACCCCCCCCATTGGCTGGAATTGAAGTGACTGTGAGAGAGGGGAACTCATCCTATCCAGCCAGAGAGTGATACTAACTATGATCTCTTGATCTCCTCAGCTGTGGATTCACCAGGTATTAAACTCATGGTTTGCATTTTTAACATTCGTTTTGAATGAAAAAGATGCAGCAGTGTTCACATAGCGGACCCATACCACCATGGTCCCCCAACAACAGGTCATACATGGTTGTGCCACTCAGGAGCTCCCTTCATGTTGACTTTTACAAAGTTAATATGGATTCCATAGTCGTAGCAACTACTACCCATTAATTGCCGTCACAGAGATGCGTAATGCAGAACATTTGATTAGCATCAGTGGTTGCTGCTCTTATAGATAGGCTGTCAGTGAGTGCTAGCCCAAAGAACAACTACTTTGCCATGAATCACACAGCACATATCCCCGTTCAGTCCTCTTCCAAGTTCACTGATTATGACCTATGAGATTGCAGTGGGAAAATGATCATCAATCCCCACATCCCTTATGAAGGATCACGTATCAGCGAATCAATTAGGCCATGTGTTGTGGGACATATGCTATGTCTCAAGCGTTGCTAACGGAACACATACGCACGCACGAATGCGCACAGGCCTGCCTCGTGTTAATTCATTTGTGTGATGGAGGAGTCGGCGCACGACCAGTGTCACGAATCCGTTTGCTATGACGGATAACCCTCGGCACTCGCGGTAGTACTGTATTTTTCACCCGATACGTGTCTCCCGTGCCGTTGCGGCTTCCTGGCTCTGCTCTCGTATAAATGTATGTAATATCTCACAAGCCCTCAATCACTTGAAAGGTCAAAGTGACAAAGTAATCAATGGGCCGTCGGGGACTCTTTAGGCAGCCTCCGAGGCCAAGAAAAGACCACTTGGCTGGCGGCTTAATGCTCTGTGAGCTCCTTTCGCTCGGCCTGTATCCTCAACTGCTTGTCTAGCTGATCTCATTTCCCTGACTATATGGCACTGACGAGCCCTGCCATCATAATAATTTATGTACACAACCAAATGGGATCTCCTTGCTGAAGCTAAACACGCTTTAAATCTCTCAGCGATTACTTTGTAGGTAAGTGAGTGTATCAGCCCTGTACCTGGGCTTATGTTCAGGGGTAAGCGAGTGCGAATATATGGGAAAGTAGGAAGGGAAACTCAAATTTAGGCCAGTATCTGCATTATTTTTGTCAAAGAGGAAGCCTCACATCAGATCCAAGATATTTCAATCACTCCATCCTTGTTCCCATTTCATTCTTCATGCTGATCAGAGGAGATTGCCATGAATAATTTACATTCTGGCGTTTCTTTTATGACAGTTGTATGCATGTGTTTTTCTCTTTCACTTCATGGAGAGAACATATGTATAAAAGATCAAACCCAACATGGCTTGTTTTTCCTTCTCCTTATTTGGCTGATGTGCCTTTGGTGCTGGAGAAGCTGAGATAAGAAGAAACATGAGGCCCTATCGCAGTGAGGGCTAGATACCCAGGCTGAGCAATTTGCTAGCTAGTTTATGCTACTGCTTCTTATTTACTGTTCAAACATTAGTACATCTGAACTGGTCTGAGCATTTGTTCAGTATGTATGTAGAATCAGGGTTGAAACCTCATTAGTCCTACACATACTGTTAATTGGGAATTCCTTTTGGTGTCAGTGATTAATTTGGACTATTTTAAGTCTTTCTTTCCTTCTGTCCTTTTCCTTATGCGGTAGACGTGCCTTTAGAGTTGTAGACGTTTAGAGATGAGAGAAAAGATCACAAGGATGCCAACTCTCATGCTATTGGCATATCAGATCTTGTGCCACACATGACTTTTCTCATGCTAACTTGTGCTAAGCTGGTGATGGGCCAATACCTGTGCTGAACAATGATCTCCCTAGCTATCTACTAGTGCATAGTTTGAGTATTTTGTATGAGTATGCTTGTAGAATCAGGTTTGAAGCCCCGCTAGGATGCTGTAAATGCCTTTGTCCTTGATGTTTTTCTACTTTTTATTTAGTCCATACCTCCCTGCTGTGGCGTCTTTGGTGTCTTTACAGACCTGCTATGTAAAACTGGAAACAGCGCCATCACCATGAAGGCTGGGTCACCATTCACAATGGGGAAACTATATATATTTGCTCAAGTGGGTGACCATGGTTTGTCTTCACTAGACTAACATGATGTAGTGAAGAAATACTGACATTATAGAGCCAAGCTACTCTTTTCTTAAATAAAAGTCACCTTTAGATGAATTTCAGCACATGAAACTTAAATTTCTTTGCATAATATTTTATATCTAAAGCAGTTGGGCATAACAGGGAGGACATTAACTTGAGGGATTTGCAGAAAACGTATTGCTGATTAAATAAATCAAATTATGAAATGTGCAACACAGCAATCATCCAGCCAACAGTGGCCAGTGACCACTGATGAAGGATTAACATAAACTGTGCAGCATCGAAGGAACGATCATCAATAATTTTACATCTGCAAGGTTAGGTTGATCACTAAGTTGGACAGAAAAACTCCAGCACCACTGCTGTGTGGGAGATGCTCAGTGCAGCAACACAGAAATATGTAAATAAGGCATAAAAAATGATGCAGAGAAACACTGCAGTCTGTAGTCCACCTCTATGGTGTAGCACATGAAATGGACAGTGTCATTATACATGAGTGTATATTATAGATAAATTACTTTTTTTTTAATTCTAGTTCAGTGGAATATCGTTACTAGCAATTAAATTCTTGGACTCAGAGCCTCCTCAAAATTGCACAATTAAATTAAATAAAAATAAAATAATACAAATAGAATAAAATATTAAGAAAAAAGTAAAAATACTACAAGGAAAATTAGAATAACTCATAATACAAGGATATAGGATAGAGGCACTTTTGTACTGTATACAGAAGGTAATAATTGAAGTGAAAATTTTTTATTATAGTGAACAATGTTCAGCAGTTCAGCAGCCTCAGGGCTTGTGGGTCGAAACTGTCCCTGAACCTGCTGCTTTGGGTCTGGACACTTCTGTACCTCCTGCCGACGGCAGAAGAGATCATGACTGGGATCTGAGAGGATCCGCTGAGTCTTCTTTCTGCAGCGCTGACTCTAGAGGTCCTGGATGGCTGGTGTTGCGTTTTTTTGTAGGCTGCATTACATTTACCATCCAACAAGGGTTAAAGTGGCTTGGGAACACTTTTACAATGTATATTATTTACCTTTTTACATAATAACCTGATCTTCACCTGAGTTGCAAATAGCCCCAAATTGTGGTTAATGAGACGTCTAAGCAAGTGGCTAGCTAACTAGCCTGTGCTCATGTTGCTACTTATTTAGCATACAAACTGTTGCTATTTTGAGCTACTCACTTGGGCCCTGTGTGTATGGAAAATGCAGGTCTGTCCACTGCATCGAAGAAATCCACACCAAGTATGATTTGTGCTTCGTGATTGTTTTCTGCGATTACGCTGCTCATTTCCTCAGACCCGTGAAAGTTTGACTAATTCAGGCGGCAGTTATTGCTGGCTCCAAATTACAGCGGAGACAGAGGCGCCATTATTGTTCATTTATTTACTCCCACCTCCCGCTGGCAGATGCTGTTTAAAATAAGAATGACTTGCGCCGAGCTTCTGAGATTTCCTGCTGCTGCCTTTGACGACGTGCTGAAATTGATCTGGTCATGAGGGTACGCCGGCTTCGTTTGACGTTTTCTTTTTTTTTGCCTTCTTCCTTCTTTCTTTAAGCTCTGCCCGCCTTTTTTTACATTTTTTTTTTTTATTAGTCTCATGCTTTTAAGCAGGGCCGATATCAGAGTCCCGTTCCTCTGATATTCTCTCTGTGCGGTGGTTCTTTTGGCTGCGGGATGAGATAGGCCTGCGATAGCCGCGGAGCGTCCTGACACTTTTACTGTTTAGCCACTGCTGATCAGAAAATTGAATCTAAATAAGATTTCTCTATGAAAGCTGCACGCGGCCGCCCTACACGATAAACAGTGGCGATAGACGCTGTAAAAGTGTTTCAATTAAAAAGCACGCAGTTCTGCTAGCGCTCCGAATGGTAACATTTGCTTTTGCCCATTTGCATGCAGATGGTAAAGGAAGCTCTGTTCACGTGTGAAAGGTGTGTCTGTTAGTGTATGGTATGTAAAGGAGGAGCTTTAGGTGCTCAAACACCAGCCTTTTTGCCCAAAGTGACCTTTTTGAGGAGTATATTGCCCCCCGCCTACAAAAACTTTGTTTGGCTTTGTCATGGTTAAACCCCAGCTCACCAGCCCCCAACCCCAACTGGCCAACAATTTTTTCAACCACTTCTCCAACAAAATCTTTCAATTGTGTACTTCCACCACCCAGGTGGACAAAAATGACTTGGTCGCTTTTCCCCCTACAGCTCTCACCCCTCCCTTCACCTTTGTTTGAGCACTTGCCCTGCTGCACAACCCTGGTATCAGGTATGGCAGGGTCTACATGAGCATGTACCTGCTACTGAGCTCCATTGTCCTACTGAGCCTCATTCCTCGCAGCCAGCTCTTGAATTCGGATGACCCTGGCAGTGCATCCCTGCCCCTTTTACAGCTGGCTCCATCTATAAGTGTTTAATCGCTCTTTATCAGAGTTACACAGAGTCATCCAACAGCCTCTTTGTCTAAAGTGAACTTTTTGGAAGAAATTGTGCCCTGCGTCTACAAAAACGTTGGTTTTGTCACGTTTTAACCCCAACTCACCAACCCCGACTCCACCTGGTCAACCATATTTTCAACCACCAGTCTAACACATTTTTCATTTTGAACTTCTACCTCCCTGGTGGACAAGAATGTCTTGGTCCCTGTCCCCTTACAGCTCCCACATCTACACCTTCATTTGAGCACCTGCCCTGCTGTGCTTCCCTGGTATACATTATGTTAGGGTCTAAATGAGCAAATGCGTGCTACTAATCCCCATTTTCCTAAGCAACAGTTTCTTCCTTCCTCACTAATAAATAAATATAGATATTAATATTTTCCCATTTATTTGCATCCATATGACCCTGTCGGAGCATCTTTTCGTCCTTCCGTCTATACATGGTTAATGGCTAATTATCAGAGTAACACATGCTCTCACACGTCCGACTTCATTAATGTCATTCAAGCCGTTAGAGAGTGTCAGGCAGCTTCAAAACGGTGATGAAATCTTTCAACACTGCTTTATTGATGGAGCAGTACACGTGGGATTTTATTTACTCACGCCTCTGTTACAAACAAATTTAATGAGAAGCTGTGTGCGCGCCCGCACAGTTTGCTTCTGATAGGATCTCAAAACATGCTGGTCCCTCTTGTCCTGGTGCAGCAGTTACCTGAATAAACCATAGTTATCAATAAGCTAAACTGGCAGACTGGAACTTTGGTATTCTCCAGGCGTGCCCGGTTTGATCCGCTCTCGAGTAAATGCAACAGTGGTGTAAGAGGTTATGTTTTGATGGAAAAATGGAATCAAATGTGTTTACTGACCTTGAGACGTGGCCTCTGTGCGGCAAATAATGATACGTTATTATTCTCCTGTAGGTCAATACCGTTGGCTCCAGCCTGGGGGCTGCCCTCTGCAATGCATCCCTGCATTTTCTTCTGCTGCA
This sequence comes from Arnoldichthys spilopterus, assembly GCA_037974385.1. Lineage (NCBI taxonomy): Eukaryota > Metazoa > Chordata > Actinopteri > Characiformes > Lepidarchidae > Arnoldichthys > Arnoldichthys spilopterus. Next base: position 19,073,815 of record JBBPDA010000132.1, on the reverse strand, counting down.
CCTTAGCAGTGAGGTTCTAGCAATGTAATAAGGCCTTGATAGAGTGTCAATTGCAGTCTGGTGTGACAAGTGTAATCTAGTGAGAAAAATTACAGCATTTGTACAACGTAATGAGGCCTTAATAATGTGGACAGTCCTCATACCTACAATGTAATAATGTGGCATGAAATCTTAAAATCGCAGTGTCATTTGTAGGGCTTCCCCCCTAATAGTCAGCTAACCATTAGTGGACAAGGGTCTTAGTTGACCATATTTTCATTGGTTACAGGAAAAAGGAGCTGGGTCTTGATGTTAGTTATTAAACTGCTTCCAGGGCACTGCTGATAGCCGCCTGCTGCTATGGGTTATGTAGGGGTTAAAGGAAGAAGCAAATAGTCACAAATAGTCTATATATATATATATAACAGATGTAATTATTTAATATCATCCACCATAAAATTAATATCATAAACGATCTATAATAGGGCAGCCCTAGCAATAAGACAGTAATAATGCATCATTTGCACATGCATTAAGGCCTTAATAGTGACTTCTAATCCTTATCTTATCCTCATGCCTACAGTGTAATGAAAAAGGCCGCACTAATTACCGTTGTCAATTCAAATGGGCAAAAGTGTGAACGAAATTCAGTCTTTCTCATGACTGCCACTTTAATAACATTCTTTTGTTCAGAAACTGCCACAGTAAGTATGTTCAGCATTATTTATCATCTCAAGCTATTTGAGGTAAGAATGTGATGGTTCAGGCATGCATTACTTCCTGCTCCGTAAGCTTCCATTACTTATTAGCTACATTAGCCGCATAGCTTTAGTCTTGGCTAATTGTCCTTAAAAATGACATAATTTTGTTTATTGTGTTTTAAATGTAATATGGGTTTAAATAAGTGCCCTTATATGACATTTTTTAAAAATTGTATTTCAATTTTTTTTTCTCATTTTGATAGATTTTTTTTTTTCAGTCCCACTTATTGCATTTCATGGGTTTATGTATCAAAACAAATGTGTCCCCACCCATTTCACAGCCCCTTTTGACCTCTTGGAATTAAACAGACAATGTCTTTATAACATTACAGTATATGCAAATGAGCCCTTTTCTGATTTGCCACCCTACGTTGCAACTCATTCATTAGGCTGCACAGGCTGAAACACTCCTTATAACATCAACATGAATGGTTGGAGTTACACTGCTGTAGGCTCAGTAGGGTTGTATACATAAAAGCTTTGGATTTCACAACACTTTGAATCCAAAACAGCCTATTTTGGCAGCGTTGTTTCCATTTATAGATCAAATGCACTGGGGAGTGAATAGCAGTGTTTACATACTCATGAAAAAGTGAGGAAAAGTGGAGTTTTCCTATTTAATAGCGTGCCTATATGAGAGAGGGTTCGAATACGCAGAGGCGCTAGTGTAGATTTAGCTTTGTTGCGCTGATGTTAGTCTTTCTCCTCAGTTAGGACTAGATTTGCCTCGTGTACCCCAGACGTCATAAGAAATTAGGGTATAATATTGCCGAGATCATTCTGGGTGTATGCATCTGAAAATTGCAGCCTGCAAGGCTTGCGCTCGCACGTTGCCTTCCAGTCTGATTGCCTCTCCAAAGACACACTCGCAGAGCGGCGGCGGGTTAGATTTAATTTGCGACTCGTTCCACTGATGTTTGTATCCTATAGCTTCCCTAAGATGAGAGGGGGGATGAAAAGCAGCTCCTCCACAACCTCTAATACTCTCCTACGCAGGGAGGAGACATGTGCACTGTACACATCAAGCTGATTATAAGCGCACTGATCTAGGATCATCCCCCTACCCCATCCACCTAATCTCATTCATTACGGTATGGAAGCAACAGCTGATCCTAGATCAGCCAGCCTAATGCAGAGACATTCCAAACACATGATCCTCCACCTTGGACTGCTAGCACATGGTCATCATGGTTTTACAGTAAACAGAAAAATGGGAGATGCCATATCTGTTTTGCCTGATGTTTGTTTTTTAACTGCAGCCTTATTTATGAAATATTTTGTAAAATTAGCATAGGAAAAAGTTGGTTGCCACTGATGAAATTTTAAGAGGTACATTCACTCTATCGCAGAACATTCTTGGTTATGATGTCACAACCATTAACATATTTATATAGGACCTGTAGTATGCTATATCTAAGAGAGCGGGTTTTTCAGGTTGAAAATATGACCAGAGAAAGCTGCTGCTAGCTTCCCAATGAGGTTCTAGTAGTATTTTAGTGCTGAGTTAACATTAACAGTTTCTTACTCCTTTAGATCATACACAGACATCTGAAGCCCAAACATAAATGCCATATGTTCGCTGAAGCTTGTAAGAGACATATTCAGATATATTTTAACTCAATACAGAGTCCTGACATGTAGGAGCCACTGTTTACCATATGACAGAAACCCACTGGGTAGGTTACCACTCATATTCACAGTCAGTGATGTATCTGAACAACTGTAACTTCTTGAAGGCCTAGTGTGATGATTTTTTTCTCATGAAATTGGTCCAACCTATTGTAAATCCAAACTTGATTGGTTGGTTCCTTCCTCGTTCCCTTCCTAATTATGCTGGTGGATTGTCACGATTGGACCAGGGAGTAGGCGTGACCAAACACAGGTGAATAGAACAGAAAATGAACGTGGGTACTTGGACGGAACCAGAACAAACTGACACAGAGTTGGACATGACCAAGGACCTGATAACAGGTAAATACACCAGTATACAACAGAGACTAAGATATGGTGAAAGAGGAGGGCTTAAGTACAGGACTAGTCAAGGAACAACTGGGTATGGGAGGAGACATGGGACAAGGGGCAAGGCTAAGGCGGGGCTAAGGAGCACATGAACTGCAAAAAAAACAAAAAACACATGGCTAACTAACAGGAATCAGACAAGATGTAGATAAAAACAATCTATGTCTAGATCAAAACAATATACAAAACTATATCTACGTAGATAGAGGCTAATTTCAAAATTTGAGTCTTTCAGTCCAAGCTGTTGGTTAAATTGCTTTTAGACCAAAACCCGGGTGGCCCATCAGAACTGGGATCTTTAAAATATATAAGTCTTATCAGTTGTATGGGTTGAAAATGGTCATTGTAAATTAATTATGACTGTTTCGTTTCTTCGAGGAAAACATGCAACAAAAATAGTGGGCAGTGGTGGCCTAGTGGTTAGGACATTGTGCTGGGGACCTGAAGGTTGCTGGTTCAAGTCCCGGCTAGGACACTACTGAGGAACCCTTGAGCAAGGTACCGTCCCACTACACTGCTCCATGTCTTGGAAGTCGCTTTGGATAAAAGCGTCAGCCAAATGAATAAATGTAAATGTAAAAATATACAACCCCATATTAGAACAAGTTGGGACGGTATGGAAAACGCAAAAAAAAGAAAGCAGTGATTTCTAAATTTACTTTGACTTTATGAACACAAAATATTTCATGTTTTGTCTGGTCAACTTCATTTCATTTGTAAATATTCATCCTTTCCGGTCATTCAGACCTGCAAAACATTCCAAAAAAAGTAGGGACAGTAAAGCATTTACCACTTTGTAATGTGCAGAATGTGGTTTTGCATTGTCTTGTTGAAATATGCATGGGCGTCCATGGAAAAAATGTCTTCTTGAAGGCAGTATATTGTGCTCCAAAATCTCTATGTACTTTTCAGCATTAATGGTGTCATCACAGAAGTGGAAGTTACATTTGCCAATGGCACTGACACAACCCCATACCATGACAAACCCTGGCTTTTGGACTTGTTGCTGCTAACAGTCTGGATGATCCTTTTCTTCTTTGGTCCAGAGCACACAGTGTCCATTTCTCCCCAAAAATAACTGAAATACTGATTCATCTGACCACAGTACACGTTTCCACTGTGTGATGGTCCATCCCAGATGCATCCGAGTCCAGAGAAGTCAACGGTGCTTCTGGACACTCTTAACAGGGCTTCCTTTTGGCACAGTACAGTTTTAACTGCCATTTGTGGATGTAACTACGTATTGTGGTACTTGACCAAGGTTTGCCAAAGTTGTCTTGAGCCCATGTGGTGATATCGCTTATAGATGAATGACGATTATTGATGCAGTGCCACCTGAGGGATCAGAGGTCATGGTTGTTCAGCTTAGGCTTGCCCCCTTGTCCTTTACACACTGAAATGCCTCCAGATTCCTTGAATCTTTTAATTATGTTATGCACTGTTCAAGGTGAAATATCCAAATCTCTTCCTATCTTTCTTTGAGGAACATTGGCCCATCTTTGCTCCTAAAGGACTAGACCTTTTTTGGATGCTGCTTTTGAATGAATGAATTAAAGTGACTCTTTGTCATTGTGAACATAGTCAAGCACCACAACGAAATGTGACCTCTGCATTTAACCCATCACACGTGGAGCAAAGCTTTGCCCACAGCGCCCGGGGAACAGTAAAGTGGGTACCTTGCTCAAGGGTACCTCAGTGGTTTTGTACCAAATCAGAATTACAATCACCTGTTGACATCACCTGTTTCAAATCATATCATTTTTTAACCAGTTTACCTCATTACTAGCCCTAAACTGCTCCTGCCCCAACTTTTTTTGGAATGTGTTGCATTTCTGAATGACAGGAAAGGATGTATATTTACAAATGAAATGAAGTTGACCAGACAAAGCATAAAGTATTTTGTGTTCATGTTGTCTGCAATGAAATACAAGTCAAAGTAAATTTAGAAATCACTACTTTCTTTGTTTATTTGCATTTTCCATACCGTCCCAACTTTTCCTGATTTGGGGTTGTAGAATATAAAGGCCACTTAAATATACACCTTAAAGCTTCATTCCTAGGTAGTAGTAGTTAATGGTTTAGAAGCCAAAATGCCCTGCCTACAGTAATGTCACTTTTTTGTGTACTACACAGTAACACATACCAGACAGAAAAGGTCTGTCATGCTGATTTAAATACTTACCTGCAGAGAGTGTGGCAATCAACAATGATGGCAGACTCTGGAAGTAAAAGGCCATTGCTTGTTTAATCTTTCTGAGTGACTGTGCACAACAGTCCCAGGCTTTAAAACACAATGGCTGTGTCCACAAGAGAGCTGCATATAATATGTATCATATGCGTAAGTAAAATTACGGAATAATTACACAGGTTTTTACATTTAACCTTCAGAAGTTAAATGTAATTTACAACTTAAATAAATACACAGTTGTGCAATTACATTTGAAAAGTACAGTAAAATGAAACTTCTAAGAGTTAATGTCATTTGTAAGACAAACATTCTGTTCTTATATAAGTGTTTTTTTTGTGCTTTTATTTATCTGCTTTTCAGTTTTTCGCCAGCCTTGTGTGGGTGTGATATTTAATATTTACAGGAGCACTGACACCATACATCTCTTGGCATAAGAATGTATAGTGCAGGACCTAAAGCTGCTTTTGTATGAAAATAAGCAGCATAGTGAACAACAAGGGCAGTTGTGCTGGCATGATCTGCAGACAGTAAAACAGCTTAAATTCAAAAACACTGTTGTCCGATCACGGCAGGTTTGTTTATTTCTGTTTATTTCATTATTTATGTGGTTTTGGACTAATGAGGGGTCCTAATTTCAAAGAAAATATCACAACAAATTGGGGAGAAAATTGGGTTTTAAAATAAAACTCGAAAATCAATATCAATGTTCAAAAAAACAAAACAAACAGCAAAAACAAAGTAAATAGCCTGCTTTCATCATTGTGGGTGATTTATTGACAATAACACTGGAACACTGGATTGGCACTAAGGGGTCATCTTATTTTGTATTTTACAGTAACCAGGAAAAGGAAATAAGGTCACATGTTTATTGTTTGATATTGATTTTATTATTCTTTCCAAATTTCTTTTTAAAAAATCTTAACATTAAAGGGCCAATGCCAGTTAAAGGGTTATTTTTGAGAACATGTTTCAAAAAGTCCCTTAACTCCTCAGTCCATATAGTCCATATATGGAATCTAAACTGCTAAAATAACCCATTTGAAATTTGTCATGGTTGTGATGTCACCTTTAATGACGACAAAAAATGCCAAAAATGATTGGCTTGTGATGGTCCCAGAGTAGTGTTAGGTGATTACTTTGAAAATACCACTGGAGCAGGATGTGTTTGCACATTTTATACGTACAGATCACTTAAAGCAAAGACTAATTGGGTGTAAAGAAAATGCTGCAGCTTAGTTACTCACTGTTTGATGATAAAATGTGTCATGAATGTCCTGCAGTAATCCTACAATAGTTGTGGTTGATTAATTGAAAGTAGCATTAGAACAGAGATGTGATTTTCATGGCAACTGCAAAAGGTTTGATTGAGAAATTATGCTTCTGTCCCACGTGTATTTAGCCAACATCTTTTTTGTTTGATATAACTCACATTTCTGTCAGGCCCTGCCAAATTGATGAAATTTGTGAGTATGTCTTTGCAAATCGTTTTTTTCTGAACTAAACCCCTCCAGAACGTTAACTTTTCAACAGAAGGAAAAACCTTCTTAGCTTAAAACGGATGCTTAGGTAAATGTGTTGTTTTTTAAGAATCTTCGGTCATTTATATTAATCTGTTCCTCATGAAATGTCTGCATAATGTAAAGAGCAGCTGACATATTCATATATTATATGAACAAATAAATGTAAAAAAATCAAGATTTCAGTGTAAGGGTTAGCAGCCAGACGGGCCAGCTGGGGGCTTTGCCAATGCATTGCCATGGTTATATCCATCTGTGATTTTGTGTCCCACCTAAGCTGAAGCCCTTAGAAGTCTGGTTGTCCCACTGGGTGACGCAGAGTCCTTTTTCTTGGTGGCAAGTGTGGGTCTGCTTGTGTTTCCAACAGACAGGTGTTGAGCGGTGCTCGTTTGGCTGTCTGCTGGGTTTTTCCCTTTACCCTTCCTCGAGTCCACCTGTGGTTCGTGGTAACAGCACAAGTAGACAGGGAGCCTCTTCTCCTGGCTCCCTGGCAAGTGCACCAATGGCAAGGCTGGTAGAAGTGTGGACAACTGGCAAGCTACAATAGCACTGTTCACTAGCAAACAGCATGGCGCGTTTACATCCTGCACCAGCAGGGAGTGGTAGGCCCACTCGCTCTCTATTGGCTCTTGTTTTTTCACCTCTTTTTGGTGCAGGACCTCCTAACTTGTCTAGTTTCGCAGCTCACCCCTCCCCTTCCCGGTGGTGCAAACCTTGCGTTTGGGTCCCGTTCTATGTTTACATTCAAGTCTTTTTTAAGCACTTCTATTGGTCTATGCTTTAAATGTTTACAAAGTATGAGGGACAGCTGGCGTTTTAAAATTGTTCAAAAAAAGAAAGAAAAATTGACAGTCTTACAGTGTTTTCATATGACTGCAGCCAAAACAGTGGACGCATATCACGTGAAAAATTTGCCTTGTGTTAATAACAATGGTGCACTCCAGAAACAAATGCCTTGGGTCTTCCCTGATTTAATACCATAATCCTTTAGAGCTGTCCGTACACTGTACGAACAGTGCTATTGATTTGTGCTTCTTTTCTCTTGAACCATATGTTTACATTTGCGACTTGGTGGCAGAGGTGCACGACCCACTCCAGCTTACAGAGCGTTGGGCCCATGAAGGAAGGGAAAGTGTGTTTTTTAATGTGCTCCTTTGTGCTTCTGTTGGCTGGGATTGCAGTGTTGGTCGATACTTATTTATGGGCTTGTCCATAAAACAGCATGATGGGGTGCACTTTTTGACTCATGAGGTCATCGCAACACAGTAGCGATACTGAGGCAATGGCTGCTGCTGTGGACTGAATGTACTAGTATGAGCTGAAAACTTCTGCTCTGTGTCTTTGTGTGACGCAAAAAAATGTTATACATTCACAGGTGTTCAGAATAAATTCCTGAAATTTCATTCTCAAAATTCTTGTTCTAGCAATAGGCTTATTTTAACTTAAGTTATTGGTTATTACCTTTAATTAATTTTCTTCTGTAGGTGAAAAAAACCCTTTATGTTTATTTACCGTAAAGCCAAACCATACAGTATCTGTGCATGAGTTAAGCACATACAGGATGATGATGATGATGATGATGCATCTATGTACACACAGTTAGAGAAAATAAACTGGAACAGGAGAATCTTTTACATAGTTTGAGGGATAATTGCTGTGCCCACAAAAAAAAAACTTTAAATGGGGCATCTTGGCGGTCTGAAAACATGTCTTTTTTTTTAATTTTCCAAAACTAGTTTCAATAATAAAAGATCAACTCAAAAATATTCTATTTTAATGTATAATTGAGGCCCTAAAAATGCACCCCTTCTCAAATCGCATGTTTTTAGACCTTCTAAATGAAAATAGATGTAATTCCAAGATGTAGAGTCTAATTCTAAGTTTAACTCTGACACTTCTGAATTTCACTTGGTTTATACAAACGCAAGCAGACATTTCTCTTCTAGAGCATTTAACCCTTTAATGGCCACATCAAAAAAAGTAATTTTTTTGTTGCATTTTATATTCATTCTGGGCAATAATAGCAGTAATGTTTATTTTTTTATTCAACAACCTCATAGTTTTTTTTTTTAACCTAGGCCTCTATCAGTGAACATTTCTTTTTATAAAACTCTAAATACATAAATAATCAAATACAATGACTGGATTCCCATAGAACTTCCCAGAGACGTCTTCAAATGTGTGCCAAACCTGCAACTAGCATGTCTGTGTCTAACCTCTGTTTAGAAAGCTTATAGAAAAGTGTGGATGGCAAAAGGAAACAGTGAAATCCTGTGGATTTTTTTGACCATAACTGACTTAAACCAAGTGGCACCGATGGAACAATCGAGTTGAGTTAAGCTCAGTAAATGTTTCAGTAAACTATAAGGAACCAAAATGTGCCCAACCAAATAACCAGATTGACCAGATCACTAAAGGGTTAATGTGAAAGCATGCTAATGATGTGAACATGTGAACCATTGGGACTAGCCCTGAAAAAATGTTCTCAAGTTCTCCAGTTGGTCTACCAAACGCTCGGCCTTTGGTATGTGGAATTTGTGTTTCTTTTGTATCCCGTCTGATTCATCTCTCGACAAATGCGAAAATGCGCAGAGCATGACTGGGACTGTAATAAGCAATGTATTTCATATTCGACTCCTCATATGTGTTTCTTCGGCAAAATGAAAAAGCATCCAGCAGAGATGCCTTTGCATAATAATAGCCGCATTTACTGTGGTTGTGCATTTACTGCGTGTTTTTCAATAACCCCACCGCCGCCGCCGCCCTCCATCCCTCCCCCGAAATGTGTGCTCAGGTAAAGCCTGGGCGTCCGAGGCTACGTTTGCGGTTTCCTGAATTAGTCTGCGGATTATAGTATCTGACGGTAAACGGGCGTATCAGACTCGTAGCGGCCTCCTGGATTTGAACGATTACACGGCCGAGCAGCGGGCGGCGCGCTCAAGGTTACGGATAAGGATTAAACGAGTAACCCTGGCGTGACCCTTGCCACAGATCTGCGTGAGCCGCCGCCTCCGCGGCCCACTCAGGGAGCGCCGTGGAAAAACACATTAGATTACAAAGCAGATAAGTGATTACACGGGGGGGGGGGACCAGGCGTCTCACACACCGGCACACACACAAGCCTACACACAGGCCTACCTGTGCACACCCCCACACAGAAAAGCCATTATCAGAGCTGACGTGGCATTGGATTGATAACACCAGCCATTAAGGACATGTAAATGATCATTAATTGGATCATTGCCGTGCGCACTAAACTAATTGCAGCGCTCTAACTCTTAATTGCGGAATGCTTGGATTCCGTTTAGAATGTTAATGGCCGAGACAGCTGGTGCAACACGCTTTCTGTTCTATTTTTCTTCCTTTTTTTCCCCCCTATCCTTGCTTTTTGGAATATCTTCCGGGACAGTGTCCAATACGCAGTCAGGGTTCCAACGCGTGCCCAAAATTTGGTCTGTGTGTGTGTCTTCATGTGCATCCGAACAAGGCCGATTCCACACATGTGCCAGCGCGGGCGTGCCCTGTGTGCATGTTTGTGGGTTTGTATGCACCTGTGTGTGACTGTGAGTGTGTATGTGTATGTGTGTGTGTGTGTGTGTGTGTGTGTGTGTGTGTGTGTGTGTGTGGGAGGGAGAGAAAGACCAAGAGAGAGCAAGCGAGTGCCACGGAGTAAAATGCCCTCTCATTATCTCTGGGCCGCAGCCTTGCTCCCTTACCCCCCCCAACCCCCCCCCCCAACCCGTACCCTCCTCGCAACCCCTCCCCCCTCCCCCCAAGACCCTCTAAGACAGTTACACAGGCCTAATTTAATCCCATTACAGTAATTCACACAAACAGAAAGGGCCCAGCCTCTTCCACTCATTACATATAATTAAACTGAAAGGAAACAGTCACGGTCATACGCCAATTTATTCCACTGTACGTTTTTTTCCCCTTTTTTTTGCCTTCGCTGGGCAAATCCTGCAACCTGCACTGATTACTGTTTGGTTTCCTTCTCTTTTGAGAGAAATTGTGATTTTTTTTTTTTTCCTGGCACCCTGATGTTTCTCCAGTGATACGTTTTGGTCAAGTTCCCTGTGCACTCATTCAAAAGGACGTGAATATGAATTCGGGCACTAGGCAGCTCCCTCGTACCCAGACCTGTCATCTAAACCAAGTTATGAGTCGAGTGCTTGTATCTCTATGTCCGGGCATTTGTTTAAACCAGTATGAATCTCTGCTGAGCAGTATGTGGGGGTCTTGATGGGTGGTTGAGGGGGTAAAAATGCTGCCTACAGGGCATGTAAACATTTTGTGTGTGTGTGTGTGTGTGGGTTTTTGGATTCACAATGGGGATTCTTTGGTTAATGGGCACCATGGTGGTGCAGTGTTTAGCGCTGTCGCCTCACAGCAAGCAGGTCCCGGGTTCGATCGCTGGGTTGGCCACAGATGCCTTTCTGTGTGTAATTTGCAAGCTCTCCCCAAGTTCATGTGGGTTTCCTCCGGCTGCTTTGGTGCGTAGGTGTGAGTGTGTCTGTGAATGGTTGTTTATCTCTGTGTCGGCCTCCTGTCCTGGGTGAACTCTGCCCATAGTCATAGTAGCTGGGATCGGCTACAGCTTCCCCGTGACCCAAAATGGAAGAAGCTGTTTGCATAATGAATGAATGAATTCTTTGGTTAACAAGGGGGTGCTATAACCCCTCACCCCCTGAAATCGCCTACCGAGTAAATGTGTTCCTGTTTAAATCTTGGCTCGTTTTGAAAAAGTCATGTGTGACCCAAAACTAAAGGCATTTTCCTCACATATCAAAGTGTTCACAGCTGAACACAGACATACTGTGTTATTTCAAGTGGAGAACAGATCAGAAAGCACTTTCCTACAGACATTAAAGGGTTAATATGAGGCAGATTCCAGCAGCGGTTCTGCGAACCAGAAGGGTCTACTTCTCTGAGATCTGAGGGCAGATGTGGCACAATTTAGTTTTTTGCTTATTCATCTGAACTGAGCTCTCCTGGTGAGCGTCCCCGAAGTATCATAAAGAAGTGAAAGCAGCCTCCAGTCGATAATGTTTGTCAGAGCAGACGGAGAATATGAGGCCTCCCAGAGACTATGAATCCCTTCACTACGTTATGGATTATTCTTTGTCGGAGACACTGCCATCTCTGATACTCTTTTTGTCATTGACGGGGCCCAATGAGACGCTTTAAAAATAGACCAGCTTCTGTTTGTTTGTCTCAGCGTGTCTACAGTATGCTCTGGAACTGTTGTCTTGGACCGAGCAGAGATGTAGTCCTTCCTCATTAGTGCAATCTCAGACGTTTTTGCCTTTCTTTCAAGTCCAGTCATCATTTAAAGTGAAGTGTTCGACTCCTCGGTCCTACAAAGCGACTAAGCAGAAATTTTTGCCTCTTTTCTGATCATGCGTGACGGAAAGCTGAAACTAAACTGTAGTTTAAAGGGCTCGTACCATGGGAAACGTTCGCTTTTTTTGAAATAAGACTTTGAAATACTGTCTAGACAGTCAGCTGCCAAAAAAAACCTACTTTGTGAATCAGAGGTTTACATACAACCATCCAATGTGTAACTAGGCTACCTATTTCATCACAATGGCATCTGGCAGTGAGTTGGGAAATATTTGGCAGGACGTGAACAGTCAGTTCTTGAAGCTGATGTATTGAAAGCAGGAAAAAAGGGCCAATGCAAGGATCTAAGCCACTTTGACAAGAATCTTATCAAGGCAGGTCTTGTGGTGTGTGCAGTAGTTATTACCTACCAAAAGTGATCCAAAGAGGGACACCTGATGAATCAGCAACAGGGTCATGGGCACCCAAGGCTGACTGATGAATGTGATGAGTGAAGGCTGGAGTCCGATCCCAAAGAGGGGGTCACATGAAATGCCGTCACATCTTCTGATGTTCCCACTAGTGCAACATCAATCGATGGCATAACACACTTGGGAGAGAGCTCTAGCTGCAAGTTCTGCTATAACAGCTGTGTGGGCAGTGGTGGCCTAGTGGGCACTTTGCTGGGGACCTGAAGGTTGCAGGTTCAAGTCCCGGCTCAGGCACGACTGAGGTACCCTTCAGCAAGGTACTGTCCCACTACTCTGCTCCACGTCTTGGAAGTCGCTTTGGATAAAAGCGTCAGCCAAATGAATAAATGTAAATGTAAACAGCTGATAGACAACCATGATGGGGGGCATCCTACCTACCAAGAGAGATTAAAGTTAATTGTGCTATCTTGGACTAGTGGCCACCACTGAGGATCAAACTTGCAACCTCCCGATGACAGGGCCAATGCTTAGACAGTTACGCCACTCGGGAGCACCCCCCCCCACCCCACCCCCCCCAAAAGTATTTTTATGTGAAGTATTTAGGCACTGCCCATTTATGCTCTAGTGATAAAGTCTCTAGCTAGTTATTCAAGTGCTAAAAATAGGAATAACATTGAGATGTTGATCTTTGCTTTTGGAACTAGTAAAATTAAATACAACAAAAATCAAGACGATTGTAGAGTGTGGGTTTGTACAATCCTGACCCCCATACTCATTTGTTTCTTTCTCATAGAGTAAATGCAAATAAAATAAAGTCACATGACTGCTCAGGAGCACAGCAGTAGCTACGAAACATCTCCAAAGGCATCAGATACCACTGAACTGATAAAACTACACCTTCACTTTCTGTCAATGTATTCTGCTCATATGCTGTAAAATGTCATTGTAGCACTGAACAAAAAAGCAAACGAGAATCTGCTCATGACGGATGTTTTCTCTGCAACCTTGGTTTGAAGCATTTGTATGAACCTAATGTGGAGGTTTTATTTTCTTATGCAGAGCTGAGGGAAATAAAGGCACATTCACATTGCTTTTGACAAATTTATAAAAATAAAAAACAAAAAAATAAAAAATAATTGACAGCTAGATGACAACCTGGCTATTCTCTCTCTCTCTCTCTCTCTCTCTCTCTCTCTCTCTCGCTCTCTAAAATATTGGGCTTTGGAGGCTGAACAATGTTTTAACTATATTGTTACATGTCTTTCAATCTCTCTCTCCTTTCTCTTTCTCTTTCACTCCTTCTCTCTCTCTCTCTCTTTCTCTCTCTCTCTCTCTCTCTCTTTCTGTTTAGAACTATGGCTACATTCCGCTTTGGGCAGCATGTGGTAAAGGCCACAGCCGTGTTCCTACAGACGGAACTGTCTTTTGCTCTGGTCAACCGGAAGCCTGTGGTTCCTGGCCGTATCCTTTTAATGACCCCACCACTGCCTTGAGTATTACTGACAAGCTGCAGGACAGAAAAGAACAGGTAGGATGTTCATGTCTCTCTCTACCTCTCCTCTCTCTCTCTCTCTCTCTCTTGTTCTCTCTCTCCCCCATATAGTAATCTATCTCTCTTTTTGTCTCACACACACAAACACACACACACACACACACACACACACACACACACACACACACACACACACACACTCAGTTCGTCTGTGTAGTGTGCTCAGTAGAGTGCTGCTGTGGTTGCTCAACGTTGCTCAGCAACAGTTTGCTCTTGGTTGAGTTTGGGATGACCTTCGGGTAGGGCCACATAAACAGATGTTTACAGTGTGACCCTGCAGTAGAAGTTGTTCTTGGGGGGGGACCACTGAAGCAGAAAAAATACAGAACGGGGCCGTCTGATTGGTTAAAAGTTCTGTTTTCTTGTGCCTTTGACAACTCGGATAAGTACGGCCTGCAAGTAATGGCTGCAAACTGAAAGACAAGCAAAGCGCCCTGAATCATCCTCAATTGTACCTTCACCTCTACTCGCAGTTCTCCTTCTTTCTTTCTGAAACAGAATACTTTTTTCTTTCTCTTTTTCTTTCTTTGTTTTTTTTGTCTATTAATCTTATTGCTCAACGTGCATATGCGCGCCTCGCATATATTTGCATGATTTGCATCGCTGATTTGTTTGAATAATGCGTTCGCTCTCTTTTTGGAATGATAATAAGTCCTTGGCTTTGTACAAGCGATCTTCAAGTGCAGCTCTGGCTTACGTAACCCCCTCCATGTTTAGATTAAGTGCATATGGAAATAGATTTTTTACTGTATTGTAGGGCATTGCTGTGCACTCCTAAAGGCCTGAGAGGGAGCAGTGTTCTGCAGCAATAAGGAATACATTAGCATCCCTTAATCACAACTGTGGGCCTGAGCACAAGAACACTGCTCGCTTGAGAGGCTTTTTTGGCATGATCCATGATCATTTGAGAGCTGAGGGTCAAAGGTGTGCATGGATGTGCAGGAACGTACAGCAGTGTATGGTATATTATGTATGTGGTATATATATATACTATTAAGTTGAGTGGTTGACAGAGTTTGCAAACTTCTACTTTATGGAATTTTAACTTCTGTGCTTTCCGGAGAAATAAATGGGAGTGTGGGGGTGTGCAGGCATCTGCTAAACCGCTCCCATGTAGCTAATTGCTTACATACAGTGTGCACTGAGATACAGTGTGTTCTTCTGAAGCACAGTGTTTTTACAGTGGGTACCAGGGTGCCATAAAGGGGTGGTGTGTGGGGATCAGTTAGGATGATTCCAAGGGCTCAGTGCTAACCAGGGCCCCTCAGAAAACAAAAAAAAAATGTTATGTCATTTTAAGGCCCCAATTTTATATTTTCAGGGCCAAAAACTTTAGTGGCACCCTTGGCGGGCACAGTCTCAGCCTGGTGGGCCAAAGGCTTTTTACATGCTGAATGATTTTAAGCCATGAATATTTGCTCAGATAGATTTTTAGAATTGTGAAACATAATATCGTAGCCTAATGATGTCACTTTTATTTAGCACCATCAGCTAATGGAAGGCTATTCGCTAACTAGCTGACTTAGCCATTTAGCTTGTAGCCTTGATAGTTGATTGCAAAAATCTTAGTGTTGGCTCTTACATTCTTATTATATTTTATATTTTTATTATATTTTATTTTATTTTGTTAAATGCTTTTGCCTAATTTGTAAATCAAGACGACTATATACAGAAGAAACGGCATTAAATTATGTAGTTATATTATCTCTCTCTCTCTCTCTCTCTTTCTCTCTCTCTCTCACACACACACACACACACACACTCATACACACACACACACACACACTTTTAAAACTAACTTGCTAGCTAAATAAATGAATAATATTCTGAGATATTTTATACATTGTTAATGTTTTTAAACATAAAAGAAACAGTAAAAAGCTAAATGCCTCCACTGTGATTGGCCAAATGGCCGGTCGCATTTATTTTGTACTAAGTGACAATTTGTCATTGTGAACACACTCAAGCACCACAACGAAATGTGAACTCTGCATTTAACCCATCACATGTGCACATGTGGAGCAGTGGGCAGCCACCAACAGTTTTATACCGAAGTTTTATAATAAAAATATGTTGATGCCAAACTTTGTATAATTCCATGCATTGCAGCCTCCTTTGTGGGGAGGAGCTTTGGAAGTTGTACTGATCCAAGTCTGCTTTCTCAATCCTACCGACAGTAGCTTTTAACATTTAAATTTGAGGAAATTTTACCTTCTCTTTTATAGTTACTGTTTTTTTTCTCTTTCTGACAATGCCTCTCGCTCTCTTTCTCTCTCTTTCTCTCTCTCTCTCTCACTCACACACACACACACACACACACATACACACACACACACTCTCTGTCTCTCTCCCTCTTTTGTTGCACTGTTCTCTTTGTCAACTCCTGTAACTCATGGAACTCTTTATTCTTCTTTTTCACAAGGACATTAGCTAATACACAATGACATGACATCAGAGGTGCTACACACTTGTTCTCTGCTTCTCTCATCTGCGCTCTAATGTACTTACCTGTCTGCTTTTCGCTTTCCGTCCATTCAAACCAGCACTTCAGCACTCATGAGACAAGTCGCAAACACCTTGCTTGAACCCTACAATATGACACTGACATGACCAAGCCTTAGCCATATCAGGACAGATCATGACATGACTGCCATGCTAACACAGTGCTAGCTGTCATGATTAATTCTACAGTGTTTGATGGTATACCAGTTTATGCCATGCATTTAATTGTCCAACAGGGTAGTATCTGTCATGACAAATCCTTGGTAATGGTCACATAACATAAATTAACATAATATTAACTCTTGATTCTTGTATGACATGTTAATGGCATGGCTATCTCAGTGCTATGTAGTTTGTAGCAGGGTTCAGTTAAAGCATGACAGATAACTAATTCCAGTCTAACTTTTTCTAAAAATAGGCCTTATCAATTTTACTTCTGACTGCACTCTAATACAGTTTGGCAGGAAAACTGCCTACATGCAGAACAAACAGACAGAAAATGGTGTGAGAAAATGTTGGAGAAAAGGTACTGTAATGACAAAAATGAAATGTACTTGAAATGACGTTTTGCTATCATCAGTTGTGTATTATGCTTTATTTATGCTATTTATGTTTTTGCTAACTCTGCCCCCCCCATTTCCACATACGAGCTGTAAAATCCCATTCCCCTGTGGCAACGTACACTACTGGGTAGAACAATACGGTCTGCCTGCTGATCCAGTTGTTGCCATATGGAAAGCACCTTGCTATGTTGCTAATTCAGAGGTGATTAGCTAGTGTATTGAATATGGGGCTGTGCCGTATTGTATCATCCATGAAATACCGGCACTATTCCTCCGCTGATACTGACAGTATTGTTGATGATGTGTTCACATTCTCACCTTCTCACACATTTTAGCGTGGCGTGGCCGAGCGGTCTAAGGCGCTGGATTAAGGCTCCAGTCTCTTCGGGGGCGTGGGTTCGAATCCCACCGCTGCC
>JBBPDA010000132.1:19024288-19043013 GCA_037974385.1 Arnoldichthys spilopterus | reverse complement strand
GAAAGGCACCTGTGGCCAACCCGGGGATCGAACCCAGGACCTTCTCACTGTGAGGCGACAGTGCTAACCACTGCACCGCCGTGCCGCCCGTCTACTAGATATTTCAACAAAATATCATTTGATGCAATATTCTTCTGTGGGAAAAGTAAATAACCCCTTGACCTCAGAAGCTAGTATCACCTCCTTTAGCTCCTTTAACTTCTTGTTGGCATTTTGCATAATTGTTCACCAGTCTCTAACATCAGTTTGCTAAATTCCTACACCTGCAAGAGGTTTAAGGGTTTTCTTGCATGTACTGCCCTTTTCAAAACCCACACAAGATTTCAGTTGGATTAAATAAGACCCTCCTTTCTTCTTTTTGAGTCATTCCTTGGTGGATTTGCTAGTGTGCTTAGGATCATTACCCCACTGAAAGGTCTGCCCTCCAGCCCAACTTTACCTTTTAGAAAGATGGCCTTACATTATCTTCAAACACTCTTTGATATGATGCAGAATTCACATTAAATTATTTTAGGATATACTCCATTAATGTCTGTAGGCATCGCATCAAAGAGAGTGAAATGTTTGCTTGCTCAAAGATGCTGAAAAAAATGGACAACTGCCATGGGATGTGCTTAGGTTCCACACAACTGTAGGTGCCCTTTGTGCCCTTTTACAGTTGCAGACTGTAGTTTAGAAAGTAAGGAAGCATTTATTTAGAAATGCCATCATAATTCCCAAACATATTTTTTTGAATGTAGCTGTAGGTGCCAAAATACAGAATTATTATCATCACTTGATGTTTTGTTTATCTGAAAGCTGCAGACCCTGTTAGTTAATCAGCATGGTCATTTGTTTTTGCCTGTTATTACTTTACTTATTGATAAATGATGGCCTCAATACTGAACATTGAGCAGTAAACTGACAATGTTTGAGACAAAAATTAAATCATGTCCTCACTTTTTCTGAGAGACATCTCCAATAATGGCTTAATTTAGTTCAATCTGTCCAGGGAAAAAGACCTTAAGACACGTATGAAATTAGTTTTTCACGTAGTAATTAAAGTACAAGTCTTTTTTTGTGTAAAAACGCAATGAAGCTTGTCAGATTCTAATTGCCAGACTATTTTGAAAGAAAAGAACCTTGCTTGGAGGACTTCAGAAGAATATTTTTCTTTGATTAATAAAGGACTACAGAGGGACACACAGCTCAAGTGGTCAGAAGTCAGGAGTCAGAACTCAGAACCCAAGGGCAAATGACTGTGTGTGTGTGTTTGTGTTTGTGTGTGTGTGTGTGTGTTTTCTACCCCTATTTCTTTGTTTACTGCTTCGTTGGTCTGTTGGGCCTCAGAGGACACACTGAAGCCGTGATTCTCTCATGGTTCAAGTGCTGGCCTGCTTTTCTATGTTGAGACACTGCTTCATAATTTAAAGCTCCCTGTGGCCACTTCAATCCAGATGTCCACATGTGGTGAACTCACTGACAATCTAAGTTTTTAGAGGTTGGGAGTTTCACTTTTCTCCTTTTACATATAAAACCACAGACAGGTGAAGTGAATAATATGGATTATCTCATTATAGTGTCACCTGTCAGGGGGTGGGATATATTAGGCAGCAATTAAACAGTCAATTATTAAAGTTGATGTGATGGTAGCAGGAAAAATGGACAAGGATATAGACAAGAGCCAACTGAGTCAGTGCATTTCCAAAATAGCAGGTCTTGTGGGATGTTCCCAGTTTGCTGTAGTTAGCACCAGCCGAAAGTGATCCAAGGCAGGATTAATGGTGAATCAGTGACAGGGTCATGAGTGCTCATGTGTCATTGATGTGTGTGGGAAGCGAAGGCTAAAGTGTTTGTTCTGATCCCACAGAAAATCCACTGTAGATGATTGATGGAGAATCTGTGGGATGTCTTGGACGAACTATTCCAATGCATTGTGGCCTCACTTGGTTTAAAGGATCTGCTGCGAACATCTTGGTGCCACGGCACACCTTCAGAGGGCTTGTTGAGTCCAAAACTCGATGGGTCAGATATGTTTTGGTGGCGCCAGGGGGAACTACACAATGTTAGCCAGGTGACTTTAATGCTATGGCTAATCAGTGTATATACACACACAAGGCACATCAACGTCACATGCGGGAATGTGTTCTTAACATTGTATTTTCCACATATTTTGCAGCCCTCACACACTCTTAACAAGTCCGCTTTAGAGCAAATACACTTCAGAAAGCCAGAAAGTATTATTTTAAACATTGGCAGCTTGGAAATGGACATACAGTTTCAGAAAGTTTGAAAACTTTGCACTCATGTCCCCTTAACCTTCATTGTAAGCTTCCTGGGGAGCCTCGTTATTGTTGGAAATTACTAAATGAAGCCTTAATCGTCAGAACAGACGTCTGAGTTGACCGACAGACTGCCATTATCGCGTTAAAAATGGCACTTTGCAAAAAAAAAAAAATGACCTTAAGCCGTGTCCACTGTAGTTTATCCACTAGATTTTATTCAGAAAACTGTTTTTAATTACATCACTTAAATGGTGTCTGGTATTCTTTAAGATAACTTTCCCAGAGCAAGTCCATTATAGATAAGCTTGTTGTCCTCTGTCAAACATTTTTTGAGTCTAGTGACGTGATGTGTTTTATATTTATGCACTGTGAACTCATGAATCGTAGGCGAGATTCCCCTGCCTCTAAAACTAGAGGGGTTTTAACTGTTGATGTTATAGATCCCTCTGGAGTCTCCTTTCATTACAAGCCACCATTCAGTATGGGCTGTTAAACTAACCTCTGCACTTCTAAGCTGCTTATCAGCAAATATTTGACCTGCTGTGACAGTGAGTGATTGCTGATTTCAGAGGTAGTGCTGGTGGTTCAGTTTGCCATTAGCATGCCATTATTCATAATTAGCCTCCATGTCAGAAAGAGGTTGAACTGAGGGGCTGCCTGCACATTACGGCAAAATAAGCATGTTTGAGGGAAATGGTTCTGCAAGTTAATTCCGGGGCGTGAGGCGTGTGTGGTCATGCAGATGTGTATGTGCTTCCCGAGACCAGGATATGAGACCATTTACTTTACACTTTGTATGGCTAACGACATGGGTCCAACCACTGGGTCAAAGTACACACTCCTGGGGCACCAATGATGCAGACTCATGAAGCCCCCCCCCCCACAAAAAGCAATTGTTGAATGTTCAGGTATGGCATCTTGAAATGTTTGTTTATCTGGTCATGAAATTGCAGGATCCACAAAAAAGCTTGTTGACAAAGGCAATGATGACATGGAAACGTTTTGGTTTAAGTGTGATGATGACAAAATAAAAAATGACATTACTGTTTTTTTATGACTATTTCAGCTTTATTTGAATAATTAAAGTTGTAGAAATCCGAATGAGAAGAGTCCTCTAATAGGACAATTTAGATCATTTACCACTAGCACATTTATGTCAGTTTCAGTGTTACGTTAGCGCCAAGTTAGCGGTGGTGTATCCTGAATGTTCACCGAGTTTGAAGCTAGTAATGACGTGTCCAAATGAAACATGGGCATTTGAAGTTCATAAGAGTCGCATTCCTTGTTGCAGCTTTTCAGTGAAACATCAGATTTGAATCTTCTCTTCCCAGTGAGTGGTGGGGAATGTAACTTAATTGGGGGAGAGAATTAGGGAAAAAATTTAAATAAATAGAAATATGGGTTCTAAAACTTCCTAAATGTATATATATAGTTTATATTTATAGTTTACGTAGTCCACATAAAGTTATTCAAGTTCACATATGTAAATGTTCTTAATTTCACTGTTTCTTTAATAACATTTGCATTTATAAAAGGTTTAGTACACTGGCATTTCACAATTACAAAATGATTCTTCTAAGCGTCCATTGATACAAAAAATGAACCAAATTGGCATCATGCAAAAACACTTTCTGGCACTCTCACACTTAAAAGTCTGTGGCTCTGGAAAAACCTTGAACTGATTGAAAAACTAGAAACCAATTTTTAAAAGGTTCTGTAAGCTATAGAAAGATTCTTCACTAAAAAGAGTTCTTTAAAGAGGAAGTTTCTTTCGAGAACCAAAAGTGGTTCTTCTGTTACGTTGCTAACTGGTACTTTTATTTTTAAAAGTGAAGCATAAATACAGTACTTTTCCACCACGCAAAGTATATATATATATATATATATATAATATGCTTCATGTATCTATTTTACCATTTGGTTTGAGATTCCATGAGTACATGCAATGTTGGAGCAGAAAAAAGAAGGCAAGGCAAGACAAGTTTATTTATATAGCACATTATCATACACAGAGGTCATTCAATGTGCTTTACAGTAATAGGCATTACAATTAAAGTCTTTAAAAGGCAAATAAGCATGAAAAGTACATTAAGTAAAAATTTTAAAACAATAAAATTAAGCAATGAAGTGCATGATAAAAGTAAAATATAAGAACAAATAAAAATAATAAATAAGAATAAAAATAAAGAAAGTGCATGATAAAAGTAAAATATAAAATGTATAAAAGATAAATAGATAAAATAGAATACTAATTAAAGGATGTGGCAAATAAGGCGATTTTTAGTTTGTTTTTGAAACTGGCCACAGTTGGAGCAGATCTGATCACCATGGGGAGCTGGTTCCAGCAACGGGCTGCATAATGACTAAATGCCATTTCACCCTGTGTGCTTGCATCCCTCCGCACCACTAGCTGAGCATCTCCTGCTGATCTAAGAGCTCTTCCAGGCTGGTATTTATCAAACAAATGAAGAAATAAAAGCTAAATGATTCCTTTAAGACCACAACAAACTTCTGATCTAAGACACTACTGGTATTTACTGAAGTCACACATCCTACTGAGTAATATGTCTGGAGGTAAATTTAATTTGGCCTTCAGCTCCTTGTCGGCTAGAGGTTCAACAGTGACAGCTCTCATACACTTCTGTAGACTTTAGTAGGCTAAACAGTATTGACTTAAATGATCATATTTGCAGGCCTTTGTTCCATCATATCAATTACTTTAAATTATACAAACCAGCAAGCTAGCCCTAATGCTCCTCCGGGGTATTTTACAAGCATGAATGCAGCATTCTTCTCTGATCTCTTTTAATTTGTTGTCAAAAAGAGGACAAATGGGTTTACGAGAAAATGCCTGTCATGTTGGCTTGTCGGTAGTGGCGTAAAGCTAAATGCCTGTGGAGAGCAATAAATGGCTTTAAGCTATGCTCAGAATTTTAATATCAATTTGTTTACATTGAATTTTGATTTCATTTATTCTAGAAGACAATTCCTGAACTGATTAATTAACAAATGCTTTCAGAAAACAGGCCCTTACTACTGGCAGGCCCTTTACGAGGTGTATCTGGTATTACTGTACCTCGGCTTTTTGCTGACCGTACGAGTCCTGCTCTCCTTTTATGTCCAGTTCTCAGTCTGTGAGTCTCTAAGGGCCTCTTTCACGAATGACTTGTTTCTGAGAGAAGGCATTACATGGATTGTGTTCTTTACAAAAGTGCATATAAGCCCTGGTGTTGCTGTCATACTAAAACCTCTCAGTGCTAATACTAGCTGCTCTTAGCCCTGTGTGAACAATTGCTTGTGAATGGACCAATAGAGAAGGTCCAAAAGTGTTTGGAGTACAATCTTGCTATATTCAGATTTCAGAAAATGTGACTTTTTCCTGAATAGTTACATACATTTTGGAGATACAGCTTGACCAATCAATGCAAGTCTTAGGTCATAATACATTAGATGTACAGTTTTATGCCAAAGTTTGTATGCCTTAGGTCAAATTACACGTTTTGTTGATGAGTGAAAAAAAAACCCATCTTTATTATCATGCGTGGAACAAACATAAATATGCTGCAGTTTTTGATGCTCAGTTATTCTTAATGTATTGAACTCAGATTGGAAAGTATGGGCGTATTTCTGGGCGTTCTTTCTGTCAATACTTAAAATTACAGGCTGCAAACATTTCTGATCTAAAAAGGAAGTAAAATGTGAATGTGACTTATAGGTCATTGTGAACATGCTCAATCACACACAAAGTGCACCACAACGAAATGTCACGCCTGCATTTAACCCATCACACGTGCACACGTTAGAAAAGAACTTTATTTATCGCCTTTTGGGAAAATTGACTAAGCAGTAGGCAGCTATGGCTATAGGCAGTGTAGCAGGACCTTGCTAGGGTACATCAGTGGTACCCGGGTCACCTTCTGATCTATTCCTGTTTCTGCTTTCATTTACATTTACAGCATTTAGCAGACGCTCTTATCCAGAGCGACGAACAACAGTGCTTTGTAGTCCATCTGTAGGGCTAAACCTGTCAACAGCTGTCACTCTACTAAGATACTACTGGCTAAGTTACACACCATAACAAACCCTGACAACCCTGTAAACCCAAAAGACAATAAAGTATATAAGAGTAAACAATAAACAATAGACAGTAACCATAAATGCACAATAAATGCTACTTAGTTCCCACGATCCTCTTTGAAGAGATGCATTTTGAGTCGTCGCTTGAAGACAGTGAGGAACCCAGCAGTTCTGATGACAAGAGGAAGTCCATTCCACCACTGGGGAGCCAGGACTGAAAAGAGTCTTGATGTAGATCCTCCTCTTCTTTTGAGCGTTGGAGGCTCAAGGTGAGCAGTGGTTGATGCTTGGAGATGACGGGAAGTGACACGTTGCTTTCACACTACGCAACTGTCTGACTTGTGATCTGGAGATATGAGGTTGTGTAGCATGAACAGTACAGCGATCCAGCCGTTTTCAGAATCGTGTAGTGTGAACAAGGCATTAGAAAATAATAGATTGTAACTACGTATGGGAGATGTTTGAGGTGCATAATCTAAGGGTTTTCTGCGTAGTTAGCAGTTTACTCCTCAAATTAATACTGACGCCAGTAAACGTCAGAAGTCTGAGCGTCTCAGTCGTATGCTTTAGCTTCTGTATATCTGTGCAGAGTAACAAATATGCTACAGTCATTGAATTTAGTCCATATATATATATATATATATATGAGGCCTGACTACAGAGCATGGGCAGCCTTTCAGTTGTCAATGTTCATTTTCAGAGGAAGATGCCTGCCTTTCATAGGCTTCCATCAGGCTTGAAGAAGCTCCACACGATGGCTGGTTTAATAACGTAGCATCTTTGGCTTGCAGATCTGCTCCTAAGATCATAAGCATACCGTATATGTAGCCAAGTTAAACTTTTTGGTTTTTCCGCATAGCTCGGTTTGGGTTGTGTAACGTCACTGTCAGAAGAGCGCTCTTATGAAGCAGGGCTGTTTTTAATCCTGATCTGAACTCCAGATCCAAAGATGTCAGATGACAGATGTACCATCTGTCTTAACAAGTGTGCTGCTTCTTGGTGCAGATTCCTGGCTCTTCCAAGAACATTCTGCCGCTCCGCGCGGGGGCCATTATGCACTTGCAGGCTGAAAGTAAAAAAAAAAACAGGCCTCTCTGCGGGCATTTCTTCTTCTTGGCATTTCGCTACGTGAGTGTTATTGTGATTCAATGTAAGAGGCGGAGCGGGATTCATGTGACGTGGCTGGTGATGGCAAGTTTCAGCTGCCGTACTTATTTACGCTATATGACCGAAAGGAGAGGTGAAGTGAGTCCGTAACTCATAGTTCAATTGATCTATGAACATCAATCAATATTGAGACGTCAGTTATGGAAATAATTACCAGACAAACGCAGGAGTAATGGTGGGGAAAACTGTAATATGGAATTTGATGTGGTTAAATGGGTAAAATGTGCTATTGATTGTGCTTCACGTATTCCCACAGCAACATTATCTGCACGTTTTGACAGCAATTGGATAAAACAGTAGAGTAGATCATTCTTTTTGGACATTTTCATGCTTTGGTGTAAGTGGTGAACGTTTTCTCTCTTAACCTCCATTGTAATTTAAGACAATGTTCAACTTCTGTAAATTTTAGCCCATGTACTGATGCTTTCGTTTATTCCCTGCTTTAGTGCAAGGACTAGAACATCAGGTTTTACGCGAGCTTAACGACGAGCTCACTAGACCACCACTGCCTACTTGATGCTGTACAGGCAGATCTGTAGCTTTTTGTACTGACCGTGACAGTGCGTCACTTCTGTCCTTGGGCCAACAAATAAACCTGAAGCAGAAAAAGCACATAGACCAGCCGGCAGATAATCTCCTGCAAGTCACCGTATTACTTTATAGGTCGTTTCACTGTTCCTTACTGATTTTATGTTCACTTTTAATTTGCAATTTCGAGTCGTTTCGGTGGCCTGTTGTTATATTAGTAGCATATTACAATTCTAATAAGGTGAACAGCATGTTAATGGTCTTATCTTGTGCTGTGATTTTGCATTGCCATCATTACATTATTACACCTCTCTCCCACCTCCGAGACAGAGCCCACTTTCACTGTGTGATCAGGTATTTAGTCAGCAATAGACCACGTATTTTATTGCCCCGACATGCGATACCTCATTGGTTTACTAGCTGCAGTCATCAAAACAATCTACCTTCATGATTATAGAGTCCAAACCAGTAATTTGCACATTTGTTCACTGTGTTCAGTCAATTTCACAGCATTGTTTTAATCCAGACCTAGCTATGTGGCAAAAAAAGATGCATTGTCAAGTGAAACTGTCTTAAATGAAGTCAATATATCTGCGAAACAAGCAGACAGCGACCTTCACTAGATAAAATGACTTAAATGGCCCATATTCTGGAATATCAGATTTTCATTAGGTACATAAACACTATTTTAAAATGTACCATTCACATCAAAGTCTAGAAAATTCAAATGCTGCCAAAACGACCTGTTTTGAGTTCACAGTTTTTGTGATGTCACCTAAGCCAATGTATTCGCATATATACCAATCTATTCAGCTTACAGCAGCTTAGCACTGCCCATTAATGCTGAAGCGTGATGGAATGAGGTGTAGTACAGGGCAGCCAACTGTAGCTAAGGTCATGTACATATATAACAAAAAAACACTTATATATAAGAAAATATATGGGTTATAATCTTATAACACTCTCACAACCGTTTCATATGGAGAAATATTCAGCATCACACATATCTTCTCAATACTGCATTTTTTTTTTTCAGGATGATGCGGGTGATGTCGAGAAAACTTGATGCTGTAATTTTATGGCTGGACTAGTGCTGTTTACTTATGTGCCATGTTTGCTGTGTGGGCAAAAATGTGGCTTGCCAAGCAAATGTAGCCTCCCTCTTGTTGGAATATGTGCACGCAATATGGACTACAGGCCTGCTTCACTGATACAGAAGGGAAGGTTCTGGTTCTCACATCTGATTGGTTGAACCATGTTCAAGCTGTTACAAATGACATATATGCGCACAAAGCCGGGCAGAACACTGGGTGTGTATTAACGGGAGGCTTTCTGGAATCAGGATGATGAAAACAGTGTCTGGTTAAAATATAAAATAATGAAATAAATAAATAAGTTATAAAGTAACAACAGAATAAATACTATATATATATATATTTGATATAATAATAAATGTCATATATTAAGTTTAATTTAATATAATGAATTAAATGTTGAGGATACTGGGCTACTTGGTGAACCGTTCGAGGTGCCAGTCTTCTGTAAAACCTTTTTTTTAAGGTAAAAAATATGATTTTGCTTAAATATAGGTAAGGATTTAACAACACTAAGGATGTGTCGTTAAGAATATGACATGAGCAGAAGCAGTGTGGCTTTATAGCAGACTGGACTGAAAAGGTTGCCATGTTTAAATGGTATGGGTTGAAACTTTAACAACGTTCCAAAAATGTCCAAACTTAGCCTAATTTCCCAACATGACATATCAAGCATGTCAACAGTTTACATGCGGTTACACAGTCCGGTTACACAGTGTAAGTAAATGTAACTGCATTGTCTTACACAAGAATTGTTGTTTCTTTGCTATAATAATAAAAGATTTACTGAAAGTTTGTGAATTTTCTTCCCATTTTATTAAAGCGATAAGCCACCCGAGGCCATACGTTACAGTAATTTCACCATGATTTTAAAGTTTTGCTTTTCGATGCATTGTAACCATGATAGACACCTCTCAATCAAGATGGTCCCCTTACAATTAAAGCAGTTTGAAGTTTATTCTGTTTAACTTTGCACATGCGTCGCAGAACTGTAATAATGAACAAGAAATGACAGTGGGGGAAAAAATTAATAATTTTCTGTAGCTTCAGTGGCTCCAAATGCTGGAACTAGACGTCAACCCTATATTTGTAGATATCCATTAACTAGACAATTACCACGGCGTAATAAAAGCAGGGGGATCTATGTATTCATGAAATTCATAATTCAAATTTTATTAAGCCTGCACCTTAAATAAATGTATTTCCTTCTGCTCCCCGACTGCAGTAGCCATAGATAATGGAGTCCAAAATTATATGCCCTTTTCTTGTCATCCAAACGAACTGATTGACTTGGTGTATTCATTATTGCTTGTGCTCATGGGCAGATCTACCCCAATGAATGCAATCTTGAAATACAATACAGCTGGTAATTAGGATTTTTAATGAGCAGGCCTAACTGTAAACAGGTCCAATAGAGCAGTTCAGCTGCAGTTTGGGGCTATTAACTTCTCAAACAATCCTACTGAGCTTGTGAAAAGCTTTTTTTTTATGGGCTGTGCTTGAACACACTGTCGACAGCGTTTAGTGCTGTGACCTGAAGTTAAATCTCAAAGTTGAACTCTCACCACAATTTTTTTTCCCGCTTAGGATCACTGAGCACCTTTCAGCAGCCTGCTGTGAGCGGGTGTGTTGAAGAAGGAATCTTAGGGGCTAGTTTCCTGTAAAGGGGTTAAAACTTATTATGGACTTATAAATTGAGATTCTCCTCTGAGGGGAAAATGTCTGGGAAACCAGCCCTAAAGGGGTTGGATGCAGATGGACTCATTGTTATGGTAAAGGTTCGGATAACTTCCTCTTTTCACTAAGTGGTATGTGTGCACAGAGTCTAGCAATTCTAGTACATTGACAATAAGTTGAGGTCTGATGTACTAGAGAGGTGCATTTTGCAGGGCTTTCACAAGAGCTTAGGTGGAAACTACTGCTGTTGCAACAGTCAGCTTCTATTTGTTCATCAGAATATGTCTGTTGCAAGGCTCCTGACTAGTGCTGCTGTCTAAGCTTTGGCCTAATCAGTGGGGGATTGCAAGTTTGATCCCTGGCATTGCCACAGCCATTCATGCCAGGGCATCCAAGGTACCCCAACTGGCCTCACGCTTTCTGGGAAGGAAGGACGATTCTCTGTCTCCTATCATCAGCTCTTGTCATAAGAAAATTCCATAGTGGTTCTAAGCAAACAACTTGGCTAACTGGCTGGATACCAATTCCTTTAGCCACCTATAGATTGTCTGGAGACGTATAAATTATGAATAATCTGGTGAAACGTTTTTGACTGTGTTGTTGTTACTATCAGGCTTACAGCCATGAATGAGTTGAGGTTGAAAGCTGAGATTAACACTAGAATCCTTAACGCCAATGGAATTCTCTTGAGGAGCCGTTAGGTAGGTAACGTGGGTCTCCTGAAGTGCAAAGCATTATGGTTAATGTAGTGCTAAAGTGCAAAAACAGGTGAGAATAACCACAGTTACCACAAATGGGCCGCTAACCGATCGGCCGTGAAAACAAACACAACAGCTTTCCTGTTTCTCTGGCCACAGTTGCAAAGAAATATAGAAAGGGAACACGCAGCACGTGCAAGTCTTCGTTTTAGCGTCTGATTTTTAGATGTTTATATGCAGTGTGAACTGTGGCATCTCACAACAGAGCGCGCTCACTCTCAACCACACACACACGCCTGGGGCACGAACAGAACCTGTGGGTTGATTTGCATAACAAACAGTGGTTAATGGTGGGGGCATGCGCTTTGGGTGAGCCCCCGCTTGCTCTGAGACTGAAAGTCCCTGGAAACCTAGTGTTATGGTTAGAGTTACTATAGGGTTACGTTTAGGGCCATGGTAAGGATTATGGAATGTTAAGGTGATTTTTAACCAATATTTAGATGAATGTTAGTTAAATGTATGATAAGCTTTTCAAATAAAGTGTGCACGCAGGTTTATTTTGATCCCAACGAATTGCCTTAATTGCACAAGAATAAGGTCAGAGCAGAAAAACCTATGGAAGGAACATGGAGAGATTTCATTTTGTGCTTAGTGTCTGTCAGCACAATTTCAGAGTCGCAAAATGACCTGAAATCATAAGAATTTGACTCCACTGCAAGAATAAATACAGCTTCTATACAGGAAGGCCATAGTTATATAGTACCACAGGAGATTCAGAAAGCAAAGACCACGGTAGACTCCTTCAAATGAGCTCCAGAAACTCAGAAGGAGAAAATGGTAAATAATTTCTTTGTCATGTTGTAGAGTGCCATTATGCATTACTCGAGGGAATCGTAGGAGCTGAAGAGCCTACAATTGCTTGAGAAAAGGTTGAAATACTAGAGATGAAAAGTTTGTACACAGCGTTTGAGGACAATGCTGGTCTGATTGAGCACTTGAAATAGGAGACCAGTAAGGGTTTGGTACACAAGAGCTCAAAAAGCCTCTGGACAAAGCTTTTGTCATGCGGTTTTGCTTTGGATCCTGAGAGTAGATTAAGAGTCTTAAACAAGGTACGGCAAGGGGTCAAGCAATACTTTTCACAGTAAGCCAGGTGACATTTGGAAGCACGCATCAGGGAACAGCATGGATGCATCTCTAACCAGTGATTGCTGGGGGCATGCATTTGTATGGGAGTTAACTCTAAATATAAGCAATGATCTCATTGAGTTGAACTGTGGTTGTCAGCACATAACATTTCTAAGAACTATGCACAAAATAAAGAACCAAGGGCCTTATGTAAGTTACTGAGAAGGTACTCTACCTTTTTATGGCCACAATATGCAAAACATGTTGACCATGGAACTGTCAACAAGCTCAGAACAATAGAGAAGAGTGAGTTCACTGGCTAAGAGGTAGTTGCATAAATAAAGTCAATGGCATAGGAACTCTGAAAGAATATTAACTGTTGAAATATTGTTAGTCTGTTGGTGTATATTATTTTGGCCTATTCTTGATCCATATCTCTCCATCCATATGCAATGGCTCCTCTATTGTTAGAGGAAAAATGTCTTCTTTTATATATCCACCATCTTTTTGTATATTCTAGCCCAGTGAGATCTTCCATATGCATGAGAGTTAAGGCTTTTTGCGATTTTACATGTACAAGGCCTGCATCTTTAGGTGTATATGCTTGTTTTTTTTGAAGGAGTGTGTTGTGCTGAACCCATGGCAAGAGGCCTAGTGAATCTTGCACCAAGTGCCAAAGGGGAACAGTAATTAGGAAGGGCAAGCTTTTTGGTTTGAGCTTACCACATTCAATGATCTCTTGTAGAGTGGAGGTATCTCCTAAGGCTCCAGTGATGGGCCACTTGAGTTTCTTGAGTGTTTTGAGTTTTTAAACCCCAAAGACATCATGCAGATCAAGGCTGATCAACAAAAGTTTGTTCCTCCTTAGAACAGAAATAATCAGGATGGCTCAGATATAAACAGAAGACAACATGTTACCAGGAAATAAATTATTGTCTAGACTGCAGCCGTCAAGGTCAAGCAAATGTAGCCTTCCTTCCTTGTTGGAATATGTTCATGCAATATGGACAAGAAGTATGCTTTACTGTTAGAGAAGGGAAAGTTCTCAAAGTGAATGGGTGAACCATGTTAAGGTGGTTCAAGCTGTTATAAATGACTGTTTATGCACATAGCCAGGCAGAATACTTTAAAACATTAATGACTGATCTTCTGTGTATTCAGTAATGTACTGTAATGTCTATTACAATGCATTAAAGAAGTAACATATTTAGAATACAATGCATTGGACCTGAAACTGTCACAAGGTGCTTGGTACATCTGGCACCAAGTACCAAGGGGGAGCAGTAATTCAGTATGGCAAACTTTTTGGTTTGAGCTAGCCACATTTGATGGTCTCCTGGATCTCCCAAAAGTTACTGTTATGGGCCTATTGTGTCTTGAGTTACAAAGAAGTCATGCAATAACATTGGGCTGATTTCACAAGTTTTAACCTTCTTAAGGCATTTTACCTGGGACATTTATGGTAGTAAAATGAAAGCCTAATACTAAATCCCAATAAAGTCCAGAAATGACCAGGATGGTTCATTTATATACTGAGAAATACATCATCCACTAGTTTACAGCAGTTAAGTTGGACTTTTTCTGCAACACCTTTGTTTTTACAGTTTTCTTTCAGGTGGGGGTGGGGAGTTCAGTTTACATATGATTCTAGAATGAGGCACCAAAAAACATCTCTACATGTAGATTTTGTAGCTGAGTTTTCATAGGATAAACACAGCCATGTATTTTGAACAGGTTAAAAAATTAACAAGACAAATGGAGTTTAACTGGGTTTTCTTAGCATGTATTTTCATGTGCGTTCCGTAAAATATCACTTAAAGGCAAATGTGAATGCTACAAAGCCCAAAAGTATCCTGGTAATGTTTTTGAGTGTGAAAAGGGCTATGGACTGTGGGGCAGATGAGCTAAAAGATGTGCTAATTACCTGCTAACAGTTTCATGCGAGTGGGGGTGGCCCATTTAGCAGGTTATGTACTTAGAACTTTTATGCAAATTAACCTAGGTGTGACTTTGTAATTAACATGTGACCAGCAAAATGTAACCACCCGTTTGGCTCACCGTTTCTGCCAGGAAGGGGAAAAATCATTCCTCGTTCATAATTGTTTTTGTCCCCTTCAACTTTTTTTTAAAACCAGTTATGAAGGTTTGAGGGTTTATCTCATAATAACTTTTCTCTCATTATTTTGACTTACTGAAATAAAGAGCTCTTGAGTGTAAAAATGATGGCTCCAACCCTCTGCTTTCACCTGGACCAATCATCGTACACTTATGTGACCCGTGGTTTCTCTAGTGTGAAAAAATACCAACCCTAAAGTAGGAACTAGAACAGTTCCTCAAAACAGTGTTTTAAGTGTTTTTAATGACTATAATCATCCTTATTGTGCAAAGCCCCAGTGACACCTTTTCTGAAAAGTGTCCCCTCCATTTACACATGCACTGAAAGCTGGAACTTTTACTGACTTTACCCAGGGGAGGTGTGTGTCTGAACGCAGCTGTCTGAATCCTTCAGACTGGACATTAAACAGACTTTACCCTGCACAGCACAAAGTCTATGTAATGTCCGTGTCAATTTGTCATTGTGAACACACACACAAAGTGCATCACAATGAAATGTGATCCCTGCATTTAACCCATCACACGTGCACATGTGGAGCAGCGGGCAGCTATCGGCAGCACCCGGGGAGCAGTGCCCAGGCCAAGACTTAAACCTGCAATCTTCTGTTCGCAAAGGCCAAGGTCCTAACCACTAGGCCACCATATGTGAACTGTAATTTTCTGGAGAATTGGTGAGTGAGGGGACATGCTGAAAAGCAAAGGACAACAAACACAGGGAAAATGTAGAAGGATTTCCTGATAAGTGACAACATGTCTCATACGGAAACACTGTAGACTACACTGTGTGTGACGTGTGAAAGGGCAACTCCGACAACTTTTAGAATTTATTCTCCAGCCATTTCCTGTAGCTGATGTGTAAAATGGGCGGTAACACTTTAATGTATGGTATTGTTTCCAAGGCTACGTGACATATACATACGTCTTTTCTGACCCCTGCCATTGACCCTACATTACCATTTATAAAGGTTCATTCCAACGAGCGTCATTGTCATTAAGTCCATTCTCCTCAGTTTCAGCCCAGAAAACGTAATGACAATGGACGCTTATTAGAATTAACCGCCATAAACGTCTATGTAGTTTAATGTCAATTGTCATAAAAGGCTTATGTTCATGTCATGTACCCTGCAGTAAAGTGTTACCAGATTGGCTTATGACTGTTATAACTCTTAGACTGATATTATTTTTTTTTTACCAAGCAGACTTATTCAATTTAAGTTTTAGTTTTTCGTGTTCTTTCATAACTCATAGCAGCCCAGCTTAGTTCAAATCGGTACCATCTGCAGCTCTGGCATATACTGACCCACAATGTGGAGAAAGTATTATTCATTAGTTCAAAAAGTAAACATAGACACAGGTCCCGATTGAATGAAGGGGTCATAAATGCAGCCGTCTGTATTTACTTCCAGTCAGAGACTGTTCATTAGTTCACCGCGGGACACAAACAATGGTTTGGGGTGGTGTGTAGCACGTTATGTTCATTTTCGCATTTGGACAAGTATCTTTTCAGTGAAAGTGCCTTACCCTGAGAAGTAAAGATGTGTTTTCGCGAGTGTCTCTGGCGTTCGGCTGCTATCACCACGCCTCCACACCACATGTTCCTCTCCTCCACAGTGTATGAGCCACTCGACGCTGAGTGCATATCAAATCAGCTTGCTGAGTACTGCTGGGGCAAGGATGCACCCCAGAAACCTGGCCTCAGGCTTTAAGCCTTTAGCTATTCCCCATGCAGCTCAGAAACAGGCGACAGCACAGTGTATGTAAATAGCTGAACTCATTTTAATTAAGTTTGCTTTGTGTTTCCTGAGTAATCGTTTAGCTGTTTTAACCCTAAAGCCACAGTGATGCTCCGGTTTTCTCCAGTGGGGAACGAATCAAGATAAGTAATGGCATCCTGATGCTAAACAGTTTATATTTATGCCAAGCAGTACGATTGGGGTTGAAAAATTGAATGCTTTTCAGAAAGAGGAGGGGTTGAGTTGGGCCGAGGCTGCACTTAGACCTATGCTGTTTTATGTCATGAGGCGCAGGCTCCGGTTGTCTCTTCGTCTTAGCCCCGCCCCACAGCTGAGTCTTGTGTGCCCTCATTTCCCCTGCCAGCTGTGTGTCATCTGTGTCCCCTTAAAAGCCTCGTGTGTCGCTCCAGCCCTCGTCATTCAACTGTTGTATGTTAGCGTGCTTCATGTCCGTGTGTCACAGTCTGTGTTAGCGTTAGTCTTGTTGTCTCCCGTATTCTTAGTCCAAGTCTTCCTATCTCTGTTGTTCATCCCTTGCCTTGAGTCCAGCATCCCTGCCGTGTCACCCTGTCTGTGTGATTGTTCAATAGGCATCAGCAATCACAAGTCCGTCTGCGATTGCTGCCTACACAACCCCGATACGTGACAATCATTTCCGGCATATATATGGCAAATGCAACCCCCTCCCGGCTAGTAAATATGACTGACACCCCCACCCTGCTCTGTTAAGCAAATATGATCACACGCCAAAGATCGACAAATACAATTGGCACCTTTAAGTCCAACCCCTTATACAAATATAACCGATATATGTGATCGGCAGCACATAGCCCCTCCCACATTAAAAAAAATCATAGTTTAACACTTCGACAGGACACCACACCCCACCATCTTCTTTGTAGTGTATTACATTTACATATTTAGTAGTGGGACGGTACCTTGCTGAAGGGTACCTCAGTAGTGCCTGAGCCAGGACTTGAACCTGCGACCTTCAGGTCCCCAGCACAGTGCCCTAATCACTAGGCCACCACTGCCACTGTATAAAGCTTCAGGTTTGCAAATTCTCATTAGTTTTTTTTTTTTTTTTTTTTTTGGAAAAATGAATGCTAAGTGGAATTAACTGCTAGCGGAATCATATTTTTGACCTTTTGTTAAAAAAAAAAAAATTCTGGGCTGCCTTATATTTTTTATTTCATGAACTTGAAATAAGTGAACAGAATCTAAAGCAACATTCTTTTAAAGATAAGTTACTTTTTGAGGTTTTCAGTTAACTCAAAATATTAGGACAGAAACATTTTAGTAGTTATTGAAGTGGCCTTGGCTTTAGAAGAAGCACTTATTGTCAATAACAGCGTACTGTAGTGTAAGGTTCTCCTTTATTCCTGGCTCATAGAAACAACTGGAGGAATTCCGTCAAAGGCACCACTTCTGATCTGTCAATCCACATTTGTGTTTGTATCCGTGGGAGAAAATAATGTCTTGCAAAAGTGTTCAGCTCCCTTCAAAGTCATCAGCTTTGTCTGGGTCACGGGTGACAATTGCTCTTGGTTGGAACTTCCAGCAAAAGAGTTGCAACAAACCCTCTGAGAGGTTGAATATTTACAACATATTGCGCTTAAGTCATTTTTTTACAGATCTGCTGACAAACACTGGATTTTGAGCATATTAGTTTGCAATAAAATACCGAGAAGGTAAAGTGTCCTGCAAAAGTGTTCAGTCATCAGATTTGTCTGGATAACAGGTGACACTTGCTCTCAGTTTTTTATTGCAAACCGATGTGCTCAAAGTGCAGTGTTTGTCAGCAGATCTTAAACAATCACTTAGGTGAAATATGTTGTAAGTATTCAACCTTTCAGAGGGTTTGCTGCAAATCTGTTGGTGGAACTTTCAACTATTTTCAACCATGAGTTTTACTTGTTGTTCTTTGATCTGTACACTTTGAAACTTTTACAGTTAAACTTTGATCTTAGAAAATAAGAAAATTGGGTTTTTCATGATTTGGGCAATTTCAACACGAATGTAAATATGTTTATGAACTAATTAGTAACCAATAATAACCTAATTTGAAACATTTCATAAACCATTGTTTTGTTGTCTATTGTGTTGTACACAATCTTGAGTGCTGATATGGTTTTAGCATAAATATCTTTAAGTGCACACATTTAGTAGTGTAAGTGACTATTTGTCATTGTGAACACACTCAAGCACCACAACGAAATGTGACCTCTGCATTTAACCCATCAC
>JBBPDA010000132.1:18969773-18987631 GCA_037974385.1 Arnoldichthys spilopterus | reverse complement strand
CTATCTATCTATCTATCTATCTATCTATCTATCTATCTATCTATCTATCTATCTATCTGTCTGTCTATCTGTCTATCCTCTTTCTCTCTCTCTTTGTCTTTGTCTTACTGTTGATGGCACTATATTTCAGTAGCCCAGAAGTCACCCCCCCACCCCCCCCGTTTCTGTTTCCTGCTCACTCTTACTTTATTTCGTTCCTTCTGTCTCTATCTCTTGCTCTCTTAATTCTCCCCCACTCTTTCTCTTGTTATCTCTCTCGCCTCCACTCTTGCTGACATTAGATTTTATCAGTCTTTCCCTCTCCCTCTCTCTCCCTCCGTCTCTCTCTCTCTCTCTCTGTTTCTCTCTCTGTCTCTCTCTCTCTGGATAAATGTTTAACAGATGGAGGATGACAGGAGATGTTTAATGATGTTCTAGCGCTTGTTGATGCTAACCTGCTCCACCAGAAAAGGAAACACACACACGGCAGGGGGGCGTGTGTCCTCATCCCTCAGCTATGCACAAAACAGCCACATCAATCAGTCCCCTGGCTGCATTCATCACGCAGACCAACGCAAGTCTTGGATGATCTCTGAATAACTTTCAGAAGTCAAGAGGACACCAGAACAACTTGGTACAGTGGAGCTGGAGATAAGGCAGCTCCACATGACAGCAGTTCAGTGCAAATGTAGCCTGAATGGAAGAATGGAAGCTTATTTGAAATGAGAAACCATGCAAAACAAAGTTTTTTGCAGTGAAGAAGGCACAGTGTTACCTGACCAATCTATGCTAAAATGTTGGCTGGTTTAAAGAGGCAGCTGTCATGTTTTAGGTGTGCTAATACCTGCCTTAACAAAAGATTTCCAAATATAAATACTGAGGCTATGCTTGTTTTGCTTTAGTGCTTCATCATTATCTCCGCCGTTGTCAGCTCTTTCTGTCTCTTAAAGCTGCTGACAGATAACAGGAGGTGTGTGGAGATGTTTTTAGTGATGTTACCATGCTGAGCTAGGGTGTTGGTGTTGTACCATGTATAGACTCATCACAAATGCAGTCCTCAGTCACTTTTCACCATTTAAAGCTAACAACAAAAGAGTTAATTGTGATCACTTAGCTTGATCTCCAGTACTGGGGAAGCTACTTCGAAAGCATAGCTTTGCACATTGGAAGAACTAGTAAAGGAAGAAATCTAGTTTGGCTACCTGAAGGTACTTTAAAAAAAGTTTCTACTTATCTACTTTGTAAAAAAAATGCATCTGATTCAGAATTATAACACAATGCTATATACAGAAAAGTCACATGCCAGCGAAATGCCACTTCCATTGAGTTTATTGCAAAAAAAAGTACCCTTAAAAAATAAAACAGTCTTCAGCTGTCACCTTCAAACAGTATCAGACTTTTATTTCTGAACAAAGGGAAATGGGATCAAAGGGGAGTGCAATTACTGTAAAGAATCAATGATAGACAACAATTACAGATCCCTTTCATCTTTGTAGTTTCAATAGTTAATTTAGCAAATAATGGCAACAAAAGTAATTTAACTGTTTGAATTTCTATGCAAAAATGAATGTAATTGCGCTACCAGCAACGTACTGCAAAATGTAGTTTAACTACTAATTCAGTTGCATATAGTTCAATACACCCAACACTGTTGATAACACCCCCTGCAAGGTTTTCATGTATTATTAGCAACGCTAACATTCAAGTGTTGCTACCCATTACCCATTAAAGCAAAAACTGCAACGTATAACCAAGAATTTTGGCCACATTTGAACAACTACACACTGTTTTGACTACCATGGACCACCTTCATATGCTGCCCACCTCCTAAACAAAACCACTATTTGCATAGACTCTAACAGACGTTGTTGGTTCTTCAGACTTTCATTTGATCCTACCATTGCTAATTACCTCCAGATCAGTTATACCACCATAGACCACCTTCATATGCTGCCCACCACCTAACCAAAGCCACTGCCTACATAGACTCTTTAGAAGTTCCCGGAGAGGTGGGAAGTCCGTCGTCTCCATAGTAATATTCATTATTCAATATTATGCTATCCAGTGTTGACCAAAGGTGAACGAGTTCTCTCACTGTGGGCAGTGGTGGCATAGTGGATAGGACATTGCCCTAGGGACCTGAAGGTTGCAAGTTCAAGTCCTGGGCCGCACAATCCTGAGGTACCCTTGAGCAAGGTATTGTCCAGCCATACTGCTCCCTGGGAGCTATTGATAGCTGCTCACTGCTGCACATGTGATGTGTTAAATGCAGAGGTCACATTTCATTGTGGTGCTTGAGTGTGTTCACAATGACAAATATTCACTTCACTTTTACTTTTTGAGTCATGGTTCCTCCTTCCAGCTTTAAGGAGTTTTTGAAGTGAAAGTGACTATTTTTCATTGTGAACACTAAGTATGCCACAACGAAGTGTGACCTCTACATTTAACCCATCCATACATGGAGCAGCAGGCAGCTAACAACAAGGAGCAGTGTAACAGGACGGTACCTTTCGCCAGGGTGCCTCACTGGTACCTGGGCTGGAACTTGACCTTGTCACCCTCTGATCACAGGGGCAAGTCCCAAACCACTAGGCCACTGCTGCCCATTTCTAGCTTTGGCTTGCTCTCCAGGGGTTTGGAGCTGAATTCGGTAAAGCTGCAGCAGTGCAGTTGTAAAAAGTGCTTTATAAATAAAACTGGCTTGACTTGAGTTAGTTGAGCTCGTTACTCTTCAAAGCCTGGCTAGCACTGCCTGCATTTTCAGATGAAGTACTGACTTTCCCATTAAAGAAGAAGGTGCAGAATGATGAAAGAGACAGTGATCAGTTAGCTTGAGATCCTTGTCAATGACTCCTTGCCAGTTTTTCTTCATTATTATCCATATTAACGTCTTCAGGTGACATATTTGCTCATTACAGCGGAAGCTGCACATTTCATAGCATCAAAGCAGCTGAGTAGATTGTCCATACGAGCGCCTAGCATGCCACAGCCGCTAATAGCCATATTGTAATATCAGTTATGAACGGCTGACAGTTAGGACAAATGGAGAGGAGTGACGTCGTCATCTGTCGGCAGCTCGGCACTCTCTTTATGCCTGACGGAGAAAGATTTGTGCCATGTTCATAACATCAGTCAGATGCGTATTTGGACAGATTGTTTCTGAGTATGTATCAAACGGCAAGATGTGAGATTCTGCAGTGTTGGCGCTCCAGTTCTCTCCTCCAAATTAATGACACCCCTCGATGGGAGCCCGTTGCTAGTGACACTAATTAGCCAGGGTGTTACTGAATTGAGGATAAGCCTCCTCGTCACGCAAGGTTAACACCGGTTCCTCGGGGGGGAAGAAAATTGTGACAGGGTCATCTGCAGGAGCGCTATAATTTATATGTTTGTGTGTTTATTTCCCTGTGATTTGACCTACAAGCCCATGCAGGTAAGAATCGCTCCCAGTTGCTGTGTTGTGGCTCCCGATTTGGCAGAAATACGAATCTAGATGTATTAATCTTTTAATGTCAATAAATACATGATGCTTTAAAAATACAGTTAAACCCTTAGATGTCCTAACAAAAGCATAGTGTCATTCAGTAAAAATTATTTCTTATTTGTAATTGTTTGTAGAAACTAACGATTCTGTCAGAAGTGAATTCAAAAATTTTAATTGATGTCACAAGAGAAGATATTTCTGAACTTGATTAGACATAATTGTGCGTTTTTTTTCATTTCTTGACATCTAAACAAGCTAAAGAAAAGTCAGAAGGGCAGATATGAACCTGCATATTTTAAATATATAAACTGAATGTAAATTTCACTATTATTTATAGAAATACATACATGAAAACACTACGAATAGCTATTTGATCTATAAGATCCAGTCATTGCTTTTTAGATACGGAATTCTGGTTTTGTTGTTCATGCTCTTAATTTCTTAATTTATTATCACTCTTGATGGTATACAGTTTTTAAAATTACTGTAGAATCATCTACAGCTCTGTTTGTCATTCACATTTTCTGGGGTTTTACAGCTCTTTACCAATTGTTTGTAACCTTTAGGACATTAGTGTCGAATTTGAATAATTTTATACCTGTATTTGCAACACCATTTGTTTTATATGAATATAAACAGTCCTTCCAAACTTTTGAACAGTATAGCTGATCACTGGTCACTAGACTCCAGGCATGTCATCGACTACTCTAGGGAACCATGCTTCTACTGGCCACATACCAATGGTGGAAGGTGGAAGGAACTCTACCATGGACCACAGCTGGACTCAAGTTAGGGTAGGGTGAAAAGGGAGAGAGTCCCATGGGCAAGCCCAAGGGCCTTTTACCATTTTTTACCAGAGGCGCCTAGGCACCATGACAGCCACACCTGCCACCATGGAACTAGGATTCTATGTTGCATGGTGGGACAACCATGCTCATAAAGGCTTTGGCCCAGGTGGCACATGCAAAGCACTGATTCCTGTCAGTATGGCTATGCTTTGCCAATGCCGCCTGCTGGCCCGGCATGATGCGGCCATGAAGGCAGGGCTCCCAACCACCCCCGCTGGCCTGTCCAGGCTCTTACCCTTACAATACATTCTGGTTATTTTGTCCACCCATGTGATTATCACAAAATGCACTAGTTACAAATAAAAAAAATATAAAAAAGTATTGTGGGGTCAAATGAAATCCTGATAAGTTTAATCCATAATCAGGATTATAATTAAATAACCAATCATGATTGATTATTTTAATCATGTGACAGGCCTGATAAAAACATTTGCATAGTGATAATATAGTCCTCACAACTATGACAAGCTGTAGTTCTCTCCCAATATATTCAAACAGAGCAAGAGAATAAACCAAAGCTACAAATCTGAAATTAGCAGCAGCTGCTAGTCTGCCTTCACCTTGAAGTACCTGTTCCATCCTAAAGTGCACGCAAACTCGTTTTCCTATGGGAGGCGATTGTCTCACCACCTCATTAAGACTCAAATTAATTGATGAGCCGACGAGGCCGGTAGGCATGTAGGTGTTATATTAAAGTTCTTCAAAGCTGCAGATGTGCGCTTTAGTGCCTACTTTGATCAGTAATTGCTGAGTACTTTTGCACAATTAATTGATCACTCCTGGGAGCGGCGCTTTCTCTCCCCAGTTGGTGGAATGTTTTGCCCTGCTTATTAGAACCTCACCGTAGGTTGGAGAACGCGTCTACGTTTTTCATTATTTTTGCATAAGCGATACGGCGGTGCTTTGGGTTTCTTAACTTACTCCTGGGATGAGCTCTCATTTTTGAAATGAGGATGGTTTAGAGAAGAAAAAAAAACATCTACATGGAAGAAGATTCTCCTTTTTGGATCGCAGGCATATTCCAGTTAACACCCATGTGAGAAAGGCCTTCAAAATGACAGCAGAAGATATATAAGGGCTCACGTTGCAGATCCCTCACAAAGCACATCTTGAAGGAAAATATTACCCAAAACGTACCCAGAAATAAAGAATAAAACCTCTTAAAGGCCTAGATCATGTTGTGTTAGCATGTATGTGACAAAGGTTTTAGACTGGAGCTCCGAAAGAACGGGGGTGAATAACCAATGATCAGGAAAGTTCATCTTTTAATAGAAGTTTGATCCACTTTCTCTGCCTTGTGTCATTTCTTTTGCCAACCTCTAAATCACATCTCTTTTTGGCCTAAAGTGTAGCCTCATTTACCATCATCAAAGTGCTTTGGATCCTTAACTTATGCCCTCTAATGATTCCCTTGAAATATCATCCTAATGAACTTTTGGACCTCGCTGTTTGGTTCGTCATGTTGTGTTGGAGGTAACTAATGGCCCTCATACATTAAGTAAATGACTTTGGTGTGACTGGAGGAATTACAATGGATAAAATGTAATGAGCTTTTGCTCTGAGGCCACCGTAACACAGCAGGGGTGTCCATGTGTCATAGCTTAATCACTTCAATGGCGATAAACACGTTAATGCGTTTACTTTCTAGACGACCGGTCTGAAGTGGATCCAGCAGTAG
Source organism: Arnoldichthys spilopterus (assembly GCA_037974385.1). Lineage (NCBI taxonomy): Eukaryota > Metazoa > Chordata > Actinopteri > Characiformes > Lepidarchidae > Arnoldichthys > Arnoldichthys spilopterus. The sequence continues at coordinate 18,981,642 of JBBPDA010000132.1, read as the reverse complement.
CTTTTCTATGGGACTGAAATCCGTCAATTGGGCTTAGTCCTCATAAACGCAATGACAGTGAGACATCCAGCAAGGTTAACTTTCACAAACTTTTATAGATTAAGCCATTGAAAGCTGAAAGGGAAAACAGGCAACAGTTAAGACTACATAATAAATGTTTTGTTGCTGTTTTTCAATGGTGACCATTTTTTTTATTGCTGACAGTATTTTTACTTCAGAGGCCACAGGTCCTCAGTGTTCAGGGCAATGTGACCTTTAATCAGTAGTTGGGGGCAAGTTTGAAAAGGTTACTCAAGAACATGCAGTAATTGTCCAATTCATATCTCATATATAAACCTATGCTCTTAAACATTAGATTGCAGTATTTGTTTAGAGTTTTATTTCATTCTTAACTCAAATATCCAAGCGAGTGTTAAAGTCCTATTGAACACTTGAATAGGTCACTCAGTGCTGACGCATAGACCGAATGCATCCAGTTCAACCCTGAAACTGCAAAGGCTTTGTAAAGGTTATAACCTATGTGTTATGAATTATTACCTGATATTTCCAATGGTACGATTTTACCGTCACTATTTATAATATATGTATTTAAGTGCTGAACACTTCAGCACTTTAACACCTAAGTGCAAAAATTCACTGGCCACTTTAAAAAAATTATTGTCTTTCTTTTGTGTTCCCCTATCTTTTGTAATATAAATCACTTCTTCTTGTAATATAATTATTTCTTCTTTGTATTATAATAGTTCTTAATTTCTACTTTGATTATTTAAGTAATATTTGTGTGCAATCTCTGAGGAGGCTCAGAGTCCAAGAATTTCATTGCTGGTAATGATGTTTCATTGTTACCTGTATATGACAATAAACTTGAACTTGAACTTGAACTATCTTAATGATCTTGGAATTAAATTGAAGTGGAATTTTACAAAATTTTCCAAATCTTAGTTGTATAAAGTCCCAGGGCATGTCATGCTAGAAAGTTTGTGAACCATTAGAATTCTCTGAATTTATACCTCATCCTGACCTGAAATTTAATCAGATCTCCATCTAGGTCCTAACAATAGACAGAAAGAACCCCATAAAGCAACCAACACAAACAATTATTTTGCTTTTTTTCATTTATTATTGAACAAAGTGATCCAAATGCCTTTGTGTGAACCTCTACATCAGTTTGGTGTAGGGGATAATTAAGATCAGGAGCTTCAATCAACTGGATGAGAATCAGGCTTCGCTTTCAGTGTCTGGTCTTCACCATGCACATTTGTGAGGGCACGCCATGCCTTGATCCAAGAAGGTTTTGAGATCTCAGAAAAAACAGCTGTCATTTCATGGTCTGAAGTGCATGGTGCAAGTCCACCAAATCGTCATGAGGTGAGCAAAGCATGATAGAAGGCCTCCTCATCTTCTGGCATCAACAGAATAGCAGCACAATGCGAAAAGCAGTGCCATGATGTCAGGAGATGGGGAAAACAGTGTCTCCCAGCTCACTGAAAATAGCATCTGGCAATAGGAAAAGGACCACCTACAACTACCGAGGGTCTGATGCCTCAGATCTCCTGTATAGAATAATCATTTTTCACACTGAAATCTTTTGTCAATATTTTGTATGTTTATGTGCATCCCTGTGTGCTTAAGAAGCAGCGTGTACATGTGTTGTGCACGTGACTAGTACACACATGTTCATCTTAATTATGTACTGTTAAAAAACAGTGAAATGCTGTGTGACTGATCGCAGGCCGTGTTTTTGCTGCTCAGTCATGATGTCCACTGTTCTAAGATATCAATATGCCAACAATGTGCTTGAACACACCTCATTTACAGACCAGCACGCCTATGGGTGAACAAATGGGCACAAGAGCTGAAAGAGTGAAATGGGCACAAGAGTGTGTGAAACTTCTAGATACAACGAATGCCTTGTTCACACTACACGATTGTGAAAGTGGCCGGATTGCTGTACTGTTCACGTTACACAACCTTGAGACTCCCAATCACAAGTCAGACAGTTGTGTAGTGTGACCAGGGCTTTGACAGGGGGTTATCATCTTTCAGCATGACTGGTCTGTCTGCCCTACAAAACAACGTTCTCTCACAAAAAGTCACAAGACCCCCACACGGAATGAGTTTAAAAATGGATGTCCAACATTAACCAGCACCGTTTGCATGATCATAAGACAACTTGCAAAATGAAACAGGTAGGGATGGATCAGCACATGTAGGCAGTGTAGATTGTCTGTTAAATAAGTAGGCCACCATGACGCAGCTATGCTCTCAGTCACTTTTCTTCTTTTTGAGGTAAATGTCTCATTGACTCTTTCCGTTCACTCATGTCCTGTGCTCTTAGTGGCTTTCCGGCAACTGGCCTAGATATTTAGCAGGCCGGATTTGTGGTCACAGGCTGTGACTAGTCTTAGTCTTTGATCTGTCAGTGACTCAGAAAAACAGCCTTAAAATCATGGCAACAAGCAGGAGTAGTTTGTTAGCAGGAAAGGAATGTTCTTGATGTCAGAGCATTGGAAAAAGTTGAAGGTGCAGACTTGAACCAGTCAATACAAAATGTACATTCATTATGTAACTTCATTTGTTGGGATTATCTGAAGACACTGCTTATAGACAAAGGGAAAAAATGGGTCCCACTTTAGAGTGTCTCTAATACCTGTGTAGTTACACTATAGTAATAAACACAGCAGCAAAGTAACTACTAGTACTGTATTCACTGTTTTAGCTGGATCACAGTAGTGGAGCTTATGTTATTACACATTTATTACCTTCAGTTTTTATTCTTTTAATCACGTTATACTACACTTGTGTCCTTAAGACTGCCTCTAACACATGTGTAATTACATGAGCTGAGCTACTGTAATACATGTGTAACAGTGAACACATTGACAGTAGTTACGTTGTTGTTGCGTGTATTGTTAATGTGTTATTACACAGTTATAAGGGATACTTACTTTAACGTGGGACCTAAAGCATCTGCTTTGTAGGGACCGGCTGTAGCTTAAAACAGTGTAACTCGCCTCCTCTTCCAGAGACTATTCTTGCATTGCTATTCATGCTGTTCATAAAGCATGTGGGGAACGAGGCAAAATGAGCAGATTGGCCGAGATATGAAACATGTGGGTTGAGCGAGAGCACTCTTTTGTGATGGAGCGTTGGCAGAGGAGTGCGCATTTTTATGCGTGTCTATTGTGTGTGTGCATGCACGGGTGTGTGTTGCGACTGTGCCACTGGTGGAGCTCTCGATCGGAAATTTCCATCTCGCTTTGTTCCCGCGTCAGAAGTGCTCTTGCTCCAGCCTCAGCAGATGCTTTTCACATGACATTTAAATCAGCACTTCAGTGCCTTACAGCGCTCGCTTTGGCACTCCTCCTCCTCCTCCTCCTCCTCCTCCTCTGTTTCTCCTCTGCCTCCTTATTCTCCTCCTCATCCCCTACCTCTGCCTGCTTCTCCTCCTCCTCCTCCTCCTCCTCCTCCTCTGTTTCTCCTCTGCCTCCTTATTCTCCTCCTCATCCCCTACCTCTGCCTGCTTCTCCTCCTCCTCTTCTTCTACACTTCCTCCATTCCTTCTCCAGCTCCTCCTCCCTCATTTTTTTCCTGGCCCCTCTCCCCCTCTATCTCTTCTCTTTCCTCTACTTCCTCCTCTGTTTTCCCCTCCTCTTTTCCTCTTCTCTAGATTCCTCTTTTCCATCTGTTCTTCGTCCTATTCCACCCCTCCTCTCCTCCTCCTCTTCCTTTGTTACTCTTCCTACTACTGTTCTTCCACTGTCCACTTCCTCAGTTTTTCCTTCTGTTATTTGTCCTCCTTCTTCCCCATCCCCCATTTCCCCATCTCCTCTTTTTCTTTATCCTTGTGGTCTTTCTTCTCTTCCTGGACGTCTTCTCCCCCTCTTTTTTCCTCAATTCCTCCTCATCATCATCTTCCTCTTTGTTATCCCTGCTTAATCTGTTCCTCCTCCTCTATGTCTCCTCCACTTCTACTCATCCTCTTACTTTGTTCCTTCTACTCTTCTCCTATAGCTCTCCTCTCCCTCCCTTCTTCTCCTCATCGTTCTCTTTCTTCTCCTGCTCTTGCCCCATTTCCATCTCTCCGTGCTTCTTCCATCTTTTCCCTCATCCTCTTCCTCTTTCTCCTCCTCCTCACGACCACACACAGTGTCTGAAGTGTCGGAACAGATTGAGATGCGATTGGGGATATTGTTGGCTTGCAAGAGCCGCTTAGCGAAGAGATCGAGTTAGACAGCTTTGGCCTCAGGAAACACTGGGTTTCTGCACTGGGTATAGACAATGCTTTGAGAGGCGAAGAAAAGCTAGGCCTTGAGTTGGATTAAGGTTACAGTTACATCTCAAACGTTACCTTGCCTTAACTTACCCTGTAATCTCTTCTCTCTGCTTTGTATTGATCCAGCATTTTCTCCGAAGGAAACCTCCTCAGAAATAATCTACTGAATAAGAAAGGGACACAGTGTGAAGAGCTTGGTTCATGTGGCATGTAGTTTGCTTTAAAGGAACCCTTGAACCCTACTAATGTGCTGTGTGGCTCGTAAAGAAAAGCTGATGGATTTTTATGTCTTGAACATTATGAAGACTACACGTCTAGGATAAGTGTCAAGCCAAATGCACACGTGATCGGAGAACCGTAGGGCTGAACGATTTTGCGGAAAAATATCTGGTTGTGATAATTAATTATTAATAATTATTAATTAATTATTAATTATTGACTTACATTTTACAATGTCCATTCCACTGAGTGCTTTGTGTAGCATGCCAGAGCAAGTGACGTGAAAGTGGCTATTTGTCATTGTGAACACACTCAAGCACCACAACAAATGCATTTAACCCATCACACATGCACACACGAAGTAGGAGGCAGCTATCAGCAGCACCTGGGGAGTGTTGAGCAGTGTAGCTTGCTCAAGGGAACCTCAGTGGTGCCCGGGCCTGGACTTGAACCTTCAACCTTCAGGTCCCAAGGGCAATGTGCTAACCACTAGGCCTCAGCTGCCCTGGTGGATGTAGGATACACTTAAAATTTGCAGATCTTGCAGTGTGAGAATTGCACTCTTTCAATTTGCCGTGGGAGCCTAATGCCCTTGCCCTTGTGAACAGAAGGTTGCAGGTTCAAATCACAGCCCAGGAACCACTGAGACCACTACAGCACAGTACTATCCCACTACACATTTTATTGTGGTGAACTTTGTGTGATGTGGTGTGTTCACAATGACAAATAATCACGTTCACTATTCACTTTCACTGAACGTGCGACACGAAATGATCGTAAAGTTGCATTTGATTCGTTTAGCAAAGCACCTCTAGACTTCTAAGCAATCAGCTTTGCCTTCTCACGCTCTTGACATTTCATCATCCGTTTCCTTAAGTTTCCCCTTACAGCCGTCAGTCGGCGAATCCAGATGAAGTTCGATATGTTTTTGAAGGTGTGTGTGTGGTTTTTTTTTTCGCCGCCCTGAACAGCAATTTAGAGTGGCAAGTGTGACAGGGTGTCGTTTCAGAGGTGGCGTAATGATCCTGACAGTGACTGCGCCGTCGAAGCCATTTCGGCTCCGAGAGCCATCTCTTGTCGAAGTGTCTGTCGATGTGCGTCTCCTTCTCCGTTACCCTGCCCCTCCCTCTCATTCCCCCTCTCTCCCCAAGGTATAATTTGGCTGACATGGTGAGGCTCGTGCGGTAATGACTTTTCGATGAGAATGACCACATGCCCGACTCGGGCCACAAGACTAGACATCGTCCTGGATCTTCTGCTAGTCGAAACATAATGTATGTCAATGTCAAAAACAAAAGGATGAGATTGCATGTGTCCTCCTGTCAAGGTGTCTCTGCTCTTGAGGCTGCGGAAGTGTAGGCTGTGTTACACAGAAGTCAGGATCACATTCTGTCCACAAACCCAGCAGATGTGGTTTCTTCCCACAAAACACTGTATGTAGCAGCCACCGCTTTTTCATATGAGCTGTTCTGAGTGTTTTGAAGGTCCTGCAGTTCAACCTGGAGTTTTAAGATTTTTTTTTTCAAGTTTAGGACTTTTTAATGTTTTCCTTTGTCAGAATTTGGATACAAATATTGAATTATGATTATACAAATCTCTGATGTCATCCTCATAGTAGAATGACCACTATGAGGTAATGGTTCAATGGTCCAGGGCCATATATATATATTTTGAGTGAGTTGATTGGCCAGTCGCTGGTCTGTGTCTCCATCAATCAGAGTGACAAATCAATAAAAAAGCATTTCATCAGCAGTTACTCTACCGTTCAGGCCAGTGTTCGTGTTTCTCCCAATCACAGTCAGTACCCAGTTGACCTGTAATAGGCTACTAAAGCTAACTTTTGATTCCCAGGTGGTGTTTTGCATGCTTTGTAAAAATAAATAAATAAATAATTTAATCTTTAAAAACTTTTAATGTGGGATAATGGCTGATGAGCGGTTCTGATCTGAAACTATTGCTTATAACTTGTGGTGTTGTGAACTTATCCATGTCAGAAGGCATTTTAACAATCCCAATGGGCTTTTGAGGGAAGCAGCCTACTTTGTTACCTTGATCAATTGTGGCGTTGTGTTCATTTGGTGATTGTTGAAGGTTTATAAACGTTCCTGATATGTGTAAGGGAGGCTGAGGCTCCCCCCAGTGGCCGGCAACGGTCAGCATCTCCAGAGTACTAAAGTGTCCGGCCACGCCCTTCCCAGATGCAAATCATTTGGGGTAATCAGGACAGGTCTTTATAAGGGACCGAGACTTGCAACACTGTCTTGCCCTGGTTGTGCCTGTTCGCCGTTTATCCTGACCCTCTGCCTGAACCTGACCTAGATTTTGCCTGTCCTCTGATATACCTGTCTGCCGTGTCTTTCGGAACTGATTTTTGGAAGGATCTGCCTTTTTGATTATTAAACATTTCTTTAATCAAGTTGCACTTGTGTCCGAATATTCCTACGGAATATCCACAGTATATTACAATATGGAAATATTAGACATGATGCACAGAAAATAGCCTATGCATTTACACCTGCACACATACAGATGTTACTCTATGTTAAAAACCTAAAAATTGCACGTTTGTGGTGCTGCCTTTGCTTGATTGGTTGTTTTTTGTAATAAAGCTCAAATTGTTTTAGCTGTTGGTAACGTGGCAGTATTGTCTGCCTCAATACTCAATCACACAAAGTGCACAACAAAATGTGACCTCTGTATTTAACCCATTACACGTGCACACGTGAAGCAGTCAACAGCACACAGGGAGCAGTGTAGTGGGATGGTACCTGGCTCAAGGGAACTTCAGTGGTACCCGGGTCAGGACTTAAACCTGCAACCTTCTATTCATAAGGGCAAGGTCCTAACCACTAGGGCCATTGAGGCCCATTGAGGTCCCACCATTGCAAGGAAGGATTCACAGTTCTTAACAGTTCGCAGGTTCGAGTCCAGGCCCGGGCACTACTGAGGTTCCCTTGAGCAAGGTACCATCCCGCTACACTGCTCCCAGGGCGCTGTTGGTAGCTGCCCGCTGCTCCACGTGTGCACGTGTGATGGGTTAAATGCAGAGGTCACGTTTTGTTGTGGTGCTTGAGTGTGTTCACAATGACAAAGAGTCACTTTAACAAATGTATTTATATGAATGAAGTCAAAAATATTACAATCTTAAAACTAATTGTTTAATTTGTATTTATGACTAATAAATAAGCAGTTTTAGTTTTTTTTCTTATATATATATAGACACAAGGGGCCGCAGTGTGTTTTTTTCCCTCTATAAAACTGTGAGATGATTTTAATATATAAAGTTGCTATGGATATTATTATCTTTTTATTAAAGTCTGTGCAGTGCTGTGTCTGTTCAGTTAAGCGAGAGCTCTCTGCCCTCAACTTCCAGCAGAGTGAAGTAGACGAACAAGAAGTCTATTAAATAACCTTGGGTGAAACTACGCTGTTGGACGCCCTTGGCTGGACTTGAGCATAAGTGATTGCGCATTAAAAGGCGGGAAGGTGTGTACTGCCCCCTCTCCCGAATCCCGCAGCAGAATTAAAAGGACATACATTCTAATTTGCTGTGCCTCTGTCAGCCGCTTACGAGCTCCTGATTAATGGTGTACTTTTCCCATTTCAATAATTCATGAATAATTCTACTTTATGGGCACGAATAAGCGAGAAAACATATTCAGCCATATTAATATATGTGAAGTTGGTGGGAGAAGAAAGAGAGAATGCGGGAAGTAGTGCTGCCTCCTGACTGGCTCACTTTCCCCTTTCTCCCCTTCCAAAAAAAAAAAAAAAAGACCCTTAGTTATCGTGACATCCAAACCTTGCCCGGTCATCTTCTGGAAGATTGATTTGTCTCCGGACGTGCGACATTTCTTTGAGCGGAGTTATGTGCGCGCAGATGAAATATGACTCGCCGAGTCATTAAAAATGCACAGGCGTCTGGGTCACGGGATGTCTGGGACGGCCCGGCTCTTTCTGACAGGCCAGGCGAGCTCGGCGGAGCCAGGCGGACACGCGGTGGCCCAAGACTGACAGGGGGGGTTGTGTGTAATGACAAGTGGCTGACTGCAGTGGGGCATGATGGCAGTCGTAGAGGGACAGACCCTAGCTTTTTGTGAGCGGAGATGTGGGGGTTGAGGCGGCACAGGCCAGGCGCTTGCTGGCCTCATGAGTTCGGACTGAGTTCGGGTTTGATCGCGACTGGAGAGGGATGTCTCTAAGTGTAGCTTCATCTGTGTCACAGAGTGAACCCCAGCTCTGGAAATACCATAGGAGGCCTGCCAGAAAGGGACGGGCCACTCGACAGGGAAACGCTGAATTATTAAGTGAAGGCTGACAGATCAGCAGAACTGTGATGTGAGTTGCTGTGAAAGAGGTGAAGAGTCATTACACACTGTTCCACAAGTTCCAGAGATGATTTAGGTGGTTTTGATTTATTTACATGAAAAAATACACATGCTAATCTATCTTGAATAGGCCCCAAAAACAGGCACAAAAGCACAGATTAAGTGACGTATTTGTCATTGTGAACATCACACAGTAAGTGCACCACAACCAAATGGGACCTCTGCATTTAAGCTATCACATGCTCGTAGGGGAGCAGTGTTGTGGGAATGTACCTTGGGACTTGGGTTGGGACTTAGGGCAAAGTCCTAACCACTAGACCACGATTCATTTATTAGAATTAGTTCAGTTTTGGGGAAATCAGTTACTTTTGTCTACGCTTTGTAATGCAAATCCAAACGGATCCATTGCAAGGTGATACTTCTGTCACTTATGCACAAGCAGGGCTCGTAGGTTTTACTTGCATGATCATCCCCCAGCCAGAATTTTATACAACCCCCATTCATTCTGTCGTGGTGCCAAATCTGTGTACAAGCGAGAGCATTTTGTTACAAAGTTAGCGATTGGCTTTAGGATATCCAGAATCTCAAAGGCACAAATGAATGGAGGACATCACAAAAAGAACTGACTTTGAAGGAATGGCTTTAATTTCAAGTTTGATGCCTGAAAACAAAATAGTTGTGACATGTCCCACCCCCTCAGTTTTGGAAATAATGATTTTGTACATTTTAGTTTGTTTGCAATATTACAAGTAGGGAGATGGCTCCCAAAGGTTTGTATGTTTCCATGTTTGGTAGGCAGACTCTATCATTATAGATTTGTATACAGCACCTTATAGGTATACCTCCCCTACTGCTGACTAGATGAAATGTCTGGGTGGGGACACCACCAGATTTTACAATATAAGTGAGTTCTGTCTCTGTTTAGCTTGTAAAATTAAATGATTGACTCCAGTTGTAACTTAGATCAGGACAATATGCAATAGCACAGTGTGTGAGATAATACGACGCATTCATTGACTCATTTCCTACACCGAAGACTAGGGGAAAGGTGTAGGATCTGGTAAACACACTGTGGCAGGCCACATTGCCTAAGCCCATCAAAACTCTAGGTATGTGGGTAGATTAACTATCTTAGTCTGGTTGGTAAAGTGTTTCCTGTAAACTCATTAGATGTAATGTCATAGATGACCTTCACTACTAGGAACAGCTGGCATGACAAGCTCAACTGCTTGCCAGCTAAAGGGGGTAGGGTCCGCTTGTCTGGCTATTGTAGTGTTTTGGTGTATGGCTATGTGATAATGTTCTGGCATGCCACTGTTGTAGCACCTCTCAGACTTTGTGATTTCACTCAGGTCGCCCAGGTAGTTGCAAAATAGGTTTCACTCCAATGATTCCACCAATCAGAATTTTATGCCACCACCATTCATTCTGTCCTGGTGTTCTATTTCGAGGATCTAGTGCAAAACATAGAGCACAATGAACATTTATGGGCGTCCCCAAATCCATTTTGCTATTTTGATGGCTTTGTGCCACAGCATGGTCCAAAAACCTTGCCCTGACTCTCTTAACTATTTGGAGTGTCTTTGGGCTTAACATGAAATAGTCCAATCAGAATGTCACCACACCGGCAGGGAAGCATGAGCTAAGCAGCACTGATATTATAATACCAAAACGCAGTTTTCAGCGAGAAGGATCTGCTCGCATGCAAACCATGTGCCATTACTGAACTTTTAGAGCAAACTGGTGTCCGTAATGCATGTTGTTACTAAAACGTGCGGCTTAAATATGGTTTAATAAAACGCCACTGACTGTAAATGTGTTTTTTGTTCGTCAAAAGCGCAATGTCATATCACTGCTACGCACTGACAATGGGCCCAACCTTTCCACATTTAAAAAACACCAGTCCTAAAAGTGCGAAATCATTTGTTAGTTGGAAAACGTGCGTGTGATGTGAATATGAAAAGTACACTTGTACCAAACTTATAAAAACACTGCTTTCCGCTCATGCACAATAGGGTACATGGTCCCAGCCCTGTGTACAATGGAGAGCATTTTGAAACAACCTGATGAGACAGTGCGGACGTCAACGCTCTGATTCCAGTTTTCCAATGTTACAAAGTTAGCAGGTGGCTTTAGGATGATAAGTAAAGCAAACATCAAAAGCACAACTGAATGGAGGACATCCCAAATTACAAACAGGACTGGCTTTGGAGAAAGGGCTTTAGTCTCAAATTTGATGACTGATTAGACAGATTTAGATGAATCGGGCAGTGGATTGAGCAAACATGTAGGAATACACTAGCACCGGCGTCACAGCGAGTACTGGGAAGAGAGAATCTGCTTTAATCTTCTTGCGCTATATTGGGTATCATTTTAATCATTATCCTCATTCAATATTAATGCTATGTTTATGAACAGCAGAGCCCTGTAATTAAACAGGGAAAGAAAAATATTGTGGGTCTTCAGCTGAATGGCACATTTACCATGGAGAAAATGCTCAATTTGTCTCATGTTTTCACATTTTTAGGAAGAGAAAGAATATCAATATAAGATTTATTCAACCAACACTGCAAATAATCCTGACACTTCGCTTCATTTGTACGCCTCACGTTTTCCCTTTTGTCTAAACGCAGCTCTAGTGCGGTGGCATCGCATAAAGTTAGATGATAAAATAAGTCCAGCCATTTAAATGCTAATTTGAATGTGTCTAACTGAGGGAGTCTTCTTACAGAGAAGCCGAAACGCACACCATTGGTTTTATCTCCTCCTCGTGCTGTTGGGGTTTATTCAGCCTGGGTAACGTAGTTAACAGTTTGTGTGGAAAATGGAAAACGAGAACACACAGAAGGGAGAAAAAGAGCTCTCGGAGAGATTTACGACTTGCGGAAGTTGTGATTCTGTGAATTTCGAATGTGAAATATGAACTACACACTGCTACCTCACACCTGGTGGTCCCATAACTGCCATTGTTGCACTGTCTTGTTTTGTATCTGTCTGTCTTTGCACTGTCCTGCAACGTTTGCACATCCTTGCACACAATGCACTT
>JBBPDA010000132.1:18936937-18947428 GCA_037974385.1 Arnoldichthys spilopterus | reverse complement strand
CTCTCTCTCTCTCTCTCTCTCTCTCTCTCTCTTTCTCTCTCTCTCTCTCTCTCTCTCTCTTTCTCTCTCTCTCTCTTCCCTTCTCTTCCTCCCTCTCTCTCTCTCTTTCTCCCTCTCCCTCTCTCTGTGTGGTTAAGCGCATTTTGCATATGCATTTAGTAAAACAATTGCCCTCTTCTGCATCTTCAAAACACTTTGTTTTGCTCAGCTCTATATGTTCCAATTACACGCTGCCTTTGCGCTGTGTTAAGAACTGTGCCAGAGAGTGAGAGACACTTTGCCTCAGGTGAGCATCTCTCTCTCTCTCTCTCTCTCTCGCTCGCTCTCTCTTCTGATTTTTCATAAAGCCGTTATGAGGGCTATTTCTCTTTCGTAGCCTATAGCTACAAATTTTCCATAGCTTTTGTTTATGTTTGCTTCAGAATGTAATCGTTATTCATAGCCACGCAATCAGGCTGCAAACTGCATGCAGAGAAGAGGCTGGTGGTTTAAATGTAGGTTAAATCCAGTTAAGGGACTTTATTTATCACAAGCTGGAGATAAATGAACTTTTTAAAGGATGTTTTCTGTGTATTTATCCTGTTTAAAAAGGAACGGAGAATGTTATTCAGAAAATGTGTTGCTCAGAGGTGGTAAACAGACTCTCTCTCTCTCTCTCTCTCTCTCTCTCTCTCTCTGCTTCTCTTTTTACTCCCTTCTTTTTCTTTCTTTTTTTTCCTCTTTCTTTTTTTCTTTCTTTCTTTTATTTTTTCTTTCTTTCTTTCTTTCTTTCTTTCTTTCTTTCTTTCTTTCTTTCTGTCTTTCTTTCTTGTTATCTCTGTCTTTATTTTCTTCTCTCCCTCACTCTTATTTTTATCTCTCTCTGACGCTTTCTTTGCCTTTTAATCTACCTCTCTTCTCTTTCTATTTTCTGTTTTTCTCTTTTATCTTTCCCTCCTCTCTTAGCTCTGTCTTCATTTCTATTTTCTTTTCTCTCACCCTGTCTCTCCCTCTCTGTCTCTCTCTCTCCATGTGCCACAGTCATACACAAAACCACACAGATGCCTGATCTAATGCGCGGGCAGCTTCCCTCTACACCCCCAGGCTGCGTGTGTGTCTATGTGTGCGTGTGTGTCTATGTATGTGTTTGTGTGTATCCGTGCGCGTGTCCATGTCTGAAGTGCTTTGCCTCTCCACAGTCCCTGTGCAACACTGGGGGTCCGTGGCTGGTGCTCCAGGCCCTGAGGGGGGCTAGCTGGGGCTCAGCTGGGTGCCGTCTGCTCCTCGATGGGCATAGACCCTCAACTCGCATCACAGACACACACACACACACACACACACACCAAGGTGACACCTTTCCCGGCTAGTCTGAACGAGCCCATATGTCCTAGCCTGGCTAGCTGCTCTAAGCTAACGCCAACTGCAACCATAACGCCGTTCTGGGTGGCCTGCCTGCTGTCACAGAAACTTCACACACACACATGCACACTGGCACACACTCTTCACGGGTAGCTGGGTGGAAGAACGTGGCATGACATACACCGCGCTCCCTCCGGAGCCTTCTTAAGCACAAGTGGGGACCTGATTTAGCTCGCTCTTTGAAACGTAGCCAGCGGAAGAGCAGCGCAGCCATGAGAGGAGATGAGAAGCCCAGTTCGGTCTTGTCCTGCTGCTGCCGTAATGGTACTTAATTAGAACTGGCACGCTAGGCCACGGGCAGGCGGATGCAGCGTGCTTAATTAGCCTGCCCGCGCTGCTTTTGCTCTGTTTTCATACCAAGGGAACAGGAGGAGGAGGAGGGGGGAAAAAAACAGATCTGCAGCTCAAACCCTAAATGAGACATTTCTCTTGAACATACACCAAAAAAACACAATGGGCCAACAAATCGATGGAATGAAATACCCCCTTCCTTTAAACACACACAGAAACACACTTGCTCACCTTCCATTTGCTACCGGCCTACTGATTGTTAGTGGCCGAGAACAGGTGCTCCAGATGTTGGGGAATTTGGTAACATAGAAGAGAATTGACTAGCCCTGCAGCTAAACATGCTTTAATTCTCCGCTGCTAATGAACTCGGTAATTAAATCAAATTAAGGCCCCATTAGTCGAGCGATTTTTCAGACTGATAATGTGCATCCTTTCACAAAACTTGGGTTCCTGCCATTAGATAAGCTTTGGCGGAGACAAATTACAGCAATTAATTGTGTACTCAAGTCCCCACGCTGACAGTAAACAATTGCTGATGACAACGTCAGTAACTTCGCTTGGTTAGGTATGACCTAATGAGACGCTGCTGTCTCTATTGGAGCTAAAGCAGGAAAGGAGGTCTTATATCCTGTGCTAACCTCTTCTAAAACCAGGTGTGGATGTGTTGACTTTTTGGACACATGTTCACGCGTTACACAGCAGCACATTATTCGGTTTTACATCATATTTGACCAAGCTCTTTGGTTTTATTCTGTCCTTTACCTGTTCTGGTCTGTTATTTGCAGGGGTAATGTTATGCTTAGCATTATAGGTGCACAACTCTGATCCTAAAGGGTTAGCTCAGTTTGATGGTTCACCTACTCAGACAAATCCTCAAAACTCAGTAATTAACTGTTACATTGTACCAGGTTTGAGCAGGTGTAGTTTATTGTCATATACAGGTAACAGTGAACCATTGTTAACATACATGAAATTCTTGGACATGAAACTGTTCAAAGTCATTAAAGTAGAATTAAATAGTAAAAAGGGTGAAAATAATACAAGGGATATTCAAATAAGTATTATAATACAAGATAAAGGTGCTCTCTTATGTACAGGAGGTAATACATGACAAGTGACAAGTGTTTCTAACTGTTATTAGCAAAGAGGTCAATGTTTAGCAGTTTTGTAGCCTGAGGGCTTGTGGGTAGAAACTGTCCCTGACCCTGCTGGTGCGGGTCTGCATGGCCTGCAGTTCAGTCCTGGTGATGCACTGTACCAATCCGAGGGCTTTGCGTTCCAGAACATTACAGCTGCCAAACCAAGTTATAATCCAACAACACAAAATACTTTGAATGGTGCATCGGTAGAAACTGGTGAGTTTAACCAGTTACCAGTCACCAAACTGGCTCTCAAGGGCCAGAGTTGTACACTACAGCATGCTAACAGTAGTTATACAGTACTTATACAGTGGTTTGTGAACCTTTTATTGCTATATATTTCTTCATAAACTGCTAAAAGTAGGTAAAGTGAACCCAGTCGATCTTCAAAACATGTTTCTTCAAGTGTATGCATGGTATGAACAAAGGAAGTTCTGAGGACCCATTGAGGTAGATGATGGTGGAAATGAAAGTGAAAGTGAACTGATTTAATGGCTAAATAAACAGAAGCACTTAAATAAAGCACTTGCTAAAATATGACATATTTAAAATTCCACTTTTGGCACTGATCAATCAAAATTCTTTGCTAACTGCTGTGGAAGCGAAAATCTCAACTTCTGCCTTGCTGCGTGACGCTGTCGGCCGTGAAACGTTGCCAATTCTGAGCTATGAGGTGCGGAATGACGGTTTTTCAGTGCTATGAAAACATAGCATATATCGCTTGCACACTCTCGCACACCCAGCTACAGTTTTCAGCACTGAATTTATTCATTCACTTCTTGTGATTTTACGAGAAGTTTGAGCTCATGAATATGAGTTTATAAAGTTCTGCATTAACATGATGATCTTAGCGTTTTGGAGATGAATGTGGGGAAGTTCATTCTCTTGAACATTTAATAAACATTCAGGTCAGTTAAGGTCACTCAAACCCGTGTCTACAAAGCCACACTTCTGGAGAAAAAGCAGAATGAGGCATGGCGTTGTGTTGCTAAAATAACTATGAAATTTCCCAGGAAATTACAGTTTTACTTCTTGATGCAGCAGCAGACTGTGTTGGGTAACAATGTTTTTTTCAGAACCCATTTGGCTGTACTTTTTACAGTATCATGACAGATGTCCATGCTGTGGCTCAAAGGTCACACACATTCAACAGTGGTGTACGGCCTAGCCCTACACGGATGGAGATTCTACTGGATTCCCTGAATCTTTTTCACAATGTTATGTACTTTAGATGGTGAAAGACTAATTCTGTGCAATCTTTGAGAAGTGATCTTTTTCAATTGACTGATGATTCTCTGATGAGAACTGGCACAAATTGGTAAGCAATGACTCATCTTTGGCGGATGCTCCATTAATACCCAATCATGATACACTGATCTGTTTCAAAACAGTGTAACTTAAATATTTTATAACATTTTTATTCTTATTTTGCTCTATTCCAGCTTTGTGGAGTGTGTTGCAGGCATTAACATTTGTTTAGATATACAAAATACATTTAAGTTGGTAAGCCACATTTTTCGTTTTTATTGCATTTTGGAAAATGTCCTAACGACTGTTTTTAATTAATTTTCAGAGACATAAATGTGAGAAATCACCATACTCATGTTGATCATTGCTGCTGTGTAGAAAGAGATGCTTTTTCTGTTGTGAGCTCGAGTTTTGTTTCTAAATTCTTGGCACTGATGTTCGTTTTTAAAAGTTATACTCTAGAAATATTATTTATAGGCACTTACTAATGCTGATGCAGTAATATCAAGAATTAATTTCCGATATGGTCTTGTATATTCCGTAATAAATACCTTTTAAATGTATTTTATCATTTGCACACTATTATTATTAAGTCATTTGTAAATATTTACCCTAAATGTATCATACTGATAGCTTTTTGCTAATAATACCAAAAGGTAATGGGAACAGGATAAATTGAATCAGTGTCATTAAAGCATAAGTCTACTAGCAAGATAATTAATAGACATAAGTTATTAAGGTGTGGGCACAAGATAATTAAGTTGTAGTCATTAAGTCATAGCTATGAATTTGAGTTGAGGGAACAAGATCCAGACAAGAGTGTCCAGACAATTACATCAAAAGATGCATTAATGTTTACACCACAAAATGTATTTAATCACATGTGTCCCAGGCCACCTTAGCATATGGTTTGGCTAAAGCTCATTTCGGTGCTTGTTTACAATTGCATCTGTTCGTCCAAGCTGCATTATAAAACCAAGTGTAAAGTGGACTAGTCATGGACATGTTAGGATCCAATTTCCAACCTTTTCCTAGTTTGGCCACATTACAATCCCATTCATATGCCTTTATGAAGAGGTGATGTCACAAGCAAGATACCTGGTTAACAGGACATGCAACATATGCATAACACATGTATTAGTATGATTATCTGCCCATTTAAAAGCATTTAGTACTGCACCATGTTTGTGAATTCAGATAATTATTAGCTGTTTATATACCTTCAGGAACTTGTTCCTTGAAGATATTCATTCATTCATCCAAACAGCTGTCTATTCTGGGTCGCAGGAAAGCTGGAACTGATCCGAGCTGACTATGGGCCCAAGGGACAGTTCACCCAGGACAGGAGGCCAACCCATCGCAGGACAACACAGAGATTGACAACCATGCACATACACTTACACCAATGGACGATTTATCATTTAGAGTATTGTCCTCCTAAAACACAAGTCTATGAACAGTGGGAGGAACCCCGAGCACCGAATGGAAGCCCAACCAAAAACAGGAAAAACTTGCAAACTCTGCAAAGAAAGGCATCTGTGGCTGACCTAGGGGTTGAACCCAGGACCTTCTTGCTGTGAGGTGACAGCGCAAACCACTACACCACCGTGCCGCCCCTTATGAAGATATTTCAAGCATGTTTGCAATTCGACAAGTAGTTAGCAACTTATTCACAGATGACCTTATAAATGACATCTAAGTGTGACATTTACTAGCAGAAGCAGGCCCTAAAGTACAGTTTTGCAAGGGCTAAATGCAACGCTTGTGTTGCTGTAATGCTACATAACTGTGTTGCTGTGATGCTACCTCACTTTGAAAGTGTGTACTGTGGTCTTGCTTAGAAAGAGACTTTGACAGGCCCTGTTTTCACCTGCTAATCACAGTCATTCACTCTTCCCAGCCAAACCATACTGAACAGATTGCAGTGCATTTATTCCCCCTTTGCTGTCATCTTCAGTGGCTAATTTTATGGATTTATACAAAATTGAAATGAATCACATATTGCTCATACCACTGCTTTGGCCAGACCTGGCAGGAGGCTCAGATAGTAAGGGATGGCATGCTGATTACTTTATGCATTTATGCAACGTCTACTCAAAGTCCTTTTTACACTTAGCGAACGATGAATAAATGGATCGTTTCAATCTAAACCGTTGATTAGCGCGCAAAATCCTTTACGATAGTGGCAACTCAGAAGCTACAGATGTCAGTTGTATCGAGACAATGACATTAATTATGTATGTGACGTCCTATTTATCTTGATTGAAAGAGTGTTCCCAAACTGCAAAGGCCAATCTGTGAAATTACAGGTTTCTGTCCGTCAAGATGTTCCCAAAGTCATAAACAGAGGCTAGCATCTTCAATGTCATCACCGCAGTTGTGCGTGCGTATAGCGTAGCGCTAACTTTCCAGTCCACGAGCCATTTGACTTTAAAATTTAATCTAGGCCCTGTGCCCCAATTTAATGGCGCGCGCAATTATACGGCAAATTAAAAAATGTATCCGCATGTGGGTTGTCCCTCATAAATAAAGGCGTCGGGGCAGGAAGTGATTAACTAGTTATCGGGGCCGGCCGTGTGCCATGCTGCCTTTTCCCCAGGTGAGCCGTGCGACAGATAAGTGTCACGAGCTGATTTCATTTCTGCCTGGCTGAAGCTCTCGCGAGGCCTACTGAATGTGCGGGCACGCACACGCCTGCTTGTTCCTAATCCGGCTTCAAGAAGTGAGATACATAATGTATACAGTGACATGAAAACGTGTTTTTTGCATATTTATCACACTAAATGATTTCAGATCCTCATATAAAATATATGACCTAAGGAGAACACGAGGAAACGCAAAATGCCGTTTTTTAAATGATCGTTTTATTTATTGAAGGAAAAAAAAAAAATTTGCCCCTTAAACTGTAACTGGAAGTGCCGCCTTTTGCAGCAACGACTAAAACCAGTGCTTTCTGTAACTGTGGATCAATCTTTCACATCACTTTGGAGCAATTTTGTCCCACTTTTCTTTACAGTACTGCTATATTTGATTCAGCCATAACATGTGGGCTTTTGAGGCACTGATCCACTTCTACACACCCACCAGATCAGATAGGGGGGACAGCACTTGGAGATTCCATCCCCACGTGGGATCAAACACCACTCCAGACTCTTCTCTTTCGTTATTCTTCAGCTACACTAGATCTGCAGAGTCTCTCCCCATATTCAAGACGCATCTCAAGACTCGACTTTTCCACACCCACCTCAGCACATAGGCCTATGGGTCATGTATGAACTATTGCTACCTGCTAATTGTCTCCTAGATAGTAATGTTCAGCTTATAGTTTATAGCACTTGCCGTCTGTATTTTATGACTAAGAGGAATGTTTGTAGCACTCTTTGTAGCACTCACTTCAGTGTTGTCCTGTGCAGCTCTAATGCATGATTGTTTCTGTGTCTTTGTGATAATTCTGCAAGTATTTTGGACACAAGCGCAGGTAAGATTGATGGTAAATTCATTGAGAAAATCCACGTCTTCAGAAAAGGGTCAAAAACACCACGGCAAAAGGGAATATCAGACAAAGCAGAATCGTAATCGAAGTCCAGGCAGAAAATCAAAAACACAGCAAACCGGAATATCAGAGGTGAGGCAAAAAAGTAGTCGAAAAATACAAGCAGGGATCAAAAACACGGCAAACGGAATTGTCAGGGGTCAGGCAAAACACGGAGTACGAAAAACAGTCAATAATCCTAGAAATCCATATCACAATTTCAACGCTCAGAATCGCACACTGACTGACGAGACTTCGCAACCATGTGGTGGCCTGTCTCCCTTTTGAAGTCCCGTCCTGTTGTCCCCAATGAGCCCCACCTGGGAGGGGCGTGGCAACCTAAAATTCTGGAGAGACTGACCGTTCACGACCTCTAGGGGGAGCCTCGGCTCCCCTTACAGTCTTGGAAGTCGCTTTGGGTAAAAACTTCAGCCAAATGAATAAATGTAAATGTAGATCATGGACACATGACTGGATATTCTCCTGCAGGATTTTCTTGTCAAGAGCAGAATTCATGCCTTCATCCATAATGGAAAATTGTGCAGGCCCTAAGGCAGCAACACTTTCCCATTGGACCACACTACCACCACCTAGAGCTGTTGGTCAAGACCACATATGTCAAGTCCAAGACCTATTAACACTGTAGGAACAATTACGTACATATTACTGTAAGTCTTGCTATTAAGTCTAGTCACTTGATCTACTTGGCTTGCCGTCATTGTGTCTATGGTCAAACTTATTCGAGACCCCACAAAAAATATTACCAGTGGAAACATTTAAGACAGGTAGACTCAAGACACACTAAAATACATGGCGAGACCAATGGCTGAGACTGAGACAAGTTCAAGTGCAAATACCAAAGAGTCCCAGACAAGTCTGAGATTGTAAAAGCAATTGAACCCAGACTTGCGAGAGAGACCTTCAGATTGCTACAGCCCTGCCAGCACCATGTTTGAATATCGGTATGATGTTCTTTCTGTGGAATGCTGTCATAGCTGTATGCCAGACCACTATTTTCCAAAAATGCGACACATTTGACTTATGAGTTTGCAGAAGATTGTTCTTCCAGGTTTATTCTTAACTTTATTTCTTAAAGTTCATTGAGATGTGTAAGAGACAAAGGGGGATTGTCTCCTCCTGGTGGCCGGAGCTGGTAGCCCAGGTTCCAGCTCCCAAATTTAGCCTTCCACAGGTGCTGTGGATCAGAGAGCTGATTACTGGGGTTACTTAGGCTCTGAGCAAACTAGGAGGAGGCGCAAGACCAGAGTCTTGTCATCCTGCCATGCTCAGAAGCAGTCTGAACTTATTGTTTTCTTGTTTTCCTTGTCTAGTGATTAAACCTGTTTTTGTTGATTCGCACTTGTGTCCTGCAACCCTTTAATCGTGACAAGATGATGTTCTACATATGTGAGACAAGCCTTTATGTTCCTCTTGGTTAGCAGTGGTTTTGAACTGCAGCTCTCCCATTGATGCCAATGCCATTTTTCTCCTATGGATACCAATCTTCTTTCGATGGCTAAATCACGAATGCTGACCTTTTTTGAGCCTCATGAAGCCTTACGTTTCTTAGATGTTTCTATGTATTCTTTTGTGATTTCCTGGAAGTGTCATGGCAGTCTTGAAGGAATTTTAGTAGACCTGCCTCTTCTTGGAATGTTCACCACTGTTCCAAGTTTTGGAGATGGTGGCTTTCAGTGTGGCGTCCCACCCTTTTCGTACTGATGTACTGCTCATCTTTTCTGGAATTTCTTTTCAGGACCACAAAGACATTCACACATATGCACATGCACCTGCAGGAGGGACAATGAGGGCACACACGTATCCAGACTTGAATACAAACACACACCTGCTCAAGAATGTTCCCTTCTCTGTCCTTCTGCTGTCATAGTCTCACTTTAGACTTTAGCATTCTGTCCTTTCGAGCAGTAGTAATTAGGTCTGGTCCAACACTGATATTACATTTGATGGCTGTGGTAAGTGAAAAGGAAGGTAGGTGTAATCAGGCTGAGATAGATCATGCTAGTGATTTTGTGGAGGAATGTTTCCCTTTGCTTTTCCTTACTATTCTCAGTTCTTCAGATAATGGAACTGGATGGAACATCGGAGAACAAGCAGCTGCTTGGTGCTTTTATATGCTGATGCTAGAGTTTATATGATATTTTGAGGAAGAACAAGGGCTATTCTGTTGAAGTGTGCCAGTTTTTCCCCCTTTAGAGTGTTTCGTACTGCACTGTGAGACGTAATACAAATCACAAGGCAATTAAGCACTTACGTGCAACAAAATCCTTAATATCATGTTTTTCCTGTCTCTTTAAGTTTATTGAGGACCATGAACCAGATGAAGCTTGGGATTGGGCTGTGTGTAAGCTGAAGTGGTTAAATTTGTGACAATTTCATGCTGCAAGGACATCTATATGCATCTATATGTTAACGTCAACCTTTAGGCACAATTGACCTTTTCTGCTTTGTTAGCTCATGTCACTGATCATTTTTAGTATGATTCATCACATCATATCTTGTAATCTTTCAACAAGACGTGATATTTACCTGCCTCTAAAACATCAGATTTTTGATTACATCACTGTGCACCATCGGTAAGGGGAAGGTAATGTTAGCAAATAATACCCTCCCTCTCCCACCACCTCTACCTACATTATCTTTCTTCCAACTGGCTTATGGAAAGAAATTTTGTGGCAATGTGTTCAAATTACCATTAATGGGTTTTAACTTTAGTATGTGAGTCGCATACACTGTTAAAAACAAGGGAACTGGGATAGGTGCTACAGAAGAACCTGTGAAGTGAAAATGAAGTGACTATTTGTCATTGTGAACACACTCAAGCACCACAACGAAATGTGACCTCTGCATTTAACCCATCACACG
>JBBPDA010000132.1:18926574-18936593 GCA_037974385.1 Arnoldichthys spilopterus | reverse complement strand
TGAACACACTCAAGCACCACAATGAAATGTGACCTCTGCATTTAACCCATCACATGTGCACACGTGGAGCAGTGGGCGGCTATCAACAGCACCCAGGGAGCTGAGTGGTGGGACGGTACCTTGCTCAAGGGTTCCTCAGTGGTACCCGGGCCGGGACTTGAACCTGCGACCTTCGGTTCACAAGAGAACAGTCCTAACCACTAGGCCTCCACTGCCCTGAATTAAATGAAGTGTTTATATCTGTAATGTGGAGAAATTCACAGTGTGGAAGAAAGCGCAAAGTTGTGCTCAGTTAAAAGTAGCTGGAAAAGTGCTGTTTGCTTGCTGTTTGATTGGAGCTTAAAGTGGTTTCTCTTGCAAGTGGAGGCTAACGGCGAGAGAAATCAAGGATTCCGTCGAGCCAGGAACACGATGTCTCCCCACATCCCCTTTCAAATAAAAACGACCCTTAAATCAAAGTCGCCGCGCTACAAACAATCACGCGAGAGCTTTACACAGTCTTATGAAATTATTGCAGAAGCTTTGCTCAGGCCAGGGGAATGGTGTTGAGGGATAAGGGCAGCGTATCTCTCCGAAGCTCGGGTGGTATCACATCGTTGAGTTAAAGCTCGGCGAGGCTGTTGTTCCACTTTTCCCCTTCAACTTTTGTGACTTTGTGCTCTCCTCTTTCTTTCTCGCTCCAGGAAAGCGATGACACGTGGCCGTCTGGAAGCAAGCGTCGATAAATCCTGTCCAGATCAGATATTACGGAGGGCGGGGTGGTGGTGGTGGAAGGCTGGGCGGCAGTTTTGGCCAGGCGTACATGTGTCTGTGCTTTGGAAATCATTATCTGGTTGAAATATGGATTGTTTTCTTGCCTTCGATGCCCGCAAGGCTCGGTGTTGCACGTGGGAGCCGGTGATCGAGGGCTTTTCGGGGAGGGGCGGAGAGGGTCTAGGATGGTGGGGAACGCAGCCTTGTACTATTAGTGTTGTTTTTGCGCTAGGGAATACAACACGCAGCACAACATGGCTTGCACCACCAGGGACCTTTTGCTTTTTTGATCATCGGCTGGATGCTTTGATCAGCGCCGCATTCCCTGGTGGATTTGCCCTTTTCCTGATGGCAAAGGAACCTTCTCGTTGCAGAGAAAGAGAAAAAAAAACAAAAACAAAGAAAGTTTCCTCTAAAGTACCTCAAGCTTCTTCTTGCAACAGCAATCGGTCCAAACCCCTTTTTTCAGGCACTAATACTTTAGTGCAGCCACGTCTTTTCAATTAGCCTGGAATTTCAGCAATTTTCAACCTTTTGCACTGGTTTAACGAACATTGTTTGCTAAGAGCGCACGCTATTTGCTGCTGCTTTTCTCACCGATGTTCTTCTTTCTTCTTCTTGCTGTTTCCCTTTGTCTGTAATCTTTATTGTTCTCTGTAAACTTTCCAGCTGCATGCGCGATGACATCGCCGCCGCGTGTCTCCTTTTCAAGCCCGAGCTCGCATGGCAGTCTTAGTTCTCAAGGCCGCGGAGAAGGCTGTAATGTGACAGTGCTACATCCTGGCTCACAAAGGATCTAATCAAATATTTATCGCTCGTGAACATTTTCGCATTTTCTACTTTATCTCCCGGCACAAGGGATCTCTTTTTTAGAGGCGGCGAAGGCTGTTTTCTGGGTTATAACTATAAAGTGCATCCTCACATTGTTCCGCTACTGAGGCCCGTGCGTCGAAAGCATTTCAGAGCAGCTTATTGAAAAATGGCAACACAATAAAAGCAAGCAACAATCCGACGGCACGTGCTCGCTGAAGACATCGCTCGGTTGTGAGCCACATTTTTATGGCCCATGGAACATTTGACATAATATGCAGTAAGTATCACCAACCTGCACTTCTAATATGCTGGTCCATCTCAGAACAGGCATCTCTGAACTCTGTAGAAGAAGGACATTAAACATATCAATAATATGAAATATATACATCAGTGTGTATAAGTCTTAGACCCCTGGGTTAATGGTTTAAAGACATTTATCTAAGCAGTGAATTTCTTTCACGTGAACATTAGAATCAATGCACACAGTGCAGCAGTGAAAAGAGTGAAGATTTGTGTGTAAACAGTAGTTGATGGTGTGTGAACTGCTTTGGCTTTAGATTTCTCCTCCGTGCCTCCAGTCATTGTATGGATGTGTGTGAAGTTCCATCAGTACCTGATTACGTCTAATGAAGGACTGATTGAGCCCAAAGCAGCGATTTGTGCGAAACTACAAGTAATACTGGGCGTCCACTGGTCGAGCCAAGACAGTGACCCATAAAATCAATGTTTACTGTATTAATGTTATTTGTGTTATTTCTATTATTAGTGTTTTTTGAACAAAAACAAAAACAGTTACTGTCCAGATAAACAGCTTTTAATGATAATTTTCTCAGACTTTTGCACAATACTGTATATATCAAAATATTCTAGGTCTATTATAAAAACTTTTATAATAATCTTATTTATTATTATTGTTATTATTACTATTATTTTAACTTTTACTTATTTATTTTATCAGCAGGACCAGCAACAACCTACAAATATTAGTTGTCCTATCATTTTTCTACCAAAATTGTTTTCTTTTTCCAATTACTGGAGTTTCCGTGTTCCTCTGATTCTTCCACTTTCATCTCTATACCAGATGGCTACACAAAGAGCATTTTGTCGCTCGTCTTCGTTGCCATCAAAGACCGAATCCGAACATTGTCCCGGCAGTCTGCTATCTTTAAACCACGAACGCAAATGGAGGGAGCCCTTTTTTCTCCTTCGTCTTCTCGCTTGCAATGATGTTGGGGAAAGGCGATGCCCCAAATCGACGCCGCTGTTTCTCTCCCCTAACAAAGCTTTCAAGAACAAACAACGTGAATGGCGGCATCACCCCCGAAGGCGTGCCTTTAGGGACATGCTAAACACAGCCCAAGGTCTCGCCTCAACTCATCCGCTTTGCACTCTAATAATCAGAACAACGCTTTCTTCCTTTCGCTTTATTCCCGACGACGTGTGTCTCTGCATTGAAGACTAGAATGGGAAACACAAAAAGAAGCGAACGCGTCAGTGGAAAACGGCATCTGCTAAAGCAGCGACAAATAGACTCGCGTGTGCTCTCTGAGACGACCTAACAGGGTTGACTGCTTTGGGGCCCCGATGTTGGGGATGCTCTGGAATGTTCTGACAGGTGCCACCACCTGACCTCTCTCTCTGTTGGAGTAGAGAGCATGGAGAGTCTTCTTGCTCGAGCAATCTGACAGAAGTGCTTTAATGCTCTGACATCTCGCCATCTCTGAGGCCGTGTCATTCTGACAGCTTTAACCCCGCGATCCGCTGGGGCAGCGTCTCGGCTCTAACGGGCCACGAAAGCTGGAAAACAAGCCTCCTCTTTAGAATAGCTTGATCTCATCTCGGAGTTGGCTGTGGTTTATTGATTGCACCTTTGTCCCTTCTTGTTTAATCATATCAGATCATACGAGATGTGGAGGACGGTTCTGCATTGATGGTATCGATTAGCCGAGACAAAACTGTCAATTCCTGTCCGAGGGGTTGTTCCCGAGGAGCTGTTTGTATGTGTAGCTGTGGAATTTCAATGGACCTGGCACGATCAATGTTTTTTTTTTTTTCTCTTCTTCTTCAGAGAGAGCCCTTCACCAGGGGAATAGGCACAAAACTTTGATCCGAACCCACATAATTTGTCGCTGCTTTGCCGAGAGTGTTCTAATCCCACACTCATTATTCCAAGGCTGCCTCGTTCCCACAATCAGTGTGTGCTTTGTGATTTACCCTTACCTTTTTGCCTTTTTCAGGCCCATCCCTCCGGCACAACGGCAATCACTGATATGCGTTTGTCCAGCACCAGATTGGTTTTGAACATTTAATCAATCCCACAATGGGATGAAAATTGGATGGCGATAGTGGAACAATGGGGCGAAATGCAGCGTCAGTAAGTCAAGCGATTATGACTTGTTGTCCGTGCCTATTTGTTGAGGATAAGAGCGAGGGAGCGAGATGAAAAAGTCCTAGATTCCAGTAAAAGGTCACATCTTAGGACCGGCTTTAGTTATAGAGGCTATGTAACTATTTTATGAGATCATTAAAGCCTTTACATCCATACTTTGGATCCTGGAAGCTTATGGTGATCCCTGGGAGATAGGGCTTGTGAGGAGAACAGGTGTATTCGTTATCCTTTTGCCGTTCCCAGAGCTTTGCCTCAGTACCCAGGTTGTGCTTCATTTGAAGGATGTACCATAAGACCCCCTGATTCCTCCCAGATCTTCTGGGCTTTTTTCCTTGTGTTGCTGATCGCTCACCGAGGCTTACCAGCCCCTAATCCTACCTGACAGTTTAGTGATAATTGCACAGCGAAGGCGAACCCAGGACGCCTGCTATCGAATGAGCGCTGCACTCGTTATTGATGGAAGTGGAGGGAAATCTCTCTCGCCATCTCTCTCGCTCGCTCTCCTTCCCTCTCCCTTTTTCTCTTTTAATGCTGAAAGCTTCCAGACATGGCGTGAGAAATTTTCTGCCTTGACGTCCACCCCCCCCCCCAACACTAGCATGTCTACCGTGTTGTAAGTTTCTCAAAAGTTGCCAGTTCTGCGATTGCGAGAAGAAAGCGTTATATTGATTGTCTGCTAATTAGCCACCGCTGAGCCTTGAGAAATCCAAATTCAGGAACTGTGTGCTTGTTCAAAGACACCCCCTTCAGTGACCTCCTCCCTTAAGGCAACATCGATGTTAAACCTGTTTGGCAATGCAGGGCTTATATAGCTCTTCTAGCGCTTGCTTGATGAAAGACTTTATAGATAGATGCTCTCCTTGAACGGCGACTGTAAATCCGCCTAGTATTTAAAGGACTCGTGTCGGGTTTATGGGGCAAACATGAAGTCATGCCGACATCATTTCAAACCCCGCTTCTCTAGTAATATGTTTATTCATCATTCAGTTGCAATATGTCTCCGAGTGATATTTTTTTGCCGTATATCAGAGCACGCCAAAGTGTCTCTTGAAATATTTTGCATGCGGCAAGGCCTTCGTCTAAGAGGCGGTCATGGTGGGCTTGCTTTTGTCCCGGATTAATGCCATGCCAGAGTGTGGAATTTCACTTTTTGTTTTCTGTGCTTTCCAAAAGCATTTCCATTCATCTCATGTTTCATACATACTAATGCAATTAGGAGGCACCCGCATCAATGCACCGCCAATTGTAACGTATTTATCCCCAAAAAAAGGGGGGTCACAAGAGAGATGCACTGACCAGGAGAGGCCCAGTGAGTGCTCTTAAAGAAATGAAAGAAAAGTCTTCTCATGAACATGCATGGGTGTAGCTCATAATCCATCAAATGCAAAACAGATGCTCTTAAAGGGTTTACAAAATTCTGTCTGCTGAGCATATACTGAGATGAGATGCATCATTCACCGCTGTCCTCCACCCTCCATCCCTCCACCAACTTGGCTATTGTTTTTTTTTTGTTGTTTTTATGTTGTTTCCCCCAGATGATGTACGATGCGGGCAGGATGCTAAAACGGGCAGACATTTTTTTCTGCCGACAGCATGGTTTGGGCTGGGCTTTGTTCCTCTGAAAGGAACATGATGGGAAGCAGTTATTCCTCTTGCGTTCTTTGTGCGTTGTCGCTGTTGTGCCTAGGTTACTCTCTCTGTTTACCAATACTATCTCGCCGACTTACGCCAGGCTTCATCATGCCTCTTTCAATAGTGGTGTCACTCGGCGCTTCCGCATCATGTCTTTATTTTAACTCCATGCTCAGAGCTCCCTGCGAAAGTCAGAGAAGTCACAAGCGCAGTGTGAGATCTTTGAAGGCTGTCTGGCACTGCCATGGATGACGCCTACATTATAGGCCAACCCTGCTGTCGTGGAACGCAATGTAAGTCAAAGCACATAGTTATCTGTTGGCTTTGTGCTCATGCTGAGTGTCAAGCTGAAACCAAGTTGCTGCTCGTGACCAAATAGGCCTGAACAAGGCAAGGCCAGAAATGTGGTAATCTGTAATTCTGTAATCCTGCTCCTGGCTGTATAGATTAGTTGTATCAGGACGAATTATACAAAATGTCATATGTAGACAGTGAGCTATTCTTTCATTGGCAGTACTGCTAGAGGGAAAGACACCCCCCCCTTTTAGAGGTCAATACACAAAAGACGAATATTGAATTGGTTGGCAGTATTTTTTGAGACATACTGAGATATACTTTGACTAAAACAGCTTTTCTATAATAGAATAGTCTTCATGTATGTCTGGAATCCTGTATTTTTTATTATATTGACAGTTTTAATGAACATATTTTATTTGTTTGTTTGTTTAGATAACCCGACAGGCATTAACAGTGTCTTGCATGTGAAAGACCTTTAGGTCAGTGGTAGACTCGTGGTTAGGGACTTGATCATAGGGTTTGCCGGAGGGTTGCAGTGAGGAACCACTGAGATACCCTTGAGCAAAGTACCGTCCCACTACACTGCTTCCAGGGCACTGTTGAAAGCTGCTTGCTGCTCCATGTGTGCAGGGCTAAACGCAGAGGTCACATTTTGTTGTGCACTTTGCGTGACGGGGTGTGTTCGCAATGATCAGTTTTCTCTGTGGGTGGGCTCTATCGGCCATGGTGGATTGAATGGCTGTTAACTACATGTTGAGGTGAGATTAGCAGGTGTCAATTGTTCAGTAGTAGTCTGCTAATGAGCCAGTGATGCCAAACTGCCTGTGGACTTGCTTAACGTTGTAATAAAAAACAAAATAAATCAATTAGTTGAGTTATATAATATAATATAATGTCATATAATATAATTTCATAGAATGTACTATAAGTGAAAATCTGTCGTTGTGAACACACCTAAGCACCACAACGAAATGTGACCTCTGCATTTAACCCATCACACGTGGAGCAGCAGGCAGCTAATCAAGAGCGTCCGGGAAGCAGTGTAGTGGGACGGTACCTTGCTTAAGGGTACCTCAGTGGTGCCCAGGCGGGGACTTGAACCTGTGACCTTTGGGTTCCAAGGGTAAAGTACTAACCACTAGGCCACCACTGCCCTCTGTGTGTGTATATACTTGCAATATGTGGTGTAGCCGTGAGAGGGGGGGGGTTGGTGCCACATCCCTGAAATGAGTTTTTGCAGACTGGGATGTATTTTATGGTCCACCTGTACTGTCTGTGGTGATGTTTTGAATGTCAGTCAAATGCACTTTTTTGTCAGATTTAGGCAGTTCTTTGTCATCGTTCAGAATCAGAAACTCACCAGATTTTCCGATTAAAGTGTATCTGGGCCTTAAGTGCTACTTTGCATCTGTTCTTATTTTTACCAGCATTTGTAGTTGAACTAGTGCTGTAAACTGTTCCCTTTCATCAGGGAAGGTCTTACTCCAGATGTCATGTCTAGGACCTTCTTCACGCAATATGCTCACCTTCCTGCCTATTTGCCTTGCTAATCATGTGTGAAGGATGATTCTGTAGGCCAAGCTGCAACCGTCTGTCATAGCAAAAGTAAGACAGAGGGCCACATGTGAAGCAGAGTGTGTGTGGGTGTGTGTGTGTATGCACTGCCATTAACCTGAGGGGGCAGCAGGGTGTGTAGAGTGCTGATGAGTGGAGTTATGGGTCAGGGAATCTCAGAAAATCAACCTTGAATTGCAGGATGCTGTGTCTTCAATCATGCCCAGTATTTTCATTGGCACAGCAGTGACACTGGAAATGGAGCGTGTGTATTAGCACGTTTGGGATTTCGTTGTGTGCTTTTTTTTTTCACTCCTTCAAATTCAGACATAACAAATAGATGTGGGCTTCCTCTCTAAGGGCTAACAGCTAATGCTTTGTTCACACTACATGATTTTAAGGCTGCTTTTGAGTCGCCAACAGGTTGCCCGTAAAAGCCCTCAATCGGGCTTGATTCTATGTTTGATTGCAATCAAAAGTCACTATGTGTGAACATACAATGACTATTTGCTGACTCAGATAAAATACAGAAGAATATAAAAAAGGAAGACACCAGGAAAGAAGGACACAATTGTAAGGGTTAATGCCTGTACAGGCCGGCAGGGTGCATTGGTGATGCATTGCAGAGGTGATGGAGATCGGTGCTTGTGTTCCACCTGAGCTGAAGCCCTTATAAGGATGGTTGTCATACCGGATGATGCAGAGTCCTTGTCCCTGGTGGCAGGTGTGGGTGGCATGGTGCCTAGACAACACTGGACTCTAGCCGGTAAAAAAGGCTTTTGGACTTGCCCATAAGTCCTTCTTTTCATTTTCCCTCTACCCTAACTTGAGTCCACCTGTGGTAAGCATAGGTAGGCAGGGGGCCTCCATCCTTCGGCTCAATGGTGAGTGCACGGGTGCGTGCAATGCTCAGTGGCATGAGGCCAGTAGACCCCACCGTGTTTACATCTTTCATCAGCGGAGAGCAGTGACGGTCCACCCGCTTTCTGTTGGGGTTGTTTTTCCACCTTTTCTCGGTGCAGGACTTCCTAACTCGTCTAGTTTTGCAGCGCACCCCTCCCCTTCCAGTGGCACAACCTTGTAAACTGGCAGCACAAGTTCAAGCCTCGGATGTGGAGGTGTTGTCCCTCAGCAGGACCTGTTCTGAAACATTACTACAAATTGGAAGAAACCCAGTAAAACAGGAGAGTTGAGAGGTGTGGTGTATCTTTAGACTTTATTTACGGCACCCTACACACATTAAGGTGTATCTTACAAAGATTACAAAGATTCATCTTGACATATCTTATTCACTGCAGTTTACCTGTGCGTGTTTATCACATCTCACATGATGAACGCTATTATTTCTTAATGAGCCAGTGAGTTATTAATGCGCTGCTAGATTGCTAGCTGTCAGAATATGAATCACGTTTAATTAGAGACATTTCTTTTGTTAGTTTTCTGAATCTCTCTTCCTTGTTCAGCTTGTCAGAGTAAGCTATTTTTATTGTAGCGTGAGTGGATTTATTTGGAAGCAATTCCCTGAAGGACAGCTCTATTTTAGGCTCTGTTTGATTGGCCATATTATGCAGTTAAATCCTCTTTACCTTATCTCTCTCTCTTCTCACCCCGTTTTATCAACTGGATAATGGCATCGTGATGTTTTCCTTCCCTGCAAGCCTCCACGCATCCATTGAGCTGGATCCGAGATCCAGAGTCCTAATAATGCTACAATGATGCACGTGAAATGAAACCATCAGATTTCACTACAATCCCCCTTATCCCTCCACGATCACCCCACACCTGCGCTTCAACCTCGCCTACCGAAACCCTTCCACTTTACTACACACATACACACACACACCTCTCAGCACACCCACCCACTCTGTCCCTCACAACGTAATTACAGTTCTTTAAGGCTAATTGTGGCAATTACTGCTGGTGTGTATCTCTGCTTTTTCTTCATTAAGCACACGTACACTTCATGAAATCTAAGCCATAAGATGCAAATATGCAGATTCCATCCTCCACCTTTCTTTCTGAGTGTGTATACATTTGTGGAGATAAAAAAAGAAAGACAAACTCCGCACTACTCGTTTGATAAGGAGGGGTATGAAGTGAGACGTAGAAAGAGGAGCATTCAGTAGCATAATAGCACTAATCAGGCTCTACAATAGAGCACTACTGGACCACTGCTGGCTTTTGCAGTGACATACTTAATGCATTAGCAGTGTGTGAATGTAATAAGCTATTAATGCAGCTAGTTTCTTTTTGTTTTTACTTTTTGAACTGCGACTTTTGAATGTTTCCATGATTAAATATTGAATTAAACATTTTCTGCATTATTCATATGTTCTGTAGAATATTACAAATTTTAGTATTGTACATTTTATAAGCAGCTTTAGTTCTGAGAAAGGAGGTACATAAATAAAACAACGGCAACAACTTACTACTACTACTAGTACTACCACTACCCATCCATTTCCTAAGCTGCTTCTTCATCTATCTATGTTTCTGTCTATCTGTCTATCTATCTATCTGTCTATCTGTCTGTCTGTCTGTCTGTCTGTCTGTCTGTCTGTCTGTCTGTCTGTCTGTCTGT
>JBBPDA010000132.1:18908816-18921888 GCA_037974385.1 Arnoldichthys spilopterus | reverse complement strand
GATGGGTTAAATGCAGAGGTCACATTTCGTTGTGGTGCTTGAGTGTGTTCACAATGACAAATAGTCACTTTCACCATCTTTTGGATAGTAGATCAAATGGCTATATTTGTGTGTCTGTGTCACTAGCACAGTCAAGAAATCAGATTTTTCTACAATGAAACATGATTCAATATTCTTAATAAATGACTCAATATTAAGGCCGCAATGATACATGTGAAAAAATCAATGCAATTCCCATTTAAATGTTGGAATTTTTTTTTTTTGCATTAAACTGGGAAAACTAGCATGTTAGCTTAGCTACATGACCAAAAAGGCCCGACTTATTCTAACCATGCATCATACGTTGGAAATTGTTAGCACACCCTTTAAAAATGTATTTATTGATTTCTTTTTGTTAAATACATTGACAAATACACATACAAAAATGAATACGATTTTTCCTAACATGCTTCCCCAACCTCACAACTGTAGCTTTGATTACAGAACGCATTTGTGGGCAGGGCATGGGTAGCGGTTGTGTTAGCGAGGCTGAGTGAGACTTGCACATATTGAAACCCTGCTACACGATACAAACAAAAGTAGCTCAGATCTGCTGCAATTAAACAGCGAAACATCTAACAGCCCTGACTCTCGCTCTGTCTCTTTCTCGCTCCTCCTCTTCGCGCTCTCTCGCCTTGTCTCTTCTTTTGAAGCCGGGTCCTAATTTTTCATCCCTGGCGACTGCTCCGTGGCTGCCTGCAGAGGGGAGGGAAGACATCAGTTAATATGATATCTGATTTCCTTCCGCCGGGCCGAACATGAAAGCGGTGGAGACTGATCATTTTTGCCACACTCGCAGGCTCCAGGGAGGAGCCTGGCTCCGGCGTGTCCATTGTGCCGTGAAACCCCGGCATGTAATCATCTCCCTCCAAGAGCAGCGGCCCGATGTTTTATGCCTGTCATCCGAGGTGACGATTCGCTTGCATTGAACTCCCAAGTAGCCGCTTCAAGCGTCTCTTTTATCTCGCTGACTGGATGTATCTACTTTATCCTGTGGATTTATGACGTTGGTGATATACTAATGTACGAGCACTGGACGGATGTTTATGCGGCATGTGATGAATGTAATAATGTAATACAACCATCATGTTCTGCCATTTAGTGAGGTAATGTCAATACACCAGCGTTTTGCTCCTTAATCTCTATCTGTTGCATCTGCAGTAAACCATCGATTACCAACAGTGACTCTGTACTAAAGCCCCCTGTCTCGAACCTCACTGGTCATAGATCTCATTGGAAGTTATTCTGTATAAATATTTATAAAAGATTTTTAAATGGTGGTGGTGGCCTATTGGTTTGGACATCGTCCTTGGGACCTGAAGGTCCCGGCCCGGGCACTACTGAGGTTCCCTTGAGCAAGGTACCGTCCCCCTACACTGGTCCCCCGGCACTGTTGATAGCTGCCCACTGCTGCACGTGTGCAAGTGCGATGGGTTAAATGCAGAGGTCACACTTTGTTTGGTGGGGTGTGTTCACAATGACAATGAGTCACTTTCACTTCACTTATATGATTGGAGTGATGGACAAGTGGGTTCCTGAAATGTGAAGCCATATGTAAATTATATATGTACTGTGTTTTTTTATGCATTTGGACTTTTTGGATATTTAAATGAAATGCCTTATACAATGCTAAAGTGTGTTAAGAGATGGGCACATGCACATAGAGCTCCTCTACTGTCTCCTTCTGGATAAAGGTTATGCAAATGAGCTGACTGAAGATCATATATATATAAATATATAATTATAGTAACGAAAGGTCACAACTGAATTCAGATACACATTAAAATACACAAAACAGAGGAGATAAAAGGGTTAAAATCTATTAAACATGTTGGCTATTGTGTTAGATTGAGTTTGTACCTAATACTGTATACACTTTTACTCTGGACGTCATGCTTGTGTTTAAATGGCACGTTCCCAGATGCCAAGCATTCTGTCCTCTGTGATGAAAACCCAGGATTGCCTTCTGTTTGCCTCAGATTTCAACAATGGTGAACAGTCAGTCAGTCAGTCCCATAGGCTACACAACATTTTGGGCAAGATACCTAATTATGTAATAATGTAAACTTTTTCTGACAAAAATTGAGATGGATTTGGCCAAGCACGCTGGCTTATCCGCTTTTTGTGAGTTGAGACTTGAATGGTGAACATTATATGCTAGAAATGTTGTTTTGGTGTTAATGTAATGATTGCGGGTTGAGTTGGCAGCAAGTGCAGGCGATGGCGTTTTAAACGACGACACAGATTTATTAAATAAAATGACGAACACTACACTGGGAGAATAAACTGAAGAAAACAAAACACGAAGCATGAACATGGAGCTCGACTGACACACACAAGAACTACAGGTACAACAGAAACACGTGACTAAACCGAACCAAGGAGACTCAGGAAGTAGGAGACAGCTGACTAACGAATACTACACAGGGGACACAGCTGGGGGGCGTGGCTACACACTAAATACGATGACAAGACACGTGGCAGAAACCAAAACAACATAGACACGTGGAGACACAAGGGCATGATCGTTACAGTTAAAAAAATTTAAATTATGTCATAAAATCGCAGCATCTGCAATTTAAAAATTTCAATTATGATATAAAATGATTGTAATAGCAATTAATATTATTAAAAAGACTGCAATAGATAATACTAAAGAGTGCTCTAGTGACTGATATATGATATGATTTGATATGATAAAAGAGTCTTTATTTGTCCAACCAGCAAGCAGATGTAAAAGGGGTAATCCGGAGGCGTAGTCACGAGGAAAGCAGGGGTCAATCAGGAACGAACTTAATTTCAAGGGCTAGGCTAAATTCGGACCGTGTAAACATTCAAATACTTTATCTGTTAATAATCTCTCCAACCAACGCTCAGAGTACCGCACAGGACGTGTATCCTTCGCCTCTGTCCCATGTCCCGGCCCTGCCTCTATCCCCCGGTGATTAGGGGACTAACCAGCCTCACCTGGAAGGGCTGGGCCAGTTAATACTCAGGCGAAGGAGACCGGCACCGACCGCTGGGTGGCAGTAACCCCCTTCCTACCTAAGGGGGTCTTACCCGTTCCCTTACAGATATGATATGAAAGCTGATGGTTCTCAGTAAAAATTTTTTTTTTTTTTACATTTATTTCATTTTTATTGACATAATTCAGACGTTGCAGTGGCAGGTTGAGCAGAGCCATAATTGTTCCAAATACATTCCATAACTGTAAATATCAGACCCACATACAGCAGACCCACACTAGTGAGAACTTTTAAGCGCTTCTTACTTTTAAATAACCCAAGACTTTGTTTAGACCATCTGTTGATATTGGCAAGGCCTGAGCTCATGCTTTCATGGTGTTCCATTCTGTGAGGTGCCCTGGGTCTATCTGAGTGCTCTCAGTCCCGACTTCCAAGAAATGGTTTGGACTTTTTCTTAGGAGCAGAAGTAGCGTGAACATGTCTATCGATCCAATGACCCGCGAGGCAGGTGCAACATGTTTTTCATCCCTTGGACATTTACTCCTTAAGTGGTGGCGCCTTAGCTAGCTCTTCTCTCCGAATAGCGGCGAAGGCTTGATTACTTTCCTCTATGCTGCTTCACTGTGTCTTGCGGATTGTGAAACTTCCTGAGCAATATGGTCTCTGACCTTTCTGCCTTCAAAGCACCGTGCCGCTTAGTTGGATTTACTTAGAAGTAACCACCCCCAACCCCCCCCCAACCCAGGCGAAGGGTTTAATTCCAGCGCTTTGATTTGGAGAGCGGTTAGCGGAAAGGTTAGGAAATGAAAGCGTGAGGTCTAGCAGCCCGACAATATTTCTGTGATACAGTGTTTCTGATAAAAGTCACTTAATGTATGCGACTTCTTTTTGTGTATGTGTGTGCGTGTGTTAGCGATAGTCTGCTCAAAGCTTTCTTTCTTGATTGGTGATGCTTATCGGGATCGGTCATCCATTTCCATTTCAAATTGAGCCTATCTTCCCCCATCAGAGCCATTTATATTCCAATAGCTTGACTGGTACTGTGGTTTCTGTTCAGTGTGTGTGTGTGTGTGTGTGTGTGTGTGTATGGGATTCTTCATTAGTATTCAGGGCAGACCCAGAAGAATACAGGGTTCACATCTCTTCTTTATTTCTGTCTGTGCCTCACGCTGCTGTGGTTATGGCTGGAAATCACTCTGTTCACTCCAGCAAAAGAATCCTGACTAATTCAGTGTTTTGTCTGAAATCGAATGGTTTCACCCTATAACTTTCTTTCCACCTTTGCCATTTTTGTGTAGTTATGATGAAGTTGCATGTCAGAAGACCTTGACCTTGGCAGGGCCTGGCTGATACCGACTTTTAATCGCCAATACCGATACCAGTGCTTAAATTCTGATAATTGATATGATTTTATTATTAATTCTTATTATTTAAAAGACTGCTATAGATAATGTTAAACGGTGCTCTAGTGACTGAAATGATTGCTGCTGGTTCTCAGTTGTCAATTTTTTTACATTTTAAATTAAAAAATATATAAATATTTTTTATTGACAATAGAATAGTGGCAGGATGGGCGGAGCTTCACAGGTTCTATTAGTTTCCTTCACAAAGAGGTTAGATTATGCTTTTATTTATTTGTGTTGAAAATAACCAGATCAACCACATCTTTTGAAAGTAACAGGCCTCCTGATGCATCATCTGACCCCCTTTTCCCCCCACCAATCAGCGCTGGTTAGCATGAGCGTCCGTTAGCTGAAATAACAAAGCATGTTGAGCTGTCTGGTGACATTGCAGAAGTGTTTAGTATCTTGGTAGCACTAATGGGGAAGCCTAAGTAGCCTCTCCCATCCACACAAATTAGTGCTTGATGTTATTTTACAGCAGCTCATTACAGCACCAAGCAGGCCATTTATCAGTGGTGGATTTGTGTGACCCCAGTATTGACATATTTGGTTCAGGTTTTAACTTCAGAGTTTTAAACATGTTACACTAACCCCAATGAGTAAATGTGATCTGTGTTACTGTGAGTTTATAGAATTTGTCCTTGACCAGTCGCTGTTACAGATGTCTTAGTGTGTCCGCTAAGGCCGGTGGAGCGGTTTCGTGACCTGCGTCCAGATGAAGTGGCCGACCTGTTCACCACTACCCAGAGAGTAGCCAGTGTGGTGGAGAAGTTCTTCAAGGCATCATCCTTGACAATTGCTATACAGGTAAGTCTGCCTGAGCTACTGGACATATAATGCTGAGTTGTATTAATACAGTATGAAAACATTCAATGATATTGTAGGATATAAATATTTGATAAGGTGCTTTACATAAAAAAAGCAAAAAAAATGGGAAGCTAAAATGATTTAATTATGGTTTTAATTTGATTTTGATGAAATTATATAAATATATCTGATCACAGTCTTTCAGGCCATCTGAGAGGCGCTCAGGCCCAGGATATATGGCTTCCTCCCTGCGTAATGTAGTTTAAAGTCGCATTTCATGCTGCAGCGACACACTGTGCTAAGTGATATTGGTTTTCTGAAGTACCATACTGTCACAGTAGCAAAGCGGTTTCTTAGGCCAGGCCATCTGAGGACTTGAAGGTCACACACATTGAGCAGTGGTTTTTGTCTTTGCCTTTTACACACTGAGATTTCTCAGAATTGTCTGCATCTTTTTTACAATATTATGTACTGTAGATGCTGAAAGACCTAATTTCTCTTCAATCTTGCATTGAGGAATGTTTCTTTTGAACTGACAAACAATTATTTTAATGAATTTTGGCACAAAGGGGTGAGCCACAGCACATTCTTCATAATCATATGTCACAGTTATTGGCACACCAAGAAGCCTGAATTAAGAAAATGTAAAGAAAAATAAATCAAGGCTTATCTATTTTACTAATTTTAATCTAAATTTAAACTAATTAGTCATGAATAATTTCCTCTTTCCTCCACTGGGTAATACAAATAAGATGACAGGCCCCAAATGTCTTCATCACTATCAATCACTATGGGAATTTCCAAAGACCACAGGTTCAGAATTAAGGTTTGGTAGCTTCTTGGGGTCACTGTGTTTGCAAATCCAGCAGAAGCACTGGACCTCTAACTGGACCAGAGTGCTGCAGTGAGACAAAACTGACCTCTTTGACTCCAAGCACTCAAGATTTGGTGTAGAAATCAAGATGGCAAAAACAAAAAGCACCAGTACCAAATATTAAATATGGTGAAGGCGATCTGTGATGCTGTGGGGCTATTTCTTGTCCAAAAACCCTGGAGGTATTGTTTAAATACACAGGGTTATGGATTCCTGGAAGTACCATGTGATTTTCAATCAAACTCTGGTTGCCTCCAAAATAATGGTCATGTTTGGATCTTCCAGCGGAACAATAATCGTAAACACACTTCAAAATCAACTCCACTCAAAATTGTTAAATAAACATAAAATCTAGCTTTTACCATGGCCATCCCAGCCTCCCTGACCTAAATACAGTGGGTTGAGCTCAGGAATAAATGCACAAGAGAAGTCCCAGGAATCTGGAGAGAGTTACACAAAATACTAAATGAGGATGTGCCAATATTTACAATATTTATTTATTTTATGGTCCCTTTTGCCTTTTCTTGCAGTATTGGGCTCATATGGAATTTCTATATTTTCTTTATTTGTTGAGCAATGACAACATATGATAAACATTAAGGGGACATTTCAACAGTCTTTTTCACTCATGTGATATAAGGTGCCAGGAATTGTGGAGGGCATATCTAATATATTCATTTTGTTTGTGCTAAAACTAGAAAATTAGTAATTTATACCTTCATCATAGGGCAATTGATGCTCAGCAGAACTGATGCCGTTACTGTGAAAAAAAATATGCTGTTATCACAAACAGCAGCCTGGGTTTAACGCTTCTCATCAGACTAACTGTTGTGTAATAATATGCAATCTGTAACCCAGAATCCATCTTTTGGAAAGACCTTCCAATTCCAGCTGTGCCAGTAACCATGGAGACGCTTACGCATCAGTAACTTTGGCGATGAATGTTAATATGACGGCATTATAAAGGCCAGGTTGCGGCGTTGCTTTTGGACTCCCTGTGGCTCTTAAACAACTGCCTCTATTGTCCTGTAAGGGCTTTTCTGAACATGATCAGTTAGTCGTCTCAAATGCGCTGAGAACCAACGGAAGCACACCACCTGCTGGAATAATGTATGAACAGATTGGAGAGAGGGAGTGAGGGAGCGAGGGAGACGTTTTGTACCTTTACTTTGCATAACCTTTGATATGTATGCTAATTCCAGATAGTTCTCTCCTGTCGTTCCGCACAGCCTAACAAAAGAAAATCATTTCACTTATCTGACGAAAGGGAATAATCAATATTCCTTCACTCAAAGGCAGTGAGACGAGATGGGAGATTAGATGTGTCTGCTTTCAGGAGATTGTCCCAGGCATCGCGGTAGATACAGCGCCCAATAAAAAGGTGCCGTGCTGGAGGTCTTTCATTTTCTTGGAGGAATAAAGAGCTGTGGAAAATTAAAGAGATCCAAAGTGTTTATCACGTAACCCTAAGGGGATCTTACAATATGTCTCTGGTGTAGCTATTATACAGAGGTGGGGGATATGGTTTACAATTCACGTCACGCGATTGGAAAACAGGTCAAGTAAATAACATTGATTATCTTGTTACAAGAGCACACAGGCCTTGTCGGGTGTTCCTGGTGTGTAGTGGTTAGTACCGACCAAAAGTGGTCCGAGGAAGGACAACATTCAACAGCAATAGGGTCATGGGCACCCAAGGCTTACTGATGTACGTGGGGAATAAAGGCTAGCCTGTGTGGTCTGAACCCACAGTAGAGCTACTGTAGCACAAAAAGTGGATGCTGACTGTGGTATAAAGGTGTTTTGGTGGCATGTGGGGAACCTACAAAATATAAGGCAGGTGGTTTTAATGTTATGGCTGATAGGGATATAGTCATAATGTTGGTTTCAGGAAAAAAAGGTTTTATCTCCAAATAGGCAACCTTACGAGACAAACCCAAAACCTTTACAATGGAGGATAATGTAAAATGTACTAAAAGTCAT
Source organism: Arnoldichthys spilopterus (assembly GCA_037974385.1). Classification (NCBI taxonomy): domain Eukaryota; kingdom Metazoa; phylum Chordata; class Actinopteri; order Characiformes; family Lepidarchidae; genus Arnoldichthys; species Arnoldichthys spilopterus. The sequence continues at coordinate 18,913,816 of JBBPDA010000132.1, read as the reverse complement.
GTAGGACCATTTCTTTTGCTCCATTCATCATGACATTTTGACACAATGTAAACGTCAACAGTTATTTACAAATTCTGTAAAAATGTAAAAAAAATGACAAACATAGAAATACAATGGTTTGGTTTGAAAGTCACGTAAAGGTTTAGTTGTCCAGTCAAATATTTTGTTGACTGAGAATTCTAATGACTAATTACTGTGTATCTAGATGTTGCACATTAATATATGTAGAAGGTTCCAAGCTTATACCCTATAGAGAATATAGCTTTACCACTGTTCCAGAGTCCAGTAGTGCTGTGTTTACTCCTCTCCAGCTGATATGTATCATCGGGTATGTGCATAATCTTAGACTTATGTTTAGCCGCATAGCCTTATCATGATTCTTCCATTTCACAATAATGGAATGGCCAGGGCTTGTGGCAAAGGTGGTATCTTATCACAGTGCCACATTTAGAGCCTCTGAGCTCCTCAGAACCACCCATTCTACTGCCAGTGTTCATCTGGGGAGACTGCATAGCTGCGAAACACCTGAACTCAATAATTAGGAGGGATGTCTGCATACTTTTGGCCGCATAGTATATCCTCCTGGTTTAAAGGAATAGTGTGTGTCATTGACATTGGCTTGGGAATTTACAGTGTACAGACAGCATTGCCACATTAGAGGTTTGAGCCACAGAGAACACAAGTAAACACTTCTTCGGGAGCCTCCATACTTAAGAAAACTCATTTTCCAAAGGCTAGATTTACAGAAAACACATTTATTCAATTAATATAAGCTAAGATTTTCTCTATGGCTTGTTTTGTGGAAATAAATGCAGGAATGGACAGTTTATAACTATGACAGGGCAAATTGGGGTTAGGCTGAAATAACAAAGGTACCGAGGTAAATATTCCATTACCTCACCTATCCATATAAATGGGAAAAGCACTCCAGACAATTTATTTTGATTTTTTTTAATGCTTTTTTCTACTTTTTTAAAAATTTTGTTTTCCCAATTTCCCCCCAATTTATTAGCTACGACTTCATATCATACCATACCACTGGACGGGTGTAGACGGGTCAGCATGCATGGAGTAGAACACTTACTGCCAGTTTTGTTACACCAGGTTGGACAGCTGGGACAGCTAGCCTATCCAAATGATCCAGAAGCCTCTCGGGAGCCCCTCTCCCCATCTGTGTGCTACTAAAGAATTAGACATTATGATAATATGGTAAACAACTAGCTGACTGGATGTCAACCCTTTTTTTTAAAAATGTAATTATATTAATGACTAATTTTGATATTTGATATCCTTAATAAATTGTTGATTTTGCATTTTTTTTTTCATAGTCAATTTTGTTTTTTTTTTTACAGTGGACCAACTGTTTTGCCATTTGTTCCAACTTGTATGCTAATGGATTTATAACATTTTTTATACATTTCAGTATAACAGCTATGATATCCACACAGTCTGCAGCTTCCACATTTTCTTTTTGTCAAATCAAAAGCTTTTACCAAAACTGGCCCATTATGACTCATTTTTTCCCACTGCATAAATGAGTGAGGACCCCTGTGCATGGCATATCCCACTTTTCACTTTTCTAAGAGTTGCACTTGCACAACTTTTCAAGAACTATTTTTCCTTCTCTTTCCTTGATTGCCAAGCACAAGGACATTAACGAAAACATTGAATGGGAAGAAAAACACACTTTGAGATTCATGAGGTGACATGGCAGTGCCACCATTCATCTGAAATTAAAATGCTGCTGAATTATTGACCGAGATATTCCCGAATTCCCACCCGTTACTAATTATCTGCTTTTGTTCCCAATAGGACGGACCTGAGGCCGGACAGACGGTGAAGGTAAGGACTTAATAAGGCACTTCCTTTAAATTTATCATGAGGCCTCTGTGACACTTATCTTGTATTAAATAATAATTGTATTTCATTTGCGGGCCCCGAGCTCTTGGAGCATGTCAATTATTAATAGGTACTATTTTAAAATGCTTTGTCTATATCTTCATGGGTGAAGGCCAGACTGACACACACTCAGACAATAGAAGCTTGGGATAAGCCAGAGGCTCTGCGTCATTTTCATGCATTACATGAAATTTTGCAGCAAATTTTGGGAATTATTCATGGGGTTTAAAGGTTTTAAAGAGAACCTTTGAACTCCTTGTACTCTTTTTTTTTTACCCACCATTGAAAATGATAGTTGGCCATTGTTTTGTGTGAACAGCTCGTAAGTATTGGGCCTGAAGCTGCTTTAAAGACCACAGTAAGTTTACATTTTTCTACTGTATGACCCAATTTTTTTTTATCTTGTTTTTTTTTGGTAATTTTCATTGCTTTTTTGAAAATGCCCATAGCCCTTTAGACAATATTAGAATTTTATGATGATCACACCAAAAGAAATGGCCCAAAGTTACTTAGGATGAAATTTTTTGTGGATATGAAGTTATATTTCATCAGTGATGATATGTTTTCAGAGAAGTGTTTTTACAACAGTGACAATATATCCACCTAGCAGCTTTGTTAGGTGACTGACACGTTCTGATACTTTCGTATTATCGTCTCTGTATTGCAGTCGGATACAGTAAATGTGCAGTAAAAGTCGAATTGTCTGTCAAAGTTTACACTGTGTTTCAGTGATCCATTGTAGATGCTTTGCAGAAACGTAGTTTTTCTTTAACTGAAATCAATTAAAGATTTTTTTTTTAATTGAACATAATAGATTCAGTGTAAATCTGGTAGTCTTGAAGTATAATCTAAAAAGTCTTTCTAGAAGTTATACTTTTTCTCAGTTATTGCAGTGTGAACACATAACAAAGGACAAACCTTCCCCAACAGTTCTAACAACTCTGAAAACTCCATCTGGCCCGAAAGCACCTTTTGGTAACAATGCAACCATTTATCTACGAAAGCATTGAATCTACACGTGTCTTCACTTAAAATGGTAAAATAGTTGCATGGACCTCTCTGTTGTGAATGGATTCTTGTCTTTAAAAACCTCTTGGCACAAAACTTGATCTCAAAAATATCGTAAAACAATGTCTCAGGCAGGAGGCACCACATTCATAACCATTTAGCGCAATAGCTTTCCGTGAGGTCGCTTTTAGAGGCATAAAACTTCAAACGTCTGCTTGTGCCACCGCTGTGAACAGTTCCAGAATGGCACATTTTGCATCAAACCGTTTTAAATGACTTTGTTTACTTCTTAATGACTGAATTATGCAGAAAATGTGCAAAAACAAAGAAAAAAATCCCCTTTGCTGCATTATTTTCAGCGTATGCTTCACTCCTGATCTGCTGGATGCAGTATGGCACGGCTGTTCAGCCGCGTTCATTTAGGTCTCAGCGTCTGCAGGTTTTCAGTCCAACCTGGCACAGCCCCCATGATTTCACTAATTAGACCAGTTTCTTCGTTAAGGAGGTCATTAGGAGCTCATTAGTGGAAATCAGGTAATCTTGTGCAGAGTTGGAAAGAATAACTATAGGCCATAGTGAGCTATCCCTGTCAGCATTCCAATCTAGCATACATGTGAAATGTCGACGTGAAAGTGACTTATTTGCCATGGTGAACACACCCAATCCCAATCACACACAACCTGCACCACAACGAAATGTGACCTCTGCATTTAACCCATAACATGCACATGTGAAGCAGTGGGCATCTATCAACAGTGCCCGGGGCGCAGTGTAGTGGGACGGTGCCTTGCTCAAGGGTTCCTCAGTGGCACCTGGGCAAGGTCCTAGACAATAGACTACCACCACCTTATACATCCTTCAATATTCCTGAATTTGATCAGCCTGATCAGGTTAAGGTTGCAGCTTATCTCTGCAGGCTTCCAGATCACAAAGACTGGATTTTGGTGTGATTTTTGTATGATTGTATCTGTTGACTGTTCATTCTCATGCATTGTGTTGTGGTGGACACTGACATCAGGTATATGTCTTTTTTCGAAGAACCCACCTGGCAGTGCCCATGCTGATTGTTTGATAACCTTCAGTTCATGGTCAATGATGAGGTTGAGCAAATGTAATGGCGCTTTCACACTTCTCACACTTTTTAATGCTAATTTCCTTATTGAATACATTAGTAGTGGTCTCCCTAATGTGCACATACTCATTTTTATTGCATATGGAATGCCATATTAATTATACATTTATAGCGGTTGCAGTGAGTGCTGGCTGTAGCCTGAAGTGCGGCGTAATATTGAAATGTTAATGGTGTAATTTGAGGAGAAGTTGTAAAGCTGAGGGACTCTGAGGCAGCCCCACAATCCCAATGACTCTAATCAGTCCCGCGGCCACAGGATCAGCCATCTCCAGCTCGCCGGATAAATATCTACAGTTTTACATTAAAAGCATAACATCTGATTTCTTATTGAATAGGAGCCACATATCTGCTTTGCATTTTCTCTGAAGCTATAACATTTCAAGTCACTTTGAATCCAGAGTTAGGGCTAAATGCGGCTCATATGCTGTTAATTCTTAGAAAGGTAGAATTGCTCATTTCCTTTTTGCTATACTGGTGATCCTGCAGTACCACTGCCTCGCATATTTTAGACTTTCCCCTGCTTCCAACACACTTGAGGCAGCTAGTAAACTAATGAAGAAGCCCTTCCTGAGGTGAACTGAGTGGGTTAGAGCAGTAAAAACACGGTGCAGGGCAGTGGTACTTCAGCATCAGAACTGAGAATAGCTATGCTGTACTAATGAAATGTAATTATTTTATTACATATCGGTGCTGCCGAACATCATTTTTGACATTTTTCCAGAATTTGAAAACAACTGCTGACATTTACATTGTGACAACATTTAACGATGAATGGAACAAAAGAAATGGTTCGAAATTACTTTGGAAAAGTGCATTTTACATTAACTTCTATTATAAGGTAAGAAGATTTTGTGCTTGTTTTGCAAAGTTGCCATTTTGGAGATACAAGTCAAGTCAAGTCAAGTCAAGTCAAGTAGGCTTTTATTGTCATTTCAACCATATACAGTTCACACAGTACACA
>JBBPDA010000132.1:18883659-18900136 GCA_037974385.1 Arnoldichthys spilopterus | reverse complement strand
TGGCCAACCCGGGGATCCAACCCAGGACCTTCTCACTGTGAGGCGACAGTGCTAACCACTGCACCACCGTGCCGCCCATCACAAAATCTAGTCCATTGAAAAGACGCAGTTTGGGTAAAATGGTTTAAATTTCTTTACTTGAGAATGTTGTACTTTTACTACTTTAAGCAAACAAAATGATTATTTGTTTCAGGGGAAAACCCATTTAGCCCAGCATGATGTTTGTGTGCATTGAGCTCCGAACCGCACGGAAACGTTTAGGATGCGAACTTGTAGATGTCGGCAAAGAACATAATGATGTGTTACACCCTAGCTGCCTTTTGAAAGAACACTTTGCCGTAAAGAATATGACATTCTTGGAACGGTAAAAGTAAATGCCACTTGATTTGACATTTTGTTTCCTAACACAGTGAACATTTCTAAGTATGGAACAAAGGTCTAAATACTTTTGTACCATGTCGTTCACTGTTTCAAATGGTACTGTATATAGATCCTGCAGCACTTTATTTGAAACCTACTTGTCATTGACATAACCATGCCATAGCAGATGTCATATCCTGTGAGAAGTCATTGTTGAGGATATTCCCAGCGATGCCACAGCTATTCACGGCTGGGAGTCTAAGAGAACATAACTTGCTTTGTTTTATCTTTTAGCTGACATAGCAGAATTAGCAGTCCTCCTTCAAGGGTTCCAAGCTGTCCAAAAATCTTGCTTCAATGGCAGTTTAGAAATGTGGTCTTGGTTCATGCTGGCTTTAGAACTGTGTGCTACTAAAAAAACAGATAGTCCCTTCTATTTAGCTTGATGTCCATGATTTCCAAAAAGAATGATCAGAACGCAGGTCCTTTTAAAGTCAGCTTAGGCCCAACGCAGTGACATTCCTGGATCATGTTTAAATATGGCTTCTTATTACACAGTAGAGTTTAACTTCGCATTTGTGGATGCAGCTGTAAAATGTGTTCACAGGCAAAGGTTTTTAGACGGGTTCTCCCCAAACAGGGATTTCCACTTCACAATTTAATGCAGTGCCAGCTGAGGGTCTGAGGATCACCCTCCAGTCTCACATTCTATGAAGATTTTAAGGACATTATGCACTGTAGAAGAAGAAAGGCCCAATTTCTATGTAAATTTAGTGGGTATTTGTTTTAGCAATTTAACATTTTTTAAAATTTAGTGATGAATCTAGTCCCCATCTTTTCTTTATCTCTGCCTCTCTGAGATGTTCTCTTTATGTATATATATATAGATATATATATATTTTTTTTTTTTTTTTTTTTTTACAACTTTTCCAATCTTTTGTTGACCCTGCCCTGCCTTTTTAATAGCATGTTGCTGGAATTAATTTCTAAATTGGCATATAATTTTCTTACATTTAAAACATAAAACTTATATTTCTCAGTAAAATGTAAAACTTCTGTTTCCACATTTGACATGTTGTCTTCAAATCCTGTTTTCATCAACATTTTACATACCATCTATATTTTTTTGTATATGCATGTGTCATACCATATTATTTGTGTGTATTATCCATATGCACGTAATTTGGGATATATTCAGTATGTTTCACGTACAAATTTGCTGACATTTTCAAAATGCAGCAAAGTAAAAAAAAAATGCTGATATTTTAAAATTTAAGCCCAGCATCACCTCAACATTCTGTATTTCCACAGTAAAATTAATACCAGTATTGAATATTGAAACATCCGTCATGTGACACTGTATGCCAAAACATTTAATAAAGGAATTATCTGCCAATTCTGGTACAATTCCAGTAACATCATGCATCTCTGTTTTGTATTCCATGATATGTGCGGCGTGTTTAAGCGAAAATTGAGAGCAAGAAATAAATCGGATCTAAATTAATTAGCGCGTGATGAGTCTGCCTGATTGAATCTCACATAATATGCCTGACTGGCAGATCTCACCAGAGGCAATGTAAATATTAGCTGTGCGGTGAACAAAGCCGGCTCTTTTACCTCTCGCGCACTTTCCCGTGTGTTTGTGCAAAGAGCAATTCGGAGCATATGCTAACCAGCATGAAGTAAAATGGTCCTATCAAACCATAAAGCAAGATGAATCTCTAAGTAAATGAACTGCTTTCGGAGCAGCACTACTGAAGACTGGGAAGGATCCCTCTTCCTCTAATTAGTAGTTCCGGCTGCAAGCCTCTGTTTCTTTTACCCCCTGTCTTAATAGGAGCACAGCTGTTTGTGACAAAATACATTTGTCTGCCTGTCTGGCTGGATGTAACCTAAACAATATAAATAGGAGAGTGGCCGTTTTGCTCATTTGTCCTTAGTCGGAACCTAATTAATAGCATCTGTTTTAATTATGGACTTCGCAAACCTCTTATTTCAAGAGCAATTGCTTTCACGCTGCAGGATTTTCTCGTCACTGAGATTCAGGCCTGATGAGCTAAAAAAGTTGATTACTTTCGTTTCGTTTGAAGGACAACTCTCGCTAAACCTGTGAGGCAACACTTCCATTAAAGAGTGACACTGAAGATCATCTGCAAACATTCAGGAAATGTTCAACGCTTCAAAATGGTGTGTCAGTTGGACATTGGCAGATGTAAAACGCTTGACCGCTCTGCAGATTTTTGTCAGAGCTGGGTTGATAAGTTTATAAATAGGACATCACGAGGAAATCTGCAGACGTTTAAGGCTGTGTCACATTCTTTCAGTAAGCATCCAGGTAAGATGGCGTACGATAATGCTTATTGTGCCTCAAACGACTGTGACGCACAACGTGAGCGAGTCAAGATCATGCAGATAACATTGTGCTCCAATGCTAAGGACATTATGTGGAATGGGGTGGATGCCAGGTTGTTCACGAAGTATACACATGGCACCTTGACGTATTAGCTCTAAAGCAATGTGCAAAAGCTAAAAATGTAAAAACAAAAATGCATTTTTGTTGGTAAAAAGTCATATAACAGTGTAGATTTTATACAATTATTACAAAATAAAAATAAAACAATTGTTTCTTCAAAATGATTGTCTTGGTTAGAAGAAGGTAGTTAGAAGAACACAGGTTCTTGACTTCTTGGTGCGCTCTAGCCGACACATCGATTTCATTAGCAGCACCTAACTTAGCCCTCTAAAGCACTTTGATGACTATTTTTGGGACATTTTATTGATTTTTTTTACCCCTATCCCAGCCCTCATGTTTTTTCATTGACTAAGACCCATGTTATGTGGAAATGGTACAAAATCATGATTTCATAGACCATAAGAACAATACAAAAAAATCATTAAGAAAAAAGAGAAAACACATTAAATTTTATGCCAGCATAGCCTTGTAAAAATAAATAAATAAATACATATTTCCCCCTCATATTGTGCACAAATACATGTGATAATACATTCACCCACAAACACAATGTTAGCAAAGACATTCTGGAAACGTTTCCCTTGGTGCACATTGCCCAGAGGCAATGAAGAGAAAAACTAAATTTCTGAAGATGTAAAATAATAATAAATGCATTAAATCTTACAAAAGGCTTCTCTACACCTTCATACACTCTTACATATTGTTATATGTGTATTATTTTGTTTTGTTAAGATTACTAAAGCAAACGGTCGTTCCTTCTCCATATACTATGTGCTCCTGTGACCATGTGTCAGAAAAGGAAGCCCCACTTTCAAATGATGCTTGATGGTGACCTCTACACCGTACTGAACTGTTCTTTGATACTTTTCTGGCCATTCTGATTGGTTGCAATCAGAAACTGGATGGGGGGCCTTAAGAAAACTTTCCACTGCCTGAGGGAACCCGCTGCGCTTTCGAGGGTTAATTTGATGAAGGATTGGTTAGCTCAGCGGTTCCCAAACTTTTTTGGGGACCCTAACCGCCTTCTGCGATTATTTTTGAGCCCCCTCCCCCAAGTAGATATGATTATTTTCGATTATTTTCTAAACAGCACTTAAGTAGAAGGTGGATTGTGATATGTTCTGCACCAATGGGCTCAATATCCAACAGATAAAGGCCTTTTGGTTATCTGCTCCACTCAGATTAGGGCTATAATTGCTTGTGTTACTATTGGTTAAAATTTGGCTTGTACAGGGACCTTGGGTATGGCCAGGTAACAAATTAAGGCATTATTGTTTTAAAGATATTAAAAATTCAATCATAATAAACATCATGGCTATGTGAAAGTGAGAGATTTGTGTCAAGCACAGCTCATGACATCCCAACATATTGTGACCTCTGCATTTAACCCATGTAGGAGCAGCGGACGTAAGAAGCACCCAGGGAGCAGTGCTTGCTTGCGGATGGTACTTTGGTACCAATCTGGGCTTTGAACCGGCGACTGTCAAGTCTCAGGGGCTAATCGCGAACAGTTCCACCACCACTGCCCCATGTCGCTAATTACTTTTCTCCTAAAACAGAAAATACTATGCTGTATGACCCCCTCACCACCTCTAGCCTGTGGCCCAGCGTCTTCACTCTGAGTGATTCCTAAGTACCTCCTAATATGTCTTCTTGATAAAAAAGATGCCCTGGTATTTTTCTTCAAAGTTTCCTCAAGGTAGGCAAATTTAATAATGCAGCCATTATGCAAATGGTCTCATTAAATAGAAAACGCGTGGCAACAAAGCAGATGCCTCCAAACATGTTATGTTGTTTGTAACATTTAGAAACACTTATTCGCGGAGCCTGCACTGTTTATCATAGCAGTCTAATGAAAAATGAATAATAAAAAAAAAATAGTCCCGCAATTAGATTTTTATGCCCTAGATGAATGCAGGATAGCGTGAAGACAGGCTATTGAGTAGCTTTGATGATGCTTTGTGATATTATTTGTGCATTTTTTGTTTTGATTTATGCCGAGCTGGCGACGTACCCCCTGATGATAATTAAAACAGCGCAGTCAGGGCAGGCTGCCTACGACAGCGGCATTTGTTCAAACTGTACCTGTCTTGTTCGCAGACAACAAAAACACTGATATGTCTCTACTTTTGACTGTTTATTCATAGATAGTCCACAGCACTGCGACATTAGTCACTGAGCTGTGCTGTTGACCTTGGTTTCTGCTCTTTCATAACAAAACTATCACTTTTTACGTCACATAGGCATGGCTGGTGGTGGCCTAGTGCTTAGGGACGTGCCCATGTGATCGGAAGGAAGTCCCAGTCCAGGAACCACTGAGGGACCCTTGAGCAATGTTCTTCTACACTGCTCCCTGATAGCTTCCCACTGATCCGAGTGTGGATGGGTTAATTGCAGAGATGGCATTCTGCTGTGGTGCACTTTGTGTGATGGGGTGTGTTCACAATGACAGCTAATCACTTTCACTTAATATTGCATAAATACAATAAAGAGGGCTAAGGTGAGCAGTGTTGCGTCATTGCAGGAAGGTCCTGGCTTCGATTGTGTGTGGAGTGTTGGATTGGAGCTCTGGGTTTTTTTTCTCCCACAATTCAAAGACACCTACGTCATCTATGTATGCGTTACAGTTTGAGAATAAATTGCCTGTAGGTATGAGTGTTTGTGGGTCTGACTGGTCACCTGTCCAGGGTGCTTGTCTTATGAGTGGTGGAATAGGCTCCAGCGCCCTCCGCAACCCTGGTTAACATAAGTGGCTCAGATGATGGATGGATACAATAATGACATGTGTAAATTTCATATTGCAACTACAGATCTGAGCTTACATCTTTGCAATATTAATGTAGAAATGACAAATCCTAGCTTACATATTCCAAACAGTGTCTTCAAATCATATGTCTTTTGACAAAAAGTCAATTTAATCAAGTTACTTTATTTTCAGTGTGTATAACAATGGAACAGCGAAGGCTGAGCCATGTAGTGCCAAATACAGACAAAGGTGGAAATTAAATAAAACAATGTAATAAATGGTTAATAATGATAAAATATATCGAGAAAAGATGGTCAACACTGTAAAATAAAAATAGTGCATGTAGTGCAACCATGAGTTCAGACTTATAGTATGTGGTTGTGCGGTGGTGGTGAGGGGTTTGGATGGGACTGTACGAGGCTGGGAACTAGATTACCAGCCTAACTGGCTTAGCGGAAGAAACCGTGTCATTCTGGTTGCCCTTGATCAGATAGACCTGTATCTTCTTCCTGAGGGCAGGAAGTCTTTCTGATGGGCCAGATACGATTGGTCTCTGATGATGCAGTAAGATCAGCATCATTTTACATTCTGAGGGATCTGGTTTAGCATTGAAACACCCATTTCCCATATATTACTTTCATTATGTATGGTGCTCCCTTGGGGACATCATCAGAGAACACAGTTTATGCTTCTCTAGCTGTGCAGATGACACACAGCTGTACATCTCCGCTGAGTTAAATGATGCAGATGCTATAAATTCCATTAAAACCTGTCTATTGGCAATAAATACGGAAATGGATGAGCAAAAAATTTCCTAAAGTTAAACAAGGACAAAACTGAAATCCTATTAGTTTGCCCTAAAGCAAAACGTATTCGATTGAATGCTTTTTTTATTGAATAATCTGCTCTATTGAAAGTTAGTAAGAGCCGAAAGAAAATCAGAGATGCTGCCTTTATCAGCTATGCCCCTATGCTCAGGAGCACAATACATATAGATATCAGGAAATGGCGCTCACTTAATATTTTTTAAATTATTTTCTCACTTTATGCTTTTACTAGCCAATTTTATTTATTAAATTGATTTAATATTTGTATTTTTTAGTATTATTATTATCTTAAGCTCCTCCCAATTATTTTATCTTTAGTTCTATTTTATGCCTTACTCCAGTAATTACGTTTAATTCTTCTTATTTACTTTGAGATTATTATATATTATTTATTACTAATTTTATCAATTTTATAATTTATTTTATGCCTTACTTTTTTTTGTTAAGTATACTTTTTTCTGCTGCTGGTGCCTGAGAGCTACCAAACAGAGTTTGTTGTATTCTGATATTCTGATACAATGACAATAAAAATCTCTTATCTCTTATCTTTAATACTTGCATTATTTTTCCTATTCGTTTATAAATTTTATCATGTAGTTTATTGCTCTATTACTTACTTTATTTTTTTATTTATTTAATTTTGTAATTTATTCACTGTTAAGTACTTTGAGCTCAAATTTTTGTGAAAGGGCCTATAAAAATAAGGTTTTATTATTATTTTTTTTTTTTATCCCACAATGTTGTCTTTAATTTTTTCCCATCAAAATGACACTTTCTGATATTTAGGTGCTTTTATGCATCAAAAAACATGTTTGACCCTTACTTCATTTTACCTCTTAGAATTATACAGGTTCTTTCTGTTATTTAGATTGATATGTGCATATAATGCTAATGCTATGCCTCATCATGCCTCATTCCTAAAGCAGTCCAAGCTGAAACACCCCTTATAACATCAGGGTGAGTGGGCGGGGCTAAAATGCTATGGACTAAATAGTCAGAATGTATGCCAATGCATCGGCTCCCGAAATGGACTGTTTTTGCTGCTTAAGTTCTAGGTGTGAATGTATTGGCTTGGGAATTAACGGTACATTCTGGAACTCCAACTACGTTTCCATGCTCTTTCATTTCAGTTTTTCAGTCGGGAAAAGATATACAGGTATTTTATTTTCCATCTGCTGCAATAAACACAGCAGCTCAGGTTTTTTTTTTTCATTAAAAAAAAGAGCCAGTTGTGCTGGGATTTAAATAACTTGGCTAATGTGCACCCAAGGAGAGCAGGATTTCACAATATAACTGTACAGATGGTCAAGTTTGTGACAGCATATTGCGGCGGGGAGCTGCGAAGGACGTCTGACAAAGTCAATTTAAGTTTTAAAAGAGTTAAAAAAGGAAAAAAAAAATAAGCCTCTGAGGTTTACACATGTACGCTTGGTGGAATTTACTGTAGCCCTCTGGTGATTTGAGAAAAAAAAAAGAAAAGAAAAAAAGAATAAATAAATAAATCAAATGTTGTGGCGGAAAACAACCCAGCCTGCTGCCAGATTGTGAATTAATTAAGTACTGCATGTGTGTGGATAGTGTGTTTGGTAGAGCGTACCGGTGTGAACAGAATGCCCGAATGACTCTCCTCACTGCTGCTTTCCTGCACGGCCCACTAAACTGATTCTGATTAAAGCTCTCCCTGTTGTCTTGTCTTGTGTCTTGCAGCACGTCCATGTCCACGTGTTGCCGAGGAAAGCCGGCGACTTTGAGAGGAATGACAGCATCTACGATGAGGTAACGCCCTGATATATTGTTGAGAAGCTGATTGCATGCACCATTAACATCAAGACCTAGTAAATACAGATGGGGGTCAATGCAGCGACGGCGCACTCGTAAACATCACTGATGCACCAGATTGTGCGTCCTCAGGCAAACTGTAAATACAGTAGGATAACAAGACCTGACACTGCCATTGCCTCTTTTTCTGCTGCAGGACGCTTCAAGGCTTTTGTGGTTTTGCTTTATTTGCAAACACATTTCAAAATGGTTTAGTGTGAACATTTCATTACAAATGTGGATGTTGGTTCTTTATGGGGGAAAATGTTGCATTTAGACAGATGTGGCTTTCATTTAACTTACATTAATTTACTTTTTTTAAAATTGCATAATTAATACTGTCACGATCGGAGGTAAGGCAGGAAACAAAAGAGTCTTGATTTTCACAAGATGCCAGCAAACACAAAACCAGCGCTCCGGCGCTCGGTAGGAGAAAGTCCTGAAAGGAGCTCAGTGATAACTGCCTTCACTGGAGCTGTGCTCCGCTCAGTTCGTGCAATGTTTGATACCGTATCCTAGGGTTTGGCGCTTCACTAAAACGCCGCCAATGACTACCTGTCGCTGCACATTAAATACTGTAACTCGTAACTCTACAACACCAACTGGTGCTGTCTATGTCATACTGAGCCCACTATTGTCGCCTGTCAATGGCACACAACGAGTATCCTTCGCGCTCTCTCCGTGTCCCAGCCCTGCCTATATTGCCAGGTGATGAGGGCTGTAACCTGGATTGAGTTAGCCTAGTTAGTACTCGGGAGATGGGGACCGGCACCGACCGCTGGGTGGCGGTAGCCCCCCTTCCACTGTAGGGGGTCCTGCCTGTTCCCTTACAAATACACTAGATATTTAAGTCATTAAAGTCATTCAGAGTCTCTGGAGAAACATCTAGAGCAAGGCTTTTAAACCTGTGAGCTGTGGACCACTGTTTGGCCACCCAATCAACCCAAAAAAATTCTGATGGATAAATGGCCAGGTTGGATAAATACAGGAGGCCAACTCTTAACTCTTTCATCCAAGCCTCACGCTCACACAAAAATCTCAGACCAAATCTCCCCCAGCGACACCCCGATTTGTCAAACAATATCCATTGATTCACCCCTGACACAATTTTGGAGATTCCACTATTCATCATCCCCACCCTCAAAAACAATCCATTTACCCCAAGAAATCTCACTCCATGCTGAACTCAAAAGATGGAAACACACAGAGTCTTTGGGATGGATGTCCCAAAGCTGGACCATCTACAGGTGAAGATGGAGAATACATCACATAAACACAGAAAATAAATCAGTGAGTAGATAGCGCTAGGCTGCACATGTGCAGAAAACATGCAACTACTGCTCAGCGTGAATACTCAGAGGTCTTGTCAAAAGGCATAACACTTTATGTCGCCACTTAGAGGCTAAAGATAGGGAGCATGTGTCTAAACCTATTGAAAATGAGCCAGACCTCTTTTTCTAACTTTCTGCTCTTCAGCCTGACATGCAGCTCTTGGTAGCCAAACAACACTGGCCATCACCTCCATTTATTTATTTATTTATTTATTTTTTTCGTTCTTTCTTTTTTGCATATTTTTGGGGTATTTATGCTACGTGCTATTTAAGCATGTATGCTACATGTTACAGTACAGACAGACAAAATGCCATCGGCTATATAGATTATTGTTTAATATTTGTTCGAATTTTAAGCAACTGCACAGGCTTAATCTTCTTGTGGGCCGCAGAAGCTTGCTGAATGTTTCACAGTGGGGATGATAGGAACCAAACATCTGCAGCGTCTGATGCCGGATGTGAATGAGGCCTATTTTTTCATTATTAACATTACATGTATAGCTCAGAAGACATATATAGGGTTCCTGGAGAGCAAATAAAGTGCTGAACAAGCTTGTTGGAGCCCCGGTTCCTATCACCACCGGTACGTTTCTACACATCGAAGCGTTTCACATCCGAGCACTCTGATTGGCTGTGTTTACATCTTGCCAATAGTTTTAAGCGATTAAGCAATGATGGGATGCCATTTCTTTCAGTGCACCACATACTGCTTCTTTTGCAGTTCCAAAAAGAAAGCAAATGACCGATATATCATGTAGCAGATATAGAAATACCTGCAAGGCCTTTCAGTCTTGTAAGATATTGTTAGCTGCTGAACCACAGTATTGTGACACCGAATAATTCCGCTTGCTATTTCCATATGTTTTACTGTGACATTTTAAATGTGTAATCAGCGATGCCAAACTGAATGAATACCAACCACTACTCTCTTTTCTAATAACCACTTCTAATAAAAGCAGCCTTGGTTTATTAATACCTCATACTGCTTCAGGGAGAAATGGAGCGCCTCGGCACCACTAGCCTTACTGCTGTAATACAAATATGCTTGTTTTTAATTTGCATATGATCAAAAGGGCTATTGTGAGAACATTTCTGTCATATATATATATAAGTGTGTGTGTATGTGTGTGTGTGGGTTTGAAAATGAGAAGCATTTCTCCCAGAAATGGATGCGCTTTGCTATAAATAATCACCAAAGGCTTTTCTCCCGTACCACTAAACGTCATAACGCTAAACGGTTTATAACCTGAGCAAAGGACATTTACTCCCTCATAAAGACTATTTAAGAAACAATGGATGAGTTCAGCTTCCCTGTGCCTCTGAGGATCACCTCAGGATGTGCAATATGGCCGCCATTCAACCCATTTCTTTCCCCTCCTGCTTTCCATATATTGTAAGTGGCATTGCGCTGCCATTCGTAATGTGTCATTTCAAGGCCTGGAGAGTTCTGCAGTGTGAGGTTCGTGAGCATATTGAGTTATTCAGTATCATTTAGATCTATGCTAAGTCTCTATGATGAGCCAAGCCAATTACTGAGCTAATAATCGACTAATAATCTCCATCTCTCTCTCTCTCTCTCCCTGTCTTTCTCAAGGCCATAGAAGTCAGTGTGGCTGTTTTTTTTTTTTCATTTCACCTTGCACACCTAGAGTCTGAAGTCTTTTGCACTAGTGTCAGGGGCAGATTGATAAAACGTACCTGTGTTGCAAATTGACAAATTGCAAAATGCATTTATCTCTCACATACATATGCTTTGGAGGGAGGATCTCAGAAGCCGTGGGAGGGTTGTGTGCAAAAAGTGGGTGGAGATATGTTGGATGCCGTTCAATTTACTAAAGTTTGGGAAACCGGCAACAGCCGGTTTGGTGTTGATTTTTCTACACATATTAAGAGCAGGCATAAATTAGTGGTAGTGTCTCAAAGATCTGCTCCTTTAACAATGGCACCTGTAATAGCAGCTAGAGGGAGCACAGGCCTCAAAGACAGGGTGAAATAATGTTTGCCAACAGCATAACATGATTTCAACTGTAAGAACTTCTCCAGAGTTTACCCACTGAGTCTTGCAGCATTGACTTTCGTAGCATTAGGCAATGCTGTCAGATTCAGAGCTGGAGTACACCAATGTTGTTGTTTGTTGGGAGGGTGGTGTTTGGTCTAAGATTTTTTGGCATTTATCTATGATGGACAAATTCTATATGAAGAATGTGACCTTTCATTTCCTCTTTTTTCCCCAAGCTTTTTGATGGACCCTCTTTTTTTAACTTGAGTGAGAGTGGGGAAAATCCTAAGAAACAATAGCATACTTTGTGAAGGGGATCAGCTTTCCTTGATACGTGACAAAAAAAAATTTGTTGTGACCGTTCACATGCAAATTAAATTAATATTGTTGAAATTAAAATATGCACTCTGAATTTAGGCGAAAATACAATTAGGGCTTGTCCACACGGCCATTCAAATCTTGTGTAAATGAATGAGCTCAGAGCGACATAGGTGTTTTAAAGCGGTGCTTGATTGACTTGATTGGCTGTAATTATGTATGTTTACCTGTGGGGGCAGTAATCAGTCCAGAGTGTGTTTAACCTGTGGGGTTTGAGCTTCATTCTTCAATCTCTTAGTGTAATATGCACCAGTGTCTTTAGATTTGAACCGTGATGTTGTTGTATTAAAAATCCACTGGGATCACACTCTGACTAAAGAATCATGGGAAGAATACGGTCATGCAAAAGCAATAAGGGTGTTTTTGTTGCTCTTATCAGGGTTTCTGCAGAAACTGGTGCCAAGAAAAAGCTGCATATGATGTTTTTCTGAAGCCATCCGAACGTGCAGCTGACCAAACACCAAAAGTCCTGAAAGCCTGTGTGGACGATCTGATTTGCTCCAACAAATTGAAAAACATTTGGTGCTTGATCTGTGCTCACCTGATGCCACAAACGTCAGAAAAACCTGATGTCTGTGTGGACAGGGCCTTAGTCATTAGAAGAGTGGGATTTTTGCCAGTATTCTGTACAGTTATTACATAAGAATATATCATTAGTCTGTAGCCAAATGTCATGCCCATATTAGGGTAACAACCTGGCAGCTGTTTTCCAGCTATGCCTAAATTAATATCATAAAAATCTCAAAACTGATTATTTCTGCATGTTACTAATTACTGTTTGCTTAAATCCTACTGTATTTTCCAAAAGTTTCCAACTTTAATGAAGGCTTAGCTTCAGCCACACCTTTCTCTATTTATCGTAAATAAATGTTTAAGTTTCCTCAGTGTAAATTGTGTCTTCTACTACAATCTTTGAAAATAGCCACAATGGCTTTTTCACAATGAGTCATGCCATAGTGGAACCAATTTACTTTTATATTGTGTAGAACCTTCAGATGACATAAAGCAGTGGTCACCAATCCTCCTCCAACTTTCCTGTGGAGTTTAGCTCCAGTCTGCATCTTTTATGCTGCTCCTCTGTACCTTAAGCTAATGCATCTGATCCAACCAACCAAAGACTTCTAAAGAACTTTATTAGCTGAAGAGTTGCAGATCGGGTTTGGAACTGCACATGAAGACACATCTCCAGGACCAGGTTTGGCAACCACTGATTTAAAGCTTATTTACCAATGTAAAGGTTCATCCAGGAACTTTCTTATTACATGGAAGTTCTATAGTCCTTAAAAAGGTTCTTCACATTCTGACATATTGTTTATAAAATGGTTCTTTTAAGAATCATCCATTAGAGGGTTCTGTAGGGAGCGTAAAACGCTTTTTCTATGGCGCTCAATACTTCCTGGTACCTTTTAAAGAGTGTATCGCTTTTTGAGGTCTGGTTCTAGGGCTTGAAATTTGGCAC
The DNA here is from genome assembly GCA_037974385.1 of Arnoldichthys spilopterus. Taxonomy (NCBI): domain Eukaryota; kingdom Metazoa; phylum Chordata; class Actinopteri; order Characiformes; family Lepidarchidae; genus Arnoldichthys; species Arnoldichthys spilopterus. The sequence goes on along the minus strand of JBBPDA010000132.1, from coordinate 18,886,745 downwards.
CAGTGTATGTGCCTTTATTAAAAATAATGATTTTTTTTCAATGTGTGGTGGCTTTTAGAGCCTTAATTTTGAACATTAATTTCAGATGTATTGTGAGCCCAGATTGCCACCGCATCAATGCACGTTTTGTGCTGTGACTTCTCATGTACGTAAATCCAGCCCTCAGTTTCTTCCACTGTCTTTCTGTGTGGTTGTTTCTCTCTCTCTCTCTCTCTCTCTCTCTCTCTCTCTCTCTCTCTCTCTCTCGCTGTTGCACGCGCACACTCTTGTCTGTTCCCTTTTGTTCCTCTCACTTTCTTCACCATCCTGTCCTTCCCTTCCTCTGGATCGTAGGCCTCGTCTCTGCTCAAGCTGATCCCGTCACCGCGAGGGTGTTTATCCTGAAAGCGTTAGGCGCGGGCCTCGCGAGTGCGATTTTGTTTGTCATTTTATTTAGACGACGTGACACTCAGCGGCAGACTCACGCAGTGTGGTCATAAAGTGCCTGACAGCGTCTCTCCGAAAGATCTTCAGTGCGGCTTTTTGCGTTCCCTCCCGTACTGATGTAGCAGATGGCATTTCCAATTTTCTTTGCAGTGTCACCTTGCCAGAAGACAAAAAAAGGGAGAAAATCACAACTATTGTCGCACGTCCCCGCTTGTTTTTTTTTCTCTCTTTTCCTCCCGTTCCGTTCTTTTGTCTTGTTCTTTGAATGCTCCAACTTGTCAGGAGATATAATGGGAGAGGAAAGAGCATAGTTTTAGTCTTCTGCACGCAGTCAGTTAATAATCTGGGAAAAGGTTTCATCAAAGAATGCCGGCTGTTGTGAAAAAGTGTCGAACAGGCCGACAGCAATTAATGACTTGTATTGTTACTTACTGTCTCGTTTGGGCTTCTTGTCCCTAATGCATTAACTGGCTATTAGCCAACATGGGCACTCAGGTGTTTAAAAGAAAGCCAAGTGTAGCTTCTTCTGAAAGAAAATGGCTGTGACCAAAGAAAAGGCCCTGTTGTTAATGTGCATTGTCTGCTCTGGCCTTGCTAGAAGCCTTCTAAAGCACCTCTCATTACTGCCACAGGGGTCAGAGTAAAGCACTTCCCATAATACTTCTTTATTGCCTATAAATGTGGAAAAATGAAGGAAGATATGGCGTCCTAAAGTGCACCGTAGAACAGGGCCTTTTCATGTCACCAGTGCAAGAACAAGATGTTAACAGTTAAACAGTCCACTACAGAACTAGCCTTGGCCTAATAGGCCTACTAGAGGGGCAATCAATTTTGATTCTCTCTACTAATGAGCTAACCGGCATGTTCAATAACCTCTCTTAGCTTAAAAAAGATCATTGTTATCAATGTACGCCTGCAGAAGCAATTGACAGTCACCTTATTGTTCATGCTGGATACAAGCAACGTCAAAGGTTTTTGCTGTAGTCCAAATGTGAGCCATTGTTCCTGGAAAAAGGAGAAAGTCCAGTGTAAAATATTAAAAATGTGTGTTTAGCAAACATTGAATGTTTTTAAAATGTGATGCCTAGTGATAGTAAAATCTAAATATTGCCCCCCTTTTACATCACTGTGTATTTGTTTATGGAGTGATACCTTAATAGTACTGGCACTTTAAGGACGCACTGAATTTTGGGATATGTAGTCACCCTGATGTATGTCCAGTATGGTGCAGAAGTCTTAGGCACCTGTGTTGAAAGTTTCAAGCCATTTATCTGAGCAATGATGTTCTTTCTGCAGCAAAATTAGAAATAATGCCAACAAACAGGAAAGTAGTGAATAGACTTGTGGGTAAAAGGTAGTTGATGTTGTGTGAGCCTCCATGCCTCCAGTCATTTCATCTAGTGAAGGACTGATTGAGCCCAAAACAGTGGTTTGATGGGAACTACAAGTAATACTTTTACAATGCACCAACCCCCCACCCCCCATCCCCATTCAACATTTTTAGGGGGGACTTCCAATTCATGTTAGCACACCAACCCTCCACCAAACAAAACTCAACATCACAGGTGTACGGTGTGATGGACAGAGGACGCTTTAGATGGAAAGAGCTGAGACATTTCTCTGCCTGCAACAGCTGAGAATAGCCCGCTTTGATAATATCTCTCATTTCCTATGCTGGGTCACGGCACCCTGAAAGAGTCTCTGCGGGCCTGTTGAGTGAATTTCACTTATTTTGTTCTCTGATTATGTCCTTTCATTTCTCTATTTGTCTGTCCAATCAATACATGCTCCCCAACCTCGCCTCAGTTACCAAGAGGTCTAACTACTGCCACTGATAAATCTAGCCCCCCTCTGTCGCTCACTCTCTTTCTCTCTCTCTCTCCTGCTCTCCCATACCCTGATGCCATTTGATAGCTTTGTTCATTAGATCTTTATCAATGGCTCTGGCCACAAGCTGCGAAGACACTGAGCTGGGAAGTGATCATATTCCGAGAACACACTCCGTTGTTTTCAGAGCGTGATTTATCTCCAGACTCCCCTTCTTCCCGTGACAGCGTTATTAGAGAACGTAAAGGGGGAGAGGGCAATGTAATGAGAAATATCAATGTATCCTCATGTTCCTCCCTTCACTGACAGTGTACGATCCATCTCCCTGACACTCACCTAGTTAACATTTTTATCAGTGGGACAGAATTTTTAGTCCTCCTCTCCAGGCGAGGCTGGGGACCTCCACTAATAGTTTAGATAAAGATGAAGAAGCAGTGACACTGGGCCAACGTCTTTGGATAAATGATGAACAGTAGGGATTGATGTTTCATATTTGGGGGGTATGGTAGTTCTTATCACTGCTTAGAATGCCAAATTATGGTTCTCTAGATTTCCGTAACGATTTTACCAATGATTAGTAAATGTTCTACTTTTTTAACATTTATTGTGAAATAAAAATTTGCTGGGCCAAAAATATCCAAACTCTTCTATAGAGCTCATTTCTACTAGTGCATCCATGGACTTGTATGGGCAGTGGTGGCCTAGTGGTTAGGACGCTGCCTTTAGGACCTGAAGGTTACAGGTTTGAGTCCTACTCAGGCACTACTGAGGTACCCTTGAGCAAGGTACCGTCCCACTACACTGCTCCCCGGGCGCTGTTGATAGCTGCCCAC
>JBBPDA010000132.1:18849600-18875474 GCA_037974385.1 Arnoldichthys spilopterus | reverse complement strand
TTGCAGGAACGCCACAGCCAGAATTGTAAAATCGTTATAAACATCACCCGTGCAGCGACGGGTCAAACAACATGACACATTGCAACACAGAAACAGCACCGAACACCCTGTTTACACCTTGGCACTTATTGTGACATCTCTGTTCAGGTGGATGTTCACTGAAATATGATTACTATATAGCGAGTAATATGTAAATCAACTTGGATACAACAACCAGTCACCTGTGTTGCTCCTCGTTTTTCTGTTCTGTTCAAAAGAAAAATCCAGTTTTCCAAGACACGGTTTAATGTTTAAAAGAAGACGGCTGTTAAGTGTAATTAGCCTCCTGTGCCATCGCCATCATGAACCACATGTGTTAATTGTAGTATGTTGGAGAAAACAACAAGGTACATTTTTAACAAACCGGTATTTCATTTTTTTCTTTGAGCTAACTGGCTGACCCAAAATAGGCAAAGGACATGTGATTAAACTGGGGGAGCAGGGATGGCTGCATTAAGTGGCGGCAGTCTGAAGAGACTTTCACTTCCATGAGCAGAACAGCAGGGGGGAGGCGATGCTTGCTTCAGTAGCGGGAAGGGTTTTGATTGTTGACCGTCATAAGGAAATGGCCGAGATTCGAACCTGAGACCTTCAGGTTCCAAAGGCCGTGTCCTAACCACTAGGCCACCAGTGTATATATATATAAACTTGACATTTTCCTTTTACTTTTGCTCACTTGTATAGAAAACATTGTCATACATCAGAAACCACATAGGAGGATCTGATTCTTAAAAATTTGACCTGGCTTGTGGAAAATATGTGATGACTTGGGCACTTCTGTCGACACGTCACTGGAGAACAGAAGAGTGTGGTCTCAGCCGACGTGTCAGGTTCACCATCTGATGTTCATGAGTTTCTTCAAGGAGAGGTCAGGATCACCAAAATGATTTTTTACATTTTTATGTAAAAGAGAGAGATCGAGCACTTTCAAAGAAAGCGCAGAGCTTCAATTTGCATTGAAGTTCTCTAGGCACACTAAATGATGATCATCAAGAGATTATATACCAGTCAGAAATACTGTGTTTGCCACCTATCCAACCAGTTTCAACCAGATGTTTCTGTCATGGGGGTAAAAGCATCAGAAAGTCTGATCTTTATAATGTGACAACAGAGTGTCCTTGATAGGAGATGACATATGGTCATGTGTAAGTTAAGATAGGAGCGAAATGGACATTTAATCTAATAAAGAACTAAACGTTCTCTTAAAATGGTCTTTTTGGTTCTGGGGACACTCTTAATGGTTTTACTGCCTACAGAGTGTCAAGGGTCCTGAACTTTAAGGGTGTAAGAAGCTCGGGCCTTGGGCCAGCTTCACCAAAGGCATGAACCGGTTTGCTAGTTGGTTCAATACTTCAACACTACGGCACTTGTTGTAATAGTTGCGTCCAGTGCCTGTTATCGTGAGTCTTGTAGCTTTAGTGCAAAAGAGGCAAACTGCAGACACCAAATATGCCTTGGTTGCTTAACTAGATTTGCAATAAGGGGAAGATTGTGTAAATTCCCGGCATCCCATTTTAGCCAGCGATGAGCATAGAGGCTCAGCTCCATTTCCTTCCCCGCTGAGTGCAACCTCCATCCAGGCCTAACAGGGTCCGACACCTGCCCTGACATGCCTCCAGTGCCAGCGTGGGTCCTGTCAGTACCAGCCCGCCCACCATGGCTGCCATCCCTGCGTGGCTCGTGTTAATCTGGGCCACGACTGCTGCCAGTCAGCCACCTCTGCTCCCCCTGCTAGCTTCGCCGCATGGCACTGCCAGCCCCTCTTCCTGTCCAAGGCCAGTGCAAAGCAGCCCCAGCTGTTGGGTTCTCAGCAGGGGGGGTAGAGAAATGGAGCTGGAGTCCATCCCTCTCCCACTCCCTGGATCTCAAGCTCTATCCAAGGCGATCTCTGGCAAGTCATACTCTTTTTCTCTGCACAGTGACTCATTCAAGTGCCCATTTTTGTTGTTTTTTTTCACCATAACTCTGCTTTGATTAATGCTCAGCACCTGTCTCTTTTCGTTTGTGCATGTGGATGTGGGTGAATTTTCCTTCCCCGGCTGCTCAGAGCGTTGCAGATAAGGAACAAAAAGCCCAATCTACTGTTCGTATTTGGAATGGACGCCGTTATTTGGTACATACAAAGATGATTGTTGCTACCGCACAAGACCCCAGAGTGCAGTTCTCCATTTTGGCAAACCAGCTCGACTTCTGCCTCGTTTTGCAGTAATCAGTTGCTGTCGCTGGCTGAAGTGGCTCAGCAAAGTGAATATCATTTCCATAACGTATGCAAATGAACATGAGATGTTAAGAGCACAGGTTTGCTGGATTAATATGCAAGCAGCGTGCCGTGCCTCTCCAAAGCTCTGACTGATGGGTTAAATTCATCAAGTGCTGGACGGTTTTTTTTAAAGATCACTGGGATTTGAATCAGGGCTAAAAATGGCCAGTATTTACTGGGGAACCCTAAGATTTTGGGGGTTTTTCACCAAAAAATGTTTTCTGTATTTTTTTACACCAAAGTATACCTAAAATATATTTTTCGATCAGTGATCTTTATAGTCAGGCATGCATTCTTGAATTTAATCAATGCCCCATGTTAAAGAGAGATTTCAAGAGCTAAAAGTTTTAATGTTTTGTCTTTGAAGCTTAACTTTACTTTACATCAATCGTTTGTGGGCAGTGGTGGCCTAAAGGTTAGGACACTGCCTTTGAGACCTGAAGGTCTCAGGTTTGAGTCCCAGCCCAGGCACCACTGAGGTACCCTTGAGCAAGGTACCGTCCCGCTACACCGCTCCCCAGGCGCTGTTGATAGCTGCCCGCTGCTCCACGTGTGCACGTGTGATGGGTTAAATGCAGAGGTTGCATTTCGTTGTGGTGCTTGAGTGTGTTCACAATGACAAATAGTCACTTTCACGTTCACTTTCTTCCCAGATGGTTAACCCCAAAAATCAACATCAATCAATCACAAGACTCTGCTTTTGACTTTGGAGTAAATCCAGCTTTCTCTCCAGCCTAAGCACTTTATTTAATTTTCTTATATACGAATGATTGCATTTCTAAGAAGAGTCAATAAAAAAGAACCAACATTTTAATGGTTAAAACATTTTGAACATTTAAAAAAAGATTTCCTTTGAAGATTATAGGTTTAAACATATTCTGGAAAATTATAAACCTACTAGCTAATTATAGGCAATAATTCAAATAAGCCTTTCAGCAAAGCTACAAAGATGCAAGCACAATGTCAAACGCCTGCTAAACTACCACTAATACTATCAAAATACTAATCTACCCCTTCAATTAATATGTTCAGCGTTCAGTCATGTTTGCACACAATAGGTCCCAATGAATTGCTGATGATGACAGGCTTGTTGGCTGAGTGCCAGCCATTACACTGCCTTCTGACATCTGCAATGAAAATACCAAGTCTGCTCAAATGAAATCAAAAACAAACTACAGACCTATCAGTACATAAAAAAGAAATGTTACATTTGTTTAACTTGTTTAAACACAGCATCAAATGTGCACGTCATACTAAAAACACTAACTGAAACTGAAGCACTAACCTCCTCATAAACATAAGATGAGAAATCCTACAGCTCAGATTTCTCCGCCTCATGAAATCCACATTTGGACAGTCTTAGCCTTGGTTCTGTCATCAGGACATCACAGGTTTGATCCCCAGAGGAACCACAGCTGTCCAATGATGTTGCTGTAGCAGCAGTTTGATATGAAGGAAGCGTGTGCTAGTCTGAATCCTTCCAGTGTTGTGGTGTAGCATGATGGAGGAGTCCTAGCTAGTGCATGAGAATAAGAGGCGACTTAATTAGGAAGAAATTCAGGGAAAAGTTTAAGAAATGATAAAGCCATGTTTTCATGAAGGCTAGATGGCTTTGCCAAGAGATGCAGGTTGTTTTTTAAGTTATGCATGTATATATATATATATATATAATTCAAAATGATTCCAGTGTCATTATTAAAAATGCTTTAACCCTTTAGTGTTCTGTTCAATTGTTTGGTGGAGTGCAATTTAAATCTCTATATCTTATTAATGCATGCATTGAACTTAACCTGACTCTTCCATCTCTACCACTTGGTTTAACTAATTTAAAGTAAAAAAATCTACTCCATTTCACTGTGTCTTTAATTAGTAGACCTTTTTATTGAACTTCTTCACTGGACATTAGACAAAGGCTGCTAGTTGCAGATGGTTCTGTTGCACGAACACACATTTGAGGAGGTTTTATGAATTTCTCTGAGAATTTATGTATTCAGAGTTCTATGATAAAGAGAAATCTTCAATGTTTGATCAAATCCTATATTTAAAAAAAATCTGTGGGGTTGTTGAATAGAAAATTATTGCTCCAAATGAATATAAAAAGCAAATACATTTTCTTTTCATTGCTTTTTGTCTTGGTGTGGCCATTAAAAGGTTAAACTATGAACAACTTTGGACTTATGTTAAACATTTTTTAAGTTTTATTGTTTATAATGCTGTTTTTTAACCATAACCTTAAAAAACAACATAAACCACCTTGTGCTACCTTGTAACTATTACCAGCTGGCCTGTTGCTTGCACCTAATCTGTTTATGCCAAGGATCATGGGAATTTATTTTTTGCCACATCCACCATTCAGTGTCTCAAGGTCTCATGTTAAGAACTACAGCTAAGTTGCAAACTCACCAACACAAGTAGAGAAATTATTATTGAAGAACTTGGCGTTTTCCATTTAAACAGACTTTCACTCTGTTCTATGGCAATGTGTGTGGACTGTTGGGTTAGACTGATGGGCATTGATCATGTGACGGCAGCATGGCGTGTGCCCGCTCCCTTCACCGGTAAAGCCCTGCACATTTGCATGCTAATTAGTTACTATCAGATCACACGTCGTTATCGCAGGTGGACAGAATAAATTAGCCGTTAGAGGAAGCATTTTACGGAATTATGGAGAGGGAGAAAAGGTCTCCCGGGTCGGGGGAACGTCCTTTGTCTTTGAATGAGGAAGTGGGTGGGGGTGATTGAGATGGTGTGTGAGATGGTGGAGGGGCACTCAAGGTGATGTCACTCAGACTCTGAAAGATAAACCAAAGTCATTATTTGACTCCATAAAGTCTTGAAGTCGGGAAGTAGATAGAGGGTGTTAAGGTATATACAGGTGTATAGGTATAGCAAAGCAGGTTCTGTATAGAGGGTACGCATGTGACATCACAGTGGCCTCCAAAAATGTCTATTTGAAGCCTATGATTGCCCCATAATGCCAAATAACACCTAACACCATATTAGGCCTACTACACTGACCATATAACAGTGGTCAATATGAGCAGATGGCCTATACATACCTGAATCCACCTTAAAACATTGATTTACTCTATGCAGTCTCTGGACAGTCATTTGGAATGATCCTCGGATGCTGTTGGCATTGCTTCACTGAGGGCTTTTTTTCTGCTGGGGAAGCTGAAGGACTGTGACAGTGTCTGAAAAAACCGAGTGAGCAGTATGTAATTGACCCATTTTGTTAAACAGTTTCAGAGCAATGTGAATTCTGGTAGGCAGTGTTGGCGTATGGGAACGGCTGGCCTAAAGCACGCTCACACACACTGAAGACCGGCCACACTCCTGCAGCAAGAGCCGACGATCACGGCAGGAGCTTTTTGTTTTGCTTTCAAATATTCATGCTTTGTTAGAGGCTTAGCTAAATGCATGAATGAATTCAAACCACATTCGAGCTGGAGGTTTAGCTCTATACAGAAGAACCCAGATGAGCTCCTTTTTTTTTTTTTTAAGGAGAGGCAGATGATGCTGTCCGAACATGATACTACAGGCTCTTTTAAGACATCCCTCAGTGTGCCGTACTGTGCAGAGTTCTAGGCACCTGTGCTAATACATAAAAGCCGTTTATCTGAGCAGTGAGTGTCTGCTGTGTCTGTGTACATTTACATTAGAATCAATGCAAACAAACAAGAAAGCAGTGAAAAGAAGCTGTTGTGTGTAAACAGTAGTCGATGGTGTATCAGCTGGTTGGAAGACCACTGGCTGGTTGCCAGTGTATTAGAAACACTTGCCTTGACTCTGTGCTCACTGGCCATTTTATCAGAAACGCCTACCATATAGTAGACTTCGTGGGCATATTTTGCTGACCCACTCTACCCCATTCGTCAGAAAATAGCCACCCTAGGACCACCGCTGACCATATCCTGTTTGGATGGTGGTTCACTCTCCATCAGTGTGGGTTGTTCTGGTGTTTATCAGGCACATGAGCATTGCTGGCATTTTAAATACTGTGCACGTACTGGCCATTTTATTAGAAACAGGTGGAGCTCCACATTTCTCCTCCATGCTTCCAGTCATTGCATGGACGTGTGTGAAGCTCCATCAGCACCTGATTATATCTAATGAAGGACTGATCGAGGCCAAACCAGCAATTGGATGGGAAATTGCAAGTAATATTGGACATCCACAAGGAGACCTCTGGGAATGGTTAAGCCAACGCACTGATGCATACAAACATCACTGTTTACTGTATTATAGTTATTTCCATTTATTTTAATATGAATATTTTTTAAGAGGAAAAACGCTGCTCAGATTTGGCCTAAGACGTTTGCACAGTACTTTATGTATATATAGAGTATGTGAGAGAATGTGCATGGCAGTAGTGCATGATTACTAGCCATCCATGCAATGGGAGCATATAATTAGCCTATTATAATACTAGGAGGGATGTGATTTGGCCTTGCATTATGTGCCCTGAGGTGTGTGCTTTAAGGCCTAATTCATGGGTAAAATTGACCATAACCACATTGGAGCATTACTGATTTAAAATAATGCTAAAATAATTAGTGTAAGTATTTACTGCTCGCAGGCAATGACGGATAGAGCTACCACTGTTTACCTGCAAATTGTTTACCTTCACCGTATCTAGGACCTTCAAAAGAACTACAGTTACAATTACAGATTAATTTAATTAGTGGTGCAGTGGTGGCCTAGTGGTTAGGCCATTGCGCCGGGGACCTGAAGGTCGCAGGTTCAAGTCCCGGCTCAGGCACTACTGAGGTACCCTTGAGCAAGGTACTGTCCCACTACTCTGCTCCACGTCTTGGAAGTCGCTTTGGATAAAAGCGTCAGCCAAATGTAAAATGTAAATTTCGAATTGTGTTGGTTAATCTGAGCTGTTAGGACTTCAGTCCAAGCCTAAAGAATTCAAAGAGAGCTCGCTATATCTATCTAGAAGTACAAAGAAAAATCTTTCGGAATGGATATTTTCCCATTGGGGGTTTCAAAAATTTAACCCTTTTGTTTCAAACGAAGACTTTAAATCTGAGTTTATGTACAAACATGAGTTTCTTAAATTATAGAAATTATAGTTACACAATAGCGGACCACGCACAGTACAAACTGTATACCAAGCTCTTTAAAAAACATTTTTTTTAATCTGCCCAATTTGTGGAATGTTGTATTAACCAGTTATCATTGATTTAAATATTCCAAAATCAAAGTGTTTGAGTTGCCATTTTCAGACTGACCCTGTGTTAGCGACAGCTCATAAACCATCTTCATGTAATAACACATTAGGTTGTTACTTTTTACAAAGAAATATCACCCAAATTAAGATTTGAGTGCATTTTCTTTCATCTTCTTTTTTCCAAACCTTTTAGCAGACACATTTGTGATGCAAAAGTGGCGCCGACGCTCGTTTAAAGCTCTAAAAGCTTGAACAAAGAGCTCCAAGCATGTTACCCTTTTATTTGCCGGAGAACAAGGGCAAAGAGTGAACATGGATCGTGAAAACCGCCTCCTCAGAGAAAGGTGAACATGGAGGACATAAGTAGCTCATCTGTGAATGAGCCTGACACAATCCAGCCACCCACCGACCCACACACACACACACACATTCTTTTAGAGCCTGCTGAGGCAATTATGCACAATTATGGGTCAGGGAGGAACATTGTGGGACTGTTATGGTGAGCCTCCTCCTTTCTTTAAAATGCCTGAGTGGTTTCTCTCCAGCAATCCAAAACTCCATTATTGGAGCATCAATTAATGAATGCTGCTGCTCACTAATTGAAACCAAGGATTACAGAAAGCATATCGTTGTTGGAGGGCTGTAATAGAAGTAATACCATAATTAGGCATGAAGAGATGCTTTGTTGAGAGCGTGCCATATTGTTTTAAGCCATGTAGGGACAGAAAATAAAGGAAAATTAAGCTTTTCTTATTGTTAAGGATTGTGATCAGAAGTAAGGCAATAAGCCATGAGAGGCCAGGGAAAGTAGATACTGATAGTACTGATGACATTGCTGTCACCCATTACGTTTAGTCGCATGTCAGTATAAATACATCATAAATTGTTTTTTTTTAGCGTTTTATTCAATTGTGTCGAATATATAATTTCATTTATCATTAATAGACTTTACAACAAACAACTGTGACTGAACATAACTGTTCCTGTAAAGGATCTGTTTTGTTATTAATGTTACAACAATATTTTCTATCAAATCATGACTGTTTCACTGATAACAATGTGGCTGCAGAAAAATGTCAAATATACATGTGTTCGCTATAGAACCTTTTTTAGATCAATCAACAAAATATGTCAGCTGACCAACTTGTATTGGACTGCAGCAGTAAAAAATGGGCAGTTGTGGCCTAGTGGTTAGAGACTTGCCCATGTGATCGGAGGGTCGCGGGTTTAAGTTCCGTGCCAGGTACGGGGTGTGTTCACAAGGTTGCAGGTTTAAGTCCCGGCCCAAGTGCCACGGAGGTACCCATGAGCATGGTACTGCCCTGCTACACTTTCTCGGTCACTGTTGAAAGCAGCCCGCTGCTCCATGTGTGGATGGGTTAAATGCTGAGGTCATGTTTCTTCATGGTGCCCTTTGTGTGATGGTTTGTGTTCTCAAGGTCACAGGTTCAAGTCCCGTCCCAAGTACCACTGAGGTACCCTTGAGCACTGTACCTGCCGGCTACACAGCTCCCTGGCCGCTGTTGATAGCAGCCCGCTGCTCCATGTGTGGATGGGTAAAATGCTGATGTGTCATTCCGGTGCCCTTTGTGCGATGGGGTATGTTCACAATGACAAATAGTCACTTTGACTCTCACTAAATAAGTAAAGACAATATATTTTGTTAGGTTTTTATGATATTTGTATTTGTTTCGCCATTGTATAGTCATTTTAAAATACACCTGCCAGGATAAATGCTTTTAAACAATTTTCTTGGTCGCCTAAGATTTCTGCACAGTACGTTTTGTTCCAGCTGAGTTAATGGGAAGAATAACACCACGCTTATCTAAAAAGTACTGAGGTAAGGTTGGGTATAACACATTGGAAAAAAAACACCAAAACAACAAATGTACACCCAAGAGACCAACTGCTGCTGTTTTTCTCCATTTTGTCTTCCTCCCCCCCAAAAAAGTTTAGACAGAAAGTGAGAGAGAAGGAGAGAGAGAGAGAGAGAGCTCTAAGAAGCTCTAAGTAGCTCTAAGTAGGACTTTTACTATAATGTGGCAGCTTTTTAAATCCAAATATATGGATATGTGCTGCTTTTGCATACCTCTGATCTACAGTACAATAATAGCTGTCCAGCACATACACCCCAGACGTTCTGCCTGTACCATTACATCTGTGTTTTGAAATGTGCATTGTGATAATGAAGACAATAATTGTACCCTACAGGAGGTCTGTTCTATCAGGTGTGTGGAGGGATGTTCTCAGTGATTCCAGTTTCAGCACTACATAATACAACAGTAATACACAGCCATAACATTAACACCACTTACAAGAAAAGTGACTAACATTGACTATGTAGTTTTTTTTAACACCTTTAACATCTGCTCTGAATGCATCATTCAGAAATGTTTTAATAAAAACACCTGATTTATTAGAAATAGTCACTAAACTCTATAATATAGCTCCCTCATGCTGCTGGAACAGTGGTGCACTGTGTGTTCTGACCCCTTTCTATCAGAGTCAGTGTTCACTGTGGAACCTAGGCGTTCCCATTTCGTCTCCCTGTACACTTGTATATATTTGAGATGACAAAGCTCATTTTGACTTTGACTTGACTTTAAACAGGTCATGCATGTGTGTTACTACCAAAGCTGTGCTACTGTAATCCTGACTACATCAACAGCAGTTGTTGTTTGTATTGTTAACATGTAATTTCACAGTTGTTATAGACATTTAGTATAAGTGGAGCCATCGTTTTGCATGTTTTTATTCTAAAGGATAACACTAATAAAATAATACATTATGTCTAGAGCTGTGGCCTCCATGGAGATCTAGGGGCCATTCCTGAACAATTTTTTTGCAGCCAGGCAGTGTGGCAGGGAGCATTAACCTGCTGAAATAGGCCATTGCCATCAGGGAATTCCACTGGCATGAAGGAATCAATGTTTAGGTAGGTGCTGTGTGTCAAAGTAACATCCACATGAATGCCAATACTCAAGGTTTCCCAAGCAGATCATTGTTCAGGCATCATGCTGACCCCACCTCCCTGGCTTATTCCCATAGTGCATCCTGGTGCCATCGCTTTTCTTTGATCCAGGCCATTTCTTTTATTGCTCCATGATCTAGTTCTGATGCTCACTTGCCCATTGCAGGGAGTTTTAGCAGAGGCCTGGTGTATCTTCGGGCACACTGTGGCTATGCAGCCCCATATGCAGCAGGCTGTCATGTGGTTGTGTGTTCTGACACCTTTCTTTCAAAGCTAGAATGAACCTTTGCAGAAATTTGTGCAACAGAACCTCTACTGTGGGATCAGGCTTTATTCCCAAAAGAGATAGTACCGGCTTTCGTAGGTACTAACCACTGCATACTGGCAATATCCCACTAGATGTGTCGTTTTGGAGATCACAGTCTAGTCCTTGTAAAAATGGCTCAGATCCTTAAGGTCGCCCATGTTCCTGCTTCCAACAACTTCGAGAATTGACCACTCACCCGCTGCCACATATATCCCATACATGGGTGCCATTGTAATAAAATAAGTTATTTACGTCATCTGTCAGTGGTTTTAACGTTTTAGCCGATTGGTATATACAAGTTCATTAGATTTTTGACCCAGCCATTGTAACATTGTTGGAAGACTACCAGAAAATCTTTAATTCCTCTGTGGTTTTAATGTTATTCAGACACACACACACACTTCAATTAGCAATATTATTAAAAACCATCTGATTATTTGTGGGTGCCCATCGTGCCACCAAAACACCTCTGACCCATTGAAGAATAGACTCCAAAAGACCTCTGAAGGCACCAAAACATTAGTGACATCCTATAAGTCCTGTGTGTGTGTGTCTATATATATTTATATTGTATATATGTATATTTATATATATAACAATGTTAATTATTACATATGATTTATATAATTTTATATAATTTAATCTAATTTAACTACTAATTGAACTACTTAATAATTCAATATGTCAGGCCTGTCAGTTCCACTGCATTTTTACATTATAAAAAGCCTGAATTTTGTGATGTTTGACTAATTGGCTAATTATTAAAATTGCTTAACTCCATAATGGAATTATACCATATCCAGGCATCATGACAACACCTAAAGCAGATGGGAGTGAGACCACACAACCTTGGACTGTATAGGTGCTTTAATTATTGCTTAATGAATCTGATGGCCTTAAAGAGTTTTTTTTATGCTTTCATGCCACTCGTGTAAATGCTGCAGTGAGTTGTTTGCTCATGATGTTTAATTTAGAAATGTCATTCTCCTTCATATTTATGAGCGGTGGTCTATGTGAGGCGGGCCGGAGTAGAACAGAGTGTTCTATTCTGAGTGCACAGACAGGTGACCTTTCTGACTGCTTCACTCAGCATAGCCAAACCTGCTTTAATGTGGATGGATGGGAATTCAGACTGGGAAAGAGCCACACTCTTGATGCGCTTAATGCAAGCGCTTAGTCCATAGAGTAGTGCTTGAGTTTGTGTGTTAGGGCTGCACAATACATCGCTTGCAAACTGACATCGCGATATTAGGCTTTGTGGTAATGAAACCATAGGAAATATAGTATAGTATAGTAATAGGGTATAATTTATGTTCGGATGCCCTGTTTTTTATGTCTCTTTATCCCTTTTCAAGAAAAAGAGCTTTTAATTCTGTGCTTTTAAGACCACTAGATGTAAATGAGCTTTTTTCTGATTGGTTGCCCCTTTATTGTGCTTTAGTCTTGAAGCAGCCCAGGCTGAAACATGCCTTATAACTCTGAACTCAATGTATTGGGTGAAAGTGCTGTAGGCTGATTTGGCGAATGTTATGTAAATGCAATGGGTCATTTTTGCGGAGGTTTTCATATATGAAACCTATAAGGAATATACGGACTACTGGAGTGAATGGACGTTGGTTAGACTTGAAGGTCATCTAGACTAGTGTTTCTCAACCCTGGTCCTGAGGGACACCGCCCTGCGTACCTTTGTGTTTTTACTGCTCCTAACACACCTGATCCAACTAATCTCCCAATTAGCATCACTTTACTGAGTTAAAAGAGGTGTGGGGAGGCAGGGAAAGCAGTAAAATGTGTAGGGTGGTGTGCCTCCAGGACCAGGGTTGGGAAACCCTGAACTAGACCTTCCAAGAAGGCATTATGATGTCTACGTTTAAAAAATACAAATAAGAATTTTTAAGTAATTTTAATGTATTAGAATGATCACGTATGCATTATTAGAACTCTGTCAGTACTATCAGTAATATAGTAATACTTCTTTAGTAATTACTTCTTTCATTGTCATTTTTGGGGTGGAAGCAAAACGCAGGGTTCTCACCTCTTCTGAAACAGCAAATTCAAAGACTATTCAAGGCCCCATTTCCTCATGTTCATGGACCTAGTTTGAGACATGGATTAAGGTTAATTACTCTCACAACTCTGTTCACTTAACGTTAGCTTCATCACTTGCTTGTCGCAGTTTAACCTTCATGTTTTGACTTCCGTCACTCATGCACGTACGTGACCATCACACGTCCTTGAGGCAAGTGGCATGTGAAGCGAGGGCACAAAGATGGCAAGAGACACATGCAGACAGCAGAACGTAGCCTGTTTACTAATGTGAAATTTAAAAAAAATCACAAAAAACTTCAATTTTGGTTCTTGCGCAAAATAAAAACCATTTCAATGATCCATGTCTGCTAAATGTCTGTTTTCAAAAACTTTCAAGGCCTTTTGTTTATCCCAAATTCTAGGTTTTCAAGGACCCAAGTGAACCGTGAAAAGATTAAAATCCTGAATTGCAAAAGCGAATATTTTTCTATCAGGCTTTTTTCTTTGGCATGTAGGCAGATACCGTCAAGTGCATTCCATTGATTAGGCTTTCAAGAGCATGTTAGATTAACTACTGACATAATTAGAAAGTGACCGTGAAATCAACTGCGCTCATCCGTTTTGTCGCTAAAAGTGTGGGACCATTTTTTACATTTTGTTAGGGCAAAAATGTCACTGTAGACCTTTTAGAAGTCCAAGAAACATTAGCTACTGGTAATATGTGCTGCAGGTGTTTACTGTGAATATGTGCTACAGGTGTCTAATCTAGAATGGCCAAAAAGTCATAGATTAGCTTAGGGCTAACATACTATTAGAAAGCACATAGGGGCGCTAGCAGAAATTAGCTTTATCGTATTTTTTTTTTTTTTTTTTTTTCATATTTTGACCTGCGATCTGTGGCCTCCTGTCCTGGGGGTACCCTGCCTTGGGCCCATAGGTGGCTAGACTTGGCTTTAAGTGGTTTGGAATATCAATGAATGGTTGAATCAATGAATATTTTCTAACCAATGTTTTGACGTGTGTAAAATTAGCAATATGAATATGTTTCAAATGCAGTGTTTACATGCTACATACATTTCTTATTCCAAGCCAAGCAAGGAAAATGTATGTAATCCATGAATGGTTTGTGTTAAAATGATTAAGCCAGTATTCAGTGATGTGATATAAAAGTTGCAGCCATGTGTTTTCAATGTGTTCCATATTATGTCTCGAGCAACATCATCACAATATGGTACCTTGACCGTATTGTGCAGCCTTTGTCTGTGTTTGTAAAAAGAGAGATTATGGAGGGGAGAGGGAGGGACAGAGGGAGGGAGAGCGAGCCTGTGTCATTTTGTGTTTTTTATGTTTATCCCCTTGTATATTCTGATAGGAGTACTCCTCAGGAATAATAGAAGAGGTCAGCTTTTTGGCCTCTGTATCCTGTTTCTAGTTCCCACAATGCATCTGATGTTAAATGTCAGCTTTCGCTGTTCCGACATGTTTTGTTTTTGCTTCATTTCCTTTTGTTGGGGATACGCGTGGGGAGACTGATCATAAATCATATTTCACACATGAGCGAGCGCTGAGGATTTGATTTTTTTTTTCTTTCTTTTATTGACAGATCCGTGGCCCTGCAGTTGTTTTATCAGCAGAGTGATTAAAGTCTCTCTGCGTCACCTTCACTTGCCTCCACTCTAGCATTATATATACATACAACCCTGTGTTGCATATAAATTCATTACTATATTAAAACAGCAATAGAACAAAGACAACCTTTCTGTGTTATTTTATGAAAATGATGTCAGAAAAATCATCTTACAAAGCTGAGACAGGGACAAAAAAGAAAAAAATTGTGCGATGTCACAAAAAAAATATGATCTTAAATGGCAACAGGTCAGTAATATTATTCAACATAAAAAGAACATCCTAGAGAGGCAGAGTCTCTCAAAAGTAAATATGGGGAAAAATTTACCACCAAATATAAATTAATTTATTTTGAAAAATGAACAAAAAACACTAACACCTTGGGGTATTTCTTCATCTACAGTACATAAATAAATTAAAAGATTTAGAGAATCTGGAGAAATCTCTGTAAACAAGGGACAAGGGCAAAAACCAGTATTGGATGGTGATGGAGCCCTCAATCAGAACTGCATTCTACTGTGAAAATCCATGCATGGGATCAGGAACACATCAGAAATCGAATGTCTTTAAACACAGTTTATTGTCACATCCACTAATGCAAATAAAAGCTATAATAATTAAAGGAGAAGCCATATGCAAAGATGATCCAGAAATCTAATCGTCTTCTTTGGTTCTGAGATCGTTTAAGATTGGCTGAGAAGAAGTGCAAAATTGTCCTGAGGTCTGACAAATTAAAAGTTGACATTCTTTTTGGAAATCTTGGACACTGAGCTAAATAGGAGAGGGATTACCTGGCACCTGTTACCTACACAGTTCACAAGTCAGTATTCATGATGGTATGGGTGTGCATGAGTGCATATGGCATGTGTAGCTTGCACTGTATATAGATTGTTTTGGAACAACCTATACTGCAATCCATTGTCTTTCTCAGGGAAAGCTTTGTTTATTTTAGCAAGACAAAACAACATGGCTTTGTGGTAGAAGAGTCTAAACTGGCCTGGCTGCAAACAAGGCATGTCGCCCACTGTCAACATCATGAATTATGAAACAAAAAAATACAATAAAGGAGACCCTGAACTGTTGAGCTGCTGGAATCATATATCAGGAAAGAATGGGACATTCCTCTTTTAGAACTTCAGCAATTGATCTCCTCAGTTCCCAAGTATTTACAGAGTGTTGTTGAAAAGGTTGTGGGTACCCAAGTCTCACTATGCAGTCGGAGTGAAAGACCTGTCTGGTCTGATCTCACAGAAAAGTGAATGCTGACTCTGATCGAAAGGGGTCAGAACACAATCTAATTTGAGTGTGATGGGGACCTATGTAATATTCGGCAGGTGGTGTTAATGTTATGGCTGATCAGTATTTATGCACACATTATAATGGCACATATATAAATACATAATACATATATGTGTGTGTGTGTGTGTGTGTGTGTGTGCACTTAATTTTTTGGCCACAATTACCATGGATATTCACTGATCCCTTTCCCAGAGTTCCTCATCTGTCCGGACATCTGGTGTTTATCCCGCATTTCTATCATAATGTCTATTCAGGCATGTAATTGCTAAATTAACAGCAAACTCAAATGTCAATCCTGATAGTGATGCTTAGTTTTTTCCCCATAATCATCATAACAAGTGGCAATCTTGGGATTTGGGCTCTATTAGAGACAAATCTAAGGTAATTCCTGTGTTGATTGGCAAGGGCACAACTGCTTTGGGTAAGCGTCGCGGTCTGAACAAGCTCTCAAAAATAATCACCTTATGCATCTGGAAAGCTGATCACACATGCATACAGTGGTGGTCTGTTTATGGTCGCTGTCATCCTTCCACAGCCTGCAACCGCCGCTGAAAAAAAGGTTAATGGAGGCACTGGAATGACTCGCGACAGTGCAATTTAGCAATGCCTTCTATTCCCCGTGGGTCTAGCAACACTACATATTCATGCCATGGAACTAGCATTTCACCTGTAGACTACATGTTCAAAATAAGAGTATTCTGTGCGAGTGCCCTGGAGTTAGTCCATGGGGTCAGTGGAGGTGAAACATAAGCATTGCATTCGATTTGCCAGGAATGGAAAAGCAGTGAGTGTGTGTGTGTGTGTATATGCTTGTTATTGAAGACTTTTTTTTAAAACTGCTATATAAATACATACTAATACACTAAAAACGTGAATTACTTCTTACTGTAGTCGATTTGAAGCTTTTCTGAACATTTTTTCCCCGCTCTTTATGTCATTTTTATGTCCATCCATCCATCCATTTCTTCCATTTCGAAGCTTAAGCCAATCCCAGCTGACTACGAGCCTAAGGCTGGGTTCACCCAGGACAGGAGGCCAACCCATCACAGAACAACACATAGACAGACAACCAGTCACATGCACGCACACCTACAAGCAATGTAGAGTATCCAATCAACCTACTGCAGCCTTTAGACAGTGGGAGGAAACCGGAGCACCCGGAGGAAACCCGTGTGAACACTGGGAGAGCTTGCAAACTCTGCACAGAAAGGCACCCGTAACTGACCCGGGGTTCGAACCCAGAACCTTCATGCTGTGAGGCGACAGCGCTAACTCATTTTTATGTCTTTATTGATATTCATGATAATATACTTTCTGTTCATATATGCACCCATCAGCCACAACTTCTACACCGCTGACTGGACTAAGTGAACAGCGTTAAGAATCTTCGCACCTTTCAGGGAGGTGGGATATATTAGGCAGCAAGTGAACAGTCAGTTCTTGAAGATGATGTGCTGGAAAAGTGGTATCTGGACGACCAGACTGTGACGGCTAGATGACTAGGTCGGGGCAGGTCTTGTGGAGTGTTTCAGGTATGCAGTAGTTTGTACCTACCAAAAATGATCCAAAGACAACCAATGAAAAGGCAGCAGGGTCACGGGCGCCCAAGGGTTTGTGATGTATGTGGCTATCGAAGGCTAGCTGGTCTGGTCCAATCACACAGAAGAGCTACTGTAGCGCAAAATGTTGACACTGGCTCTGTTAGAAAGGGGTCAGAGCACACACTGCACCACAGACAGGTGGCATGAGGGGGACCTACTGAAATTTAGGCAAGCGATTTTAAAAGTGTGGCTGATTGGTTTAAGGACAAAATCAGCAGACTGTGAATTCAGCCTATGCACTGGAACTGCATTAAAGAACAACAATGGTTTTCTTTTCACTGTAAGTGAGTTTCAAGTCTGTTCTATTCAAAGCACTGGGAGGTGTTTTGAACTGACTGTGTGGTAATTGATCGTACCGTACAGATGTGGCCGATTAGGCTGGCAAATGCTGGCATTTTCCTTTAAGGACCCACAGAAGACGCAGCAACAAAAACAACCTGTCTTTCAGCCGCTCTCCGAGTACATCTCCCGCTTAAGGAAGAGGGTGAAAAAAAAAAGCGTAAAGCAGTAGACGAGTTGTCACGCTGAGTAATTAGTCTCCGCTGGGCAAGAAAGTGGCTGGATGTTGTGACACACACCAGATTGTCCACAAGTCCACTGAGAGACCCTGTCACCAGCCTGTGGGTCTGTGCAGGGACAAATAAGACTCACACACACACACACACACATATGTATATACTGTTTTTCCCTCCATCTACAGGAGATCTGGCAGCCAGCCAGCCAGCCAGCACACATCACAGACCCAGCAGCATCTCAGCTTCGTCATTCCTTGCTGTTTATCTTCCTTTGTGATTTGTCTTGTGTTCCAAACTTTGCATTCACTGCTAATGTCTCTTGTGTCCTTGTCCATCAGTGATCTGTCAACAAAAAAAGAGAAGAATTTACGGAAACTAAAAGTCCCTTTTTGTCTCCCTGCCGTCTTTGTTCTGTCACAGCGGAGTCCGTATTGCGAGCGCCATGACGTCCCGATTGCTATTTATTACAAACCTCTCTTCCCTCGCGTGCCAACCTTTTTGCGCTGCCTTTTAATTACCGGCGGATGGCGGCGAACGTCTGTGGCGATAAATGAAACGAGGGCGGTGAGATTTCTTAAAACGCGGCTAACTTCCCTGCCTAGCGAGGGAGAGAGGGCACGGCTGGGCCCCGTTTGTTGTCTGTCCGTCTGCCTAATCCAGTCCCTTTGATAGGTGGCTTTACCGAGACGGTAAATGACAGTTTGTGACGCAGCGTTGTGAGGTGGAAATCATTACTGTTACTGCAAGAGGACGAGGGAGATTATGAAGCGTACCAGAGACAGGAAGGGTAGCGTTGCAAGGGTGAGGCGAGCGGGGCTGAGGAAGAGGAAACGACGAAGGTCAGCACTTTGATAAAGGTTAGGTCTCTAAGCCCCAGTCCCCGTCAGCGAGAAGATGTCAGCGGATTTTCTCTTCGAATGCAAACAGAGGCTGCGAGACCCTTTCCCCCCATTAAACCCCTTTGGTGTTTTTTTTTTTTTTTTTTGGGCATTAAAAAGGCAGCGACATCAGACTCAATTATTTTGCTGCTTCTAACCTACTCCTTGAAAATGTCATTAAAACGTGCATTTTGCTGCAGCTCCTTATGAATTATGATGCGAACACTCTGACAAGGTGGCATAACATCCCTCTAATTCAGTGCATCGATTTGCATGTGTGAGAATGTAATTAATCTTGATGGGGTTTTAAAATTCGCCTCGTTTCTGGTTCATGCCATCGATTCCATTCAAATATATGTGCTGATTTTCACAAGTGTGGAAGGAACAACAAATTGCAAACTTGTGTGACTGCACAGGAACAGCATGGTGTGAGAAGCCATTAATGGGAAGGGAGCAAGGTGAAGTTAATTAATGAAGGAACTGAGATGATTGGAGCTTTTCTTCTTCATGAACATATTCGGAATCTTTTTTCATATTATTTACAAACCCTATTTTCAGAAAAGTTGGGATATTTTCCAAAATCCATCCATCCATCCATCCATTTCCGGGTCACGGGGAAGCTGGAGCCAATCCCAGCTGACTGCGGGCCTAAGGCGGGGTTCACCCAGGACAGGAGGCCAACCCATCGCAGGGCAGCACACAGACAGAGAACCATTCATACACACATTCACACCTATGGGCAATTTTCCAATCCAATCAACCCACTGCAGCCTTTTGGACAGTGGGAGGAAACCCACGCAAACAGCTTGCAAACTCCGCACAGAAAGGCACCTGCGGCCAACCCGGGGATCAAACCCAGGACCTTCTCACTGTGAGGCGACAGTGCTAAACACTGCACCACCGTGCCGCTGTATAATAATAACAATAAATAGAAAGTAAAATATAACAATAAAAATAATAAAGATAACTGTAACAAATGCAAAATAAGCTAGCTAAGAGCTGAAATAAACAATTTTATCATTCATTTTTAATTAATATTAATTTATCTTCTTTGAAACCTGATCGCCATATTTTGAATTCTTAATGTTATTATAACTATATTCTCAATATAGTTATATTCTCAGCTTTCTCTGTCATTGTAACAACTTCTACATGATAATTATAATTATCGATTATAAAACAAATACTGAAAAGTAAAATATTAAAAATAATTTTAATACATTCTGTTTAATGTTACATTTTTAATGTTTAATGTGTAAAATTTAAAAATGTGCATTAAGCATTCACGCAAAGTGCAGTATTTCAGTTTGTTCCCTGTAGAGGATGCATACCTACTTCCATTAGGAAAAATCACTGGGGTGTTATACCTTCTGCCTATGACCGCATGTGTATATGGAAACAATCATGGATGACTAACAGTTATTTAATATTGTAATGAGGTTGTCGTTCTTCTTCTAGGTTTTTTTAATTACATGACGCATCTTCTGGAAGTTCGTGCTGATTAGTGCCTATAAGTATAATTTAACCCAGCCGTGAGTAAGAGATGGAGCTATATTGTGGGTTTTTGTTCTTGCCAACAGTGCTTTCACAGCTGTTTTCAAGAACATTTGAATATAATTATCTGAATAAAACGCACAATGTTTCTGGTGCCCATGACAACAACAGCTGGCCTACTAGAACTTGTGAGGGTGAGCATGCTGTACTAGAATCAGGTTCTCCAACTTTTCATACCCACTCATCCTGAGTGCGAGAACAGTTTGTTAGATTAAAGTGAAGCACAAGGGGGGTGGGGGGCTGGACCTTACTTCTGGTAACTGTTGATCAGTCCTGCATACAGGGAGTTAGGGAGTGACCTGAAGGCCAACAGTTCAAATCTTGGACTGGTACAAGTACCGCTGAGGTAGCTGTGAGCAAGGTACCACCCCCAAGCATTGTTCCCTGGGTGCTGCCCACTGCACCTACATGCAGAGGTTGCATTTTTTGTGGTGTGTTCACAATGACAAATTATCGCTCACTTTCAAGTAGGATAAAATCTCTGCACACCAGACAGAATGCTTACCATCTGCACAAGAAACTGGCCCTCATACATCTGGAGCACAGTCTGCTGTACCTAGATGCACCAAATCATAAAAACAAATGTAATAGTTGAAGGAAAATGACATTTATTCTTAAAACTAGGCCAATCAGCTTCATTTAAACCCTAAAAGCATGTGTTCTCCAAATTTTTGGGATGGTTGTTAGCACTTATGTGTAAAACACTGATCTGGGAACAGGTAAAGAAGTTATTTATCAGGTAGAAAGAAGTTGCGGCTTATCAATCGCTAATAGGCTATATCTCAGCAGCGGAAGGCTAAATGGCTGCTCTCATCTGCTGTGCCTATGTGTGTGTGTGTGTGTGTGTGTGTGCATCAGGCTCGTCAGACTCGCTCAGCTGAACACAAGAGCTCTCTAGCGTATTGTGCTGTATCACTGTGGGCTTACGGAGTCTGCCCTGCCATACACAAGCTTCATTAAGCTCACACTGTGGTATTTGCTGCTCCGGTGAGAATGGCCCTCATACCTGCCTCACATACGATATGAGCACACGTCAGAGAGAGTGCGTACATAGTCTATGCATCTCTGTCTGGTACATACATATATATTTACATTTATAGCATTGTGCAAAAATCAGAACCCACCCTTAGAACAGCTGTTAAGAACAAGTCATATAGTTTTTAACAGAAAATTGCACATAAGCTTACAACGACTCAGCATAATATCACACTTACGTGTCTTTAGTTTTGTGCCCCCTACTGCAACTTTAACTCTTCCATCATTTTAACCTTAATTCCAACCAGCTGTTCCCAGAGATCTCACACACCCTAAAAACAAAGCAACTACCCACACACACCTTAGCTGCCTTGTTGTCTTCCACATGTGCACCTTAAAAGGTTAAAGCGGATATTTCTGAACAGATCAAACAGGTCACTTACACAAGGAATGGAAAGTTGAAGGAAAATAGGTAAAAAACAACAGGAGTTCAAAACAATCAATAGAAAATAGAGAGTCAGAAGGATCATGAAAGACCTGGTAGCCCACCAAAATGGTCCACATCAGTCAAAGCTTTCATCTTTAAGAGGAAACCAGGCTCTACTCTTGCTTCAGATGTAAAAAAAACAACAGGTGTTTGTATCTGTCCTTCCACTGTGAGGCAAGGCAAGGCAAGGCAACTGTGACCTAATGAGAAAGACATTGCCATTGGGACCTGAAGGTCACAGGTTCAAGTCCCAGCCTGGGCACCACCGAGGTACCCTTGTGCAAGGTACCGTTCTGCTGCACTGCTGCCCGGTACTGTTGATAGCGGCCTGCTGCTCCATTTTCTCCCTCCTACCATCTGGGAAAAGGTACCGTAGCATACGGGCCTCCACTACCAGAACGGGAAACAGTTTCTTCCCTCAGGCCGTCAGACTCCTCAACCAGAACTGACAGCCTAACATATATACACACACACAACCAACCCCCCACTTAGTTTTAGTGTAGTTGTTAAGTTTAGTTTACATCTAGCTGTACTGTTGCTCTTGTGTTCTGTCATGTTTGCACTTGTGCTCCTGTCTGTCTTGCTTTTGTGTTGCACCTCGGATCTGGAGGAACGTTGTTTCGTTTTTACTGTGTACTGTGTATACTGTGAAAATGACAATAAACCTACTACTACTAAAAAAAATCCCTGAACACTAGGCTACCCATGCCCTTTTTTAAGGTGCGTTCCTATTGGTTGGTTTGTAGACAGAGGTCATGGCAGCAGTTACATTGTGAGATGGTCGTTCTAAATTCCAGAAAGTATCAAAAATTTCCCCCAGACTCACAAGACAATTGCTACCTCTTAACCTTTTTAAGAGTCCTGTCCAAAGATATTGACATCTTTCTTAAAAATTCCTGAGATTGTCATTAGAAAAATTAAAAAGTGAAAAATGCTCCCTGCTTAATTGTTCAACCCCTTTAGACAAGAACTTGGTAGAACCACATTGTGCTGCAATTTCACCTTGAAGTCTACTGGGGTATGTTTTTAATAGTTTTTTTTTTGCTGATTTTGGAGTGATTTACACTTGTCTTCTGGCAGAATAGTACCGGTTAGTTAAATTATGTAATTGGACCATCATTTAGATTGAATTGGATTTAAATCTGGACTTTGACCTGGCCACTGTGGAATATTTCCTCTCTTTATGGTTGAACCGGTCATTTTCCTTCTAAAAGGATCTCCCAAGCTTTTCACACTGAAGAAGGTTGTCGTATGATCTTCACTTTAATATGACACCTGATGCCTTGTTAGGAAACGCATACCTGTAACATGATTGTCACCCTTATGCTTCACTGTTGAAATGGCATTTGTTTAGAAATGGCCGTGTTAGGCTTGCACCACACATAGTGCTTAGAAACTTAGCCAAAAAGTTCAATTTTTGTCACATCTGATCACAAAACCCACTTTTTTCTAGTCCAAACAGCATCAACATTTACAAAACACTGTATGTTTTTATAGGGGACATGAGGTTGGACCCATGTCTTGACATGTGCACGTGTGGAGGCATAGGACGATGAACAAAAGTGTGAAATATTGTTTCTTTATTGATAATCAAATGCGAAAGTGACACTGTAATGCGTCCATGTGTGGGACGACAAGTGTGCATGGGCAGAGGAGGTGGACAATGGTGCGAATTGTTAATATACTGTTTATGTATTGAAAATCAAAAGAGAAAGTGATATTTAGTGTGTGTGTGTGTGTTCATGTGTGGGTGTATGTGTGCCTCTGCCTTCTGCACACGTCAGCGCTGCCCATTGGACGGGAAGATTCTTGGCTTGTTAATCAGGTGTGTTTGCATGCGAATGGATTGCAGCTCAGTGACAATGGGCCCTCAGGTAGGAGTGGGAGACATAAGAGCCGCTTTGAAGCTTCCAGTACTGCGCTTGGTCCCATGGAGTGGAGTCTGTGTGTGCATGTGAGTGTGCAAGTGTGTGTGTGTTACCTTGCCCCCGTAAAACTCACCCACTGTTCCACTTGTTCATTAATTAAGCTCTCTGATGGCCATTTGTTTGTAATACTTAAGGGTCAGTGCCAAACATACAGAACAGGAGACATGACCCTTCAAAGTGTATCTTGGTGATACAGTCTTTAACCTTAAGACAAATTAGTGAGGTACTGCTACAAATGATTCAGAACCGACTGTAAATTATTAAAATGTATAGAAATTATGTTGAAATGCTGTAAATTATTACAGGTAGCCCAATGGCACAATGGTAGCACCTCACAGCAAGAAGATCCTGGGTTTGATTCCGTGGGCTTGGCAGTGTGGAGCTGATTCTCTGGAGCTCTGGTTTCCATCCACAGTCCAAAGACATGTCAGGTGACCTGGAGGTGATGAATTACTATAAGGTGAGAGTATGTTTGCCTGTGGGTCTGCTGTGCAATGGACTGCTGACCAGGTTGTTTCTCTGCCTTTCACCCTATGAATTCTGGGATAGGCTCTATCACCACTTGCAACATAGTATCTAAGCCGGTCAGATTGTGAAGAAAAGTGTGGCAGCAGGCCTACATCTGATTCTGACCCTGTCGTTGCCCTTAAACAATCTTTTTGACTGGCAGCCATGATCAGTTGAACAAACAGGAGTTACTAGCAGAGTTGCTTACAGTTACACAGCGTTCCAACTTTTTCGAAATGGGGTTGTACAAATGTTTCATCTGGTACCATTTTAAATCAAGTCTTATTTATAACTACATTTTATTTCTCTTGATAAACTCATCAGTGTTTTCCCTGTATATTAATATTTCAATATTTTACATATTCCTTTTTATTTACAGGGCTTAAGTCCTTATTATTTTGGCATATCTGCAAAAATATATACGATTTGCTTTGGTAAAGGCTCTATCTGAGTTATCTCAAGTCTGAATAAGGTGAAAATATGAAGTTGTTCCTGTTAAGCACTGGGTGGCTGTGAAGCTACTTGGCCCTTAAAAGTCAGTTTTGAGCAAAACACCTAAACTACAGAAGCCTTTATATAGAGTTTGAAATGGCCTGATAATGCCTCGACAGTAACACCAGAATAACGATCAGCAGGCTCAGTTTCCGGTTTTACAGCACCTGCTGTGTGGCACTAAAGGTCATATCTTCCGCTGTTAACTTTGCTAACTCTGCTAACTGCAGAAAGAGAGAAAATGCTGCTTTGGCTTGAACCATATTTAACTGAACTGAGCATATATATATATATATATATTTTCCTTGGTGGGGTTTCAAAATGTGCTTATCAGGTTTTAGTACGGAAGTAGGTACAAGGGAATTATGCTAGAACGTTTATTAGAAATAAAACAAGAAACTGCATACAAGATACTCACAATAATACAAACACTGATCAAAACAAAGAAACCAAAAATAGCAGATGCAGAACAGCATGGTTAAGACAAACAACCAACCGTCAACAGACCAAATGTAGGGTATACATAAGTGAACATGATTGGTTAGTACTGTCACAGGGCGGGGACACATAACAAGACACAGGTGACAAGGCGGGATACGGAACATGTGACAAAAGGGAATAAAAACAAAAAAACATGTGGATACAGAAAAAAAAAACAAGAGCTCCTAACCTTACAGTTCTAAAAAAAAGTCAAATCCCTTAAACAGCAGAACTGCAGAACACCTGTGTTCTTATAATGAATAATCCCACTGTCATGTAAACACCTGTGTGTAAGGCCAACAGATGGATGATTATTTTTGTGAATAAGTGTCTTTTCTTCAAAGTGTCCACGTGTTTAAAAGTGCAGCATACATGCTTATGTATATAACACTGGGCAAGTTTCTCTAGGGGGCTGAAAAAGGCACATTGGGCTATAAAAAGCATGATCAATCAGTGATAACAGAATGGTGTCGTTCCCAAATAACTTAATTGTGTAAGTGTTGTGTTTATTTTTTTTAAAAGAATAAAACTTCTCATCACATATTATGGCGGCACGGTGGTGCAGTGGTTAGCACTGTCGCCTCACAGTGAGAAGGTCCTGGGTTCGATCCCCAGGTGCCTTTCTGTGCGGAGTTTGCGAGCTGTTCGCGTGGGTTTCCTCTGGGTGCTCTGGTTTCCTCCCACTGTCCAAAGGCTGCAGTAGGTTGATTGGATTGAAAAATTGCCCATAGGTGTGAATGTGTGTATG
>JBBPDA010000132.1:18800127-18810551 GCA_037974385.1 Arnoldichthys spilopterus | reverse complement strand
TGGAAAGCTCAGGTTCAAGTTTTATTGTCGTATACACACAACAATGGAACATCATTACCAGCAATGACATTTACAGTCGTTCCCTGCCACTGTAAAACAAAGCAAAACAAAGCATCGTAAACCAGTCAGCTGTAACACTAATACCATCTGGCTGATATTGTGTAGGTCCCACTCATATTCTGATACCTTTCTCTCATATTCAGCATTCGTTTTTAATGCTACAGTAACTCTTCTGTGGACCAGGCAAGCTAGCCTTAGCATCAACGAGTCTTGGGCAACCATGACCTTGAGACTTAGTTCACCAATTAATCACCTCGACCACTTTTGGTATGTGCTCATCAATGGTACCATGAACACTCAGCAACAAGGTCTGTTGTCTTGGAAATGCTCTGACTCTAGCCATCGCAATAAGGTCCTTGTCAAAGTGGCTCAGATTCTTACGCTAGCTCATTTTTCTTTCTTCCTTCACATCAACTTTAAGAACTGCCTGTTCACTTGCTGCCTAAAATATTCCACCCCTTGACAGGTGCCATTATAAAGAGATAACAAATGATATTTAATTCATCTGTCAGTGGTTTTAATGTTGTGGCTGACGGTGTACATTTTTACTTTGATGGATACATTAAATTATCTCCAGGGTTCTAAAGAATGTGCAAGCTCTCAGTTGATGTAGGTCAACACAGTTACACTGTACCTAAGTGCTAGCAAGCTAGTAGAGGGTCTTCTGTGCACTGTTTAAGTGCTCTTATTAAAGGGCAAAGATCTAATGTGTTTTGTCTTAAATGAACTACAGGCTAAAGCAGCAGCAGCAGGTTCATTATGAGTGCTCAGTGCATGATTAGTGATCTGATTGATGCCAACCCCATTTATTACAAGCAAGATGTAGAGATGGAGGCTCTCTCTTGCGCTCTCTCTCTCTCTCTCTCTCTCTCTCTCTCTCTCTCTCTCTCTCTCTCTCTCTCTCTGAAATTAAATCTTCAATGTCATGTTCATGTTTATTCATACTGTTAAGTACAGTTTCCTTCATCACTTCTTTCTTTCTTTCTTTCTTTCTTTCTTTCTTTCTTTCTTTCTTTCTTTCTGCCTCTCTTTCTCTCTTTTAGACAAACACACACACACATGCACACACACACACCTATCATTACAACCTCTTCCTCTTTAATATTTCTGAACTGCTGCAACTGCTTGCTCCAGACTGATAGTAATATTTGTATTATTAATGCATGTAATCTTATATGCTATACTGTGTTTAGTCCTGGTGCTTGTAAACCTAATCACTTGGTCACTTATGAACTTGCAATGCATATATTACATCTACTGGCCATTTATGTAACACTATTTCAGACCTAGGATCAACTCCCATTGTGTTTTTTGCATTTAAAGAAACATAGAAGGCAAAACATTACCCTAGATCAGCACTATTGTAAGCTTATACAGCATGAGTGCACTTCATTCAAGGGTAATCTACAGTATCAAAATGCAGACTTATTATTCAGTTATGTAATTATGATATATTGTGAGCCCAGACCTTAAGAGCTTTGCCAATTATGAGCTATTGTTAAATGGGAATTACACTGATTTTTCAATATTTTGCTATAATTCAGAGATAAAAATGTAAACAGTCATTCAGAGTGGTCTAACAGCCAGCTAGAAACTTACCAACAGATTTCCTTACAATAACAATGGTAGAAACCAGGGGTAAACATCTGATGATAGAGCCAACACTTAGAATGCTGCATAGCTCAGAAGCCATCATAGTCTAACCAATAACAGGAAAATGATCCTAAGCACACTAGCAAATCTATGAAGAAATGTCTCAAAAAGAAGAAAAAATGTTTTTTGTAACCCATTAAAATGCTGTGTGGGTTTTTAAAAGACCAGTTCATGCAAAAAAAAAAAAAACCTCAAACATCTTAAACTGAGGAATTTCAGCAAGCCATTGACAGAAACTGCCTGACGACATAATTTCGCTAAAGGTGCCACCCTAGTTTCTGTGGTCAAGGGTGTACTTACTTTCTACACATAAAATATTACATCTGCCAATGTTTTTGTGAATAAATGTCTGAAAAAGTAATTTTTGCTTGTGGTTTTGTTCAGGTAGATCACCTTTATTGTATGTTTGGTGTAGGCGCTGTATTAAAGAGGGTGAAATATTTGCTCGTTGAAATACATTGAAAAAATCAACAGTTTCCATGGGCTGTACATGACTGTATAAATATTAATGCGACTTAATCGGCAATAAAATTCCAACCTGCTAAGAAACTGTGCTACCATTACTAAATTGTATTAATAAAGCCATAGAAACACCAGACTATTCTAGAGCTACACTGAACAGCATGTCTTTATATCAGAAGGACACAACTGGCAGAGCTTCCACAAAGTCAGCTCCCCTTCTCCTGTTGTAAATATATGACTAACTTTGATTGTTTTTTTGGCACAATTGGCTCTGTAGCCCAAAGAAGAAACTTTGCAGAATGTGTAAAAAAAGTGGCTAAATTTTGTGATTGTTCCAGGAAAAAAAAAATGCATGACAATGGAGATGATGAGGGATGATGAGCTGGTGCTTACTGCTTTCCAAAATTAAAGAACAGAACAGGAAGTTTTGGAATGCAGAGAGATTTACAGTTTATTTCAGGAGCTGAATCTCTACCAAGTCAGCTTTTGGATCTACTTCAGGGTGTCCATGGGTCAGTTTGAGGAATAGAAAGACCATTCATCTGAACTCGAAATACACAACTGATTGGGGAGCAGAGGTGGACATGGTGGCAGCAGACAGGGGCAGCCACATGAATATAATGAATACATAGATTCCTTCACAGTCCAAAAACATTGCAAGCTGTGGCTTATTACATTTGTTTAATGTCAGTTCTTCTCGCCTCTCTTTTCATTTCAGTAGATAGTGAGCTCAGTTCAAACACTGTAAACTTCAGCCTCGCTGCTGACTGAAGCAAGGATTATGCTACCACTGCAGCTGAAAATCCTTGACAGACCATATCTTTTGATGCCATAATGTCGTTTTTCGAAGCATTAAATGTTTCAGCTGCTAAGATAGGCTCCCCCACAGATCACCACTGCTAAGGACACTGCAAAGGACATGCTGTACCTGGCAGCAGGCTTTTAATTGAGACATACCAAATGCCTTGTGAATCAGGCATAACCATTTCACAAAATAACTTTCTATAATGTAGCTTTTAGAGCCATTAAGTGCTTCAAATCGTCTGGTTCCTATTACCACCACTGTGAATTCTGACTAGGTATGTTTCTATACAATAGAAAAAATCACTTTTCTCTGAATTTAATAATGCATACATTTTGATCTATTGTTGGTCTTCCCATCCCTTGCCATGTCACAATGGCTTTGTATTAGTAAAAGATTTGAAATGATTATAATTTTAGTGGAATGTACCGTAGCAGCAGTTTCACCTCACAGACTTGCAAAGTGAAAAGCCATCAGCCAAACTGCTTTGTATGTGCTGACATTTGTATAGCAGCACTGAATGTTCAAAATGGAGAAATAACTAGCTATAGCAGCACCTAAGCATGGATTTATATGGTTCTTCCCAACCAGTTTTACATTAAAGAGAGAGGGCAGCCAGTCACACAGCTGGATTCATGGCAAGACGATGTCTGCTGTCCAAAGGGGCTACTTTACCATAGTGCTCTCCTAATTAAACAAACTGATGATACCGATCAGCCACAACATTGATTATCTCAGTTCAGTAGCACCTGTCAATATGTGACATATATTAGGGAGCAAGTGAACAGTTAGTTCTTGAATTTGATGTCTTGGTAGCCGGAAAAATGGGCAAGCGTAAGGATCTGAGAGTGAGACTGGGATAGCTAGATGACTGAGTCAGAGCATCTCTCTTGTGGGGGATTTCTGGTATGCAGTAGTTAGAATCAACCAAAAGTAACCCAAGGAAGGACAGAAGAACTAGTGAACTGGCAACGGGCTCCAATTCTTATTGATGTGCATGGGGAGTAAAGGCCAGCCGGGTCCAATCCCACAAAAAAGCTATTGTAAAAAAAAAAGAAAAAGAAAAAAGACTGCTGCCTATGACGAAAACGTTTCCACAGTGCACAGTGCACCACAGTAAGGCAGGAGGTTTTCATTTTATGGCTGATTGGTGTATAATCCATAACATCCATCAATGTTAGACATGAAAGAAATTCACAGTTCAACTGAGGGACCCTCAAAACTACTTACGGCTGTTGGGAAGAGTGGTTAATATGACACAAGTGTATTATTTAGTCATACAATTGCAGCATGGTTGTACGCTCATGTTGCACAACCCTAGTATAAGCCACTGTATCACAATGGCCATTCATATGCAAACTTCTGTGACTGTTCTAGTGTAAATTCACCATGTCAGCTGCTGGAATCATGTCACATTGCTGTGTGAGAGGGATATTTGTCATCCGCTTTGCGAGTATGAGAAACACATTTATGGGGATTGCTGACCCAGGCCGAGCTATATTTGTTTTTATGGGTTTTACTGCAGGAGCCCACTTACAGGTCAGTGCATAGAGAGAGCCAGCAGAAAGCAGAAAGAACAATGCAGATTGGACAAAAGCATCAGAAGTCTGGCAAATAAATACACACATGCACACACACACACACAGTTTGGTATTACTATATAAGTCAGGACCTTGAATTTGCTCATGTTATACTGTATCTAAATAATTACACATCTTTTCCTAAACCTAACCCTACCTCTGTAATCAAAAAACAACCTTTTTGCTTTTTATTTTTCCACAAAAATGTGAATCTTTGGTGAGCACAGCATGCTTCTTTGTAAGGACCAGCAAAGTTAGCCTAAACTATACAGAGATCAGGGGTTCTATCATTAAGAGAGCATTTGCTCTCAACAAAATCCTAAATACAAGGCCACTTTTTTCCACAATTTCTTTTTCTCAGTATGTCTGTTGTCCCCAAAGCACACTGTTCATCCCCACATTTTCACTGCCAACTACCTGACTCTCACTATTCTCGGAAACGATGCAGGACATGTTAATTACTCCACAGACACACTGCAACTTGTTTGCTCCATCTGCTGGTGGAAAGAGAAAGACCTTCTTAGCTGATGAGCAAATTGGATTATAGTAGAGTAGTGCTGGCTTCATAGGTTTATATTTACTTAATGCTAAGTTTAAAAAAAAGACTCATTCAAAATGCTCTGGGGAGTGAATGCTAATATAATGTTATAACAAGAAACGTTATTGTGCTTTTTCACCTTAAACTGGTGCACTTAACTCAGCCCTTCATGTGCATGGTGGGAATGAAAGGATTTTCAGTCAAGGCACATCTCCACAAATGGAACACTTCTTTATAAATTCCCTTTCTTGTGTGCTTAACAGTGTATTCTCAGTGCAGCTATGACAGAGGCCAAAAACCATTACAGCATGAAGATTTGCCAAAGCTTCTTCCTTTTGTTTGATTAATAATTTAAGGTGATTCAGCGCTGATATCGCCAAAATAGTTTTACCATTCCCTGTGCAACAGAGTGTTTCAGGAAGTACATTCTTTTCAAAAAATCATGAGCTCTGTGTCTTAAGAAGGTTCTGATGTTTGTGTTCCTGTAGCAACTCCACCAGGATCCTCTTTGAAGAGCCAGCTTTTCATTGTTATTCTGTGAATTGCATAACAACAGTTGCGTAACATGTCAAAGTCATCGCCTCATGGTCAGCAGGTGCAAAACATAGGTAGGACTGATTAAGAAAAGATGGGGGGGGGGGGGCAACACTGAGGTCACTAACCCTTCACAGACCCATTTGTTTTTTCTTGAAGATTTTCAGCACTTCCAGTTTCTTGTTGTTCCTCAACCAGTTCATTAACTGATCACCAGGTCTTTATTGGACATGTGTTAGAGAACACACTAGGGGTGGGCCTCCAAGAGTAACATGCGACAGATGGACCTACCTGTAGAGATCCAGCCCAGTCTAACACTTACACTCTTCTGAATCCAGCTCATCAGGTGACTCATTACAATCAAACAAAGGTTCCCAAATGGTTCCTGGATATTTGGTTCTAGGAAAAACCTTTGATTGTCAGAGATCCTTTTGTTACACTAGATTCTTTTCAACTTCTTCACATTTGCCAATCTCATTTACCAAAGACTGTTCTTTAAAGAACCACCCATTGAAAGGTTCTTCAGGTTCCTAAACTAGGACCCCCAGACTGCTTACATTGTTATTCTATCTGTGTGCTGTGAGTTGGGTTGACGCAAATATTTGAAATATCTTCCAGGGTCTATGGACCGGTTTGAAAGCCTCTCCTGTTGTAAACCAAAAGTGGTTCTCCATTAACATTACTCTTTTTGGCACAGTTATTTTTAAGAGTGTAACTAGACCAAAAATAGAACCATTGGGTTGATCTCTGCCAAATCATTGAGGAAGGTTGGTGCAGTAGACCACGGTAACACAAGCAGTTGAATATATCATGAGCTGAACCTACAGATTCTTTTAAGTAAGCAACATGAAGGGAAGTGAAATAAGTGAAAGTGACTATTTGTCATTCTGAACACAACTCGTCACACAAAGTGCAGCAAAAAAAAAATGTGACCTCTGTATTTAACCCATCCACATGTGCAGCAGTGTACCAGGATGGTAGCTCAAGGGAACCTCAGTGCTACCTGGGACGGGACTTGAACCTGAGACCCTCCGATCAAATGGGCAAGTCCCTAACCACTAGGCCACCACGGCCCTATTGACACTGATCTTCTGTAAGGTTGCCTGTGTTGTTCTTGGTCATTTGCTCATGGCTGTGAGTATTGTGATGATAGCAGCAGATAGTTCTGTGTGTGTTTTTGCAGGATACAAAAGGGGAGGAGGAGGAGGAGGAAGCAAGTGCCTCCTGTCCCCGCACGGAAAACAAATTGCCTTCTTTCCGTGGGATTCTGGCCGAGTTGCGGAGCGTTGAGCGCGGATCAGAGCGCGTTAAGGATGTGTAATGAGTTCCATGCTTGGGAAATCATAAGCAGGATGGAAGCGGCCCGAAGCCTAGAAATGCTCGCAGCCGCTCAGCGCTCCGTTTTAAAGCTCCACTGTTCCCCAGATGGATTGCACACACGCCACACTAACTCCCCACTCCGCCTGCCTCCCTCTCTCCATCTCTCTCTCTCTCTCTGCTCTCTACTCCTCTCTCCTTCCAAAACCGACATATCTTTGCCAGCTAACCAACCGCAATCTCCATCTCTCTCTCTCTGTCTTCCCTCACCTGAAGCCTCAACGCATTGATCATCGTCAGTGCTGTGCATCTCCTCACACAAAGAATGCAAAAATTTCAAAAATTCTTTTTTTTTTTTTCAAATTGCTAAACATTCTTAAATGCGAAGCAAGTCAAACTTTACTGGAGCTGTAAATGCCAGCTAGCTAATGTTAGAGAAAAAAAACATCATCCTTAGATATGATCTGTCAGTGTAATCAAAGAGATTAGTGGGAGAACAATTGTGTTTCTATAACAGCAAGTCAGTGCGTCGTGTTCAGTACTGAAATATTACTCTGTTAGATATCATTGCAAGTGCCGAAGCCACAGAATACAATCAATATTGTTGATACTTCTCTCCAAAATGCTGCCAGAACCTTTGCAGCAATGGATAGTCAGTCAGTCTACACTCTTAAAATTAGAGGTGCCAAAAGGCATTTGTTGTGTGAAGAACCTTGAATAGCAAGTTCATGTAGCAAGTTCTACTGCTAAGTTAGAATGCTGCTTTTAGAAAAAGTATAATGTAAGGATGCTTATAGGCTTACTGTCACAAGTCTGGTGTGTGCAAATCAGGTGTCAAAGGCCGAGGTCACTTTCATTTTAGTTCACTGGGAAGCTGAAGCCAATCCCAGCTGACAATGGGGAAACATTCACACACACTCATACCTATAGGCAATTTAGAGTATCCAGTCAACCTAAATCACAAGTCTTTGGACAATGGGAGGGAACCAGAGCACCCAGAGGAAACCCACATGAACATGGGAAGAGCTTGCCAATTAAAAGAACATTCCACATAGTAAGGCACACATTGCCAATCAGGGGATTAAATGCAGGACCTCTTTGCTGTGAGGTGACAGTGCTAACCACCTGCACAACCATGGAAAACATTATTTTGACCTATTTTAGCCTCTACCTGTACATCTTATCGATTCAGGTGGCCTAGTGGTTAGGACTTTGCCCTTCGGAACAGAAGGTTGCAGAGGTCATGTTTCGTTGTGGTGCAATTTGTGTGTGATTGAGTGTGTTCACAATGACAAATAGTCATGTTCATGTCATTACAGTTAGAGAGATGGACATGTTATCTGTTTGAAGTTGGGTCATAGGTTATGGAAGTTATAGGTGCTTCTAAAAAACAGATGAACAAGATCCCGGGAAGATCTTGGAAGAGGTTAGTTAACTATTAATGCTATCATTTGTAGCCTTAAAACACAAGGGGCATTGTAAACTGATGGTAGAGTTGCGCCCCTAGTGGGCTGGTGTCCTAGGGGAATGCCTGTTTAGCCTTGACCACTTGATGGTCCTGGCTGAGCACTTTAGCAGAACCAAGACACAACTACAAACTGATAAAGAGAGGCAAACAAAGTAGTGCATCACTCCGAGAAACAAAAGCCACCTTTGCTATGGTTTGGAAGAGTGGTATTAACATAGTAATTAGCGACAACATGTGCGCAGGGTTTGCTAATGGAGTCTGCTTAATCTTGTTATTAGTCATTCAATTAATGGGGTAACCAATGATGCGGCTTGGCTTAAAAGGGCCCCAGCTGGGTTTCACACAAGACTAAAGGCCAAAAACAGCAGCACTAATGCCAAAATGGCTGAGGGAGTCGGGGTAGCAAATAGCAGGTGTTATTGGCTTCTGGGCTCTGGGCAGGCTTAATAAAACCTCACATATGAGCTGCAGATTGTTGTAATTCTTCACAAATGGCTGCAAAACATATTCCAGTCCTTTCAACTTTTACAGCACTGCTTGTAGTTATGTGGACAACTGCAGGTCCCCAACTCCATTTTCCTATGTTCTTAATGTTGGAATCTGGTCATGGTGATTATAAGGCATGCCATATGGTACTGATGCCAATGGTGGTGTTTGCTGTTGTGCTCTGCTGCTCAACGCATGGAGCAAAGGTCGATCCCTGTTCACTGGCAATACCATCTCTCTACATTACAGTTCTTTTAGACCATCTGTCAGTTTGTGGACATGTTAAATGTCATACTTTTGAAGCAATCTGCAATGCAATTAACATGTTTATTTGCATCATACATCAGAACGTGACAGGTCTGACTGGTGCCAGGTTGGCAGGCTTGGAGGATAGGCATAGCTTAGAAGTGACAGCAGGATAGCATTGTACAGAGGTGCACTAGATTCAGTTAGGATTAGTATTCAGTGTTTTCCATGCAGTATTCTTTCTTGTTGCTAATACATAAGACTTGTGATTGACTGAGCTACGGTAAACATTCATCACAATCTGATCAGTGAACCCGTTTTATATGTAGTACAGTGCAAAATTCTCAGGCAGCAAAAGAAAACTTTAAAATTTATCTCAGCAGAAAATTGCATTTTGCCTGTTACAGTACGGTATAACACTAGAGTAAATACCAATATCTAGAAATACACTAAAATGTACCAAGATGTTTAAATAAGGCTATGCTGTTGGTTAGAAAAATATGTTTTATTATTTATTATAAAGTTTGATGCCTGACTCTTCAGGGCACTCCCTTCACCACCTCATGGATTTGCTAAGTTTAATCAGCAGCACCTGGTTTAATTAATTGGAGGATTGATTAGATAAGAATGGTATTGGATGGTAACTGTAAATCCTGGGATTCCTTAAGGGAAGGTTTGGAAAGTATAGTCTCGCAAGGTCATTGCAATGTCTTTTTTTAGTTTATTTGCATTTATTTTATGAAATCATTTATTAAATGTTTGTTGATATATACATATATATATATATATATATATATATATATATAAATAAAATGAAAGTCAAATTGTGATGGCATACACAAACTATAAACAGTGAGTAGTGGATTTGCATTAACACATCCTAAACATCAGTGCTAAAGATACCCAACAACACTTCAGCCACTGGTGTGTGAGAGGAGAAGCACTTTTCACTGGTCCCAGGGATTGTCGCAAGCTGTCTTCTGGAACCGTGGGCAAATTATAATACTGTAACTAATGCCTAATTTTCTAACATCTCTAATGGCCCATTAGTGCATAGTTTATGAAGGGCAGCTGGCAGCTTTTCAGATGGTGTAAAAACATATATATATAGTAAAAAGAATTAACACACACAAAAGGACATCAGTCCACTGAGCAGTAAAAGTCCATCAGAACCATCAGAAACTTATCATCTCCATGTTTGTTCCCATCCATCCAT
Source organism: Arnoldichthys spilopterus (assembly GCA_037974385.1). Classification (NCBI taxonomy): domain Eukaryota; kingdom Metazoa; phylum Chordata; class Actinopteri; order Characiformes; family Lepidarchidae; genus Arnoldichthys; species Arnoldichthys spilopterus. Next base: position 18,800,189 of record JBBPDA010000132.1, on the reverse strand, counting down.
TTTCCAACCACTTCTTCCGTTTCCGGGTCACGGGGAAGCTGGAGCCAATCCCAGCTGACTGC
>JBBPDA010000132.1:18778782-18791117 GCA_037974385.1 Arnoldichthys spilopterus | reverse complement strand
TGGGACGGTACCTTGCTCAAGGGAACCTCAGTAGTGCCCGGGCTGGGACTCGAACCTGCGACCTTCAGGTCCCAAAGACAGTGTCCTAACCACTGACTGCTCATTCATTCATTCATACATGTTGCTTATGAGTTGCCTGATTTGCTTATCCTAGTTAGGTTTGCAGAGGGTGCTGGGGCTTTTTAGAATGTCAGGGGGAAACTGGAACACCTGACGAACACCCAGTCAGACGCAAGGAGAACATGCAACAAAGGACCCATTCAACCCTATCTATGTGGTGACTGTCCTTACGTTTATTGTACCTGAGCCCTTATTTTCCATATATACCAAGCCTCACATATGGGGTACAGATGAGGTCAGGGACAGACCACTTGAGCTGTTGTTTTGATATGTATCCAACAGCTGTGGATGCGGTGATAGAGGTCAAAGTTGAGGAGTCCTTGAGTGCAAGACAGTGCTACACCCTGCCAATGAGGGAAAAGAGATCAGCCTCTGCGGCTGCACCTTTACAGAGAGGTGTCATGTTCCACCTCTCACCTGCCCCCCCTCCGTTCAACCGGCAACCCGAGGTTTTTAATGGAAACATCAGGGGGCGAATGTGTTTTGTCGTCTAAAGCGGCTGCTGCTAGCCTCGGGCAGTATCCCTGTCGGGGCTAAGATGCATAACCTCCTGTCCTACAGAGACAGAAGGAGTGATGAGAGAAATCTCCCCCTGCCAGGGGTGAGGTTTCAATACCTAAGACTCTATTAAGGTGCTGTTAAAAGGCGTAGTGGAGGCATAGACTCAGCAACACGGGCAGAGATGTGGAAGGGAAACACATTACTTTGAGTGTAACTGGAAGCTTGTATTAAATCCTTTTACTTTCACAGTGCAATGCAGTGTAATTGCAGAGCTGATAGCACTGGGACTACATTTATTTATTATTTATTATGATGTTATTGTTTTGTTACTGCATTGTTTTCCTGTGACTATACATACCACCTAATATCATTCAATTGCTCTGGCATTAAAATCTGATTGGCCAAAGTCATATTTAAAACTATTGTGAAATAAATATCTGTATTATAATAATGCAGGGATTAAGTGAATTCTGTATTTCCTTTGGGCTACAAAGGGGTTCTTTGCATGCCATAGAAAAACCATGGAAGAACTTTTCAAAGGATGGTATTTAAAAGACCCATTTTTGTAAATAAAAAGTGTAAATGTGAAGAATCTTCTTTAAAATAACCTCCACGAATAGTAATGGTGCTTGGAGGAACCCTTAACCTGGCAAAGAATCTTTCTTATGTGATGGATATTTACCTATTCATACCTTTAACAGGTTCTCATTGCTATTACATCTCATTCAAATGGAGTGAAATAGTTGCGCAAATAACCCTTTGTTGCTTCTTTGTTGAAGAAAACATTTTTTTTTTATTTATTTATGTTGAACCAAACACTGATATGGGATTTTTATCATGTACCATCAAAGTGCATGCTTTAGATGGCTGGGGAATCAATAAACTCAAGTCACATTTACATTCTGAAAGTCTCTGGCAAAAGCATGTGCAAGCAAGTAATTCATCACTTGATTTGTATTATTGTTCACTTGCCCAGGGGTGGTGTTTGGGCACCACTGTGCACGGCTAGAAACACGGCTCGCACAAAATCACAAATGTTGTTAGTGATCAGCGCTCTGCGTGGGAGGTTAATGACACTACATGGATGTGGGATATCTGGAGGAAGAAGCAGCAGCAACTTCCCTTACTCCTCCATTAGCATGAATGCACAGCGATGTCTTTGGCGTGCCTCCTGAGCCACCTGAAACGGTCCTCTGTGGTGTATTTGAGACTCATGACATTTAGTTCCTTCACATCCTCCCCACCCCATCCCCTTTTGCCGCACTCCCCTGCTTTTTTCTCTGCAATGCAACATGGTTTTGTGTTATCTTGTGTGTGCACAATGAGGCTCGGTAATCTCAGTCTCTACATAATGTGGAAAAGCATCATTGTTTCGCTTCAGGGCAGCTTTCTGATACTCCCCATTTACAAAGCACAATGATCAAGCTCCCTGATGCTGCCAGTTCATAATCATCAGCAGCACTCTGTCATGAGCCCTGGAAGTTGAAAACCTTACCCCTTTGAGATCATTTTTCACACAAATGCCATTCTGTCTTCTCCAAATATGTAAACATAGCCATGCGCTCCAGAGTTGCGTAAAATATTACTGATGTTCACATCAAGAGGCGCATTTAGTTGAGTAGATTCAGGAGGCAGTCCATAAATGCTTTTAGCAAGTCACAAAGTGCCTTTTTTGTGTTCTGTGGAATAGCATACCCCCAACCCCCCACCCCCCCCTGTGTTCTAAATGCCAAGAGGATTTCAATGTGTAGGCTTGGCCTGAAAGCAACTAACCCTTGCCAGTGAAGTTTTCACTTTTAGTGGAACTGCAGTGTTTTGTCTTGAGCTAAATGAGCAAGCGTGTTTTCTAACCTAAAGCAACTCCATCCTGCTCCTATTTACCAAAGACCACGTCCCGTGATTTAATTATTTACCTAAAGTGCCAGATGAACATTTGCGTAATGAATGACCATGATGTGTTTTCATAATAATTCAACTGGATTGAATTATGACCTAAATATACGACCCTGGTGTAGATTATTTATAATGTTCATTTTTGCATGATTGCACCCCTGCCCACGTATAAATTAAGTAGTCATGTAAATGATTGATTCAAATGCCAATAATATGCCATTGTGAATAATTCACCCATTCATGGCTTCTCAAGCCCCTTCTTCTAAAAGGCTTTGGAGGAGTGTTCTTCGCCTGCTCTTCTACCTGCTCCGTCAGGTTAAAGCAAGCAGAAACATCTAATCAAACATTTAGCTCTTCACTTCTACACCAAAGCCCAATTCAAATGGGAGTAAATTTAAATAGGGCTGTGGGAGAACATCCTATTTTACAGGTGTGATTGTATCTCCATCCAGAAAAAATTTGGCATTTTTCTCCCTCCGCTCCTGAGAGAATTACTTACTGTTTTCAGCAACAGTCTGATTATTTTAGTCCCATCTGAATACACATTTCTGTGATATTCCAGGTAGTTGCCGCCTTGAATTGCGGGGAAAAAAAAAACTCTGTCCCATTATTTGCTGTATATATACTGAACGCTCTCTGATGCACTTCTCTCAAACATTTGCTTGATCCGGATGGCAGAATTTTGCCTCTACTGTTTCATCATGGGGAAAACAAACAGCAGAATGAGAGAAAATAAAGTCAATCAGAAAATACAGTACATAAAGACTGACTAAAGACTGCACAGACTGAATAAACAAGTGAATATATTAGTACCTCCTACAGGTCCAAAACAATACTGTATATCCCCAATAGCTTCAATTCAGCTTTAGTTTATATTTGATTTTCTGTGATGCAAACAAGGTTCATAGAAAAAACAGCTCACTAGAAAGTTTCTTGACTGGGACTGACCAAGACAGCTTAGTTGGCCTTGCTATCTCTGGAAGGGCAGAATGCCCCTGCCCAGGCAATGTTAAAATTAGTGTTCCCCTCCAAGCATGTTAGCTGTCCAGTGATATTGCGTAAGTGGAAGTTTGAGTAGATGCATTGGTGCATCATGTGACTCAGCTCAAACATGTGCTAGCCCTCACCATCCCAGCTTGGTGGCATTGAGTGACTGGTGGAGGCCTAGCTAGCAAGCTTTAACTACTTCAATATTTGACACATCTACAGTTGTATAAAGCATCACTTTATATTCACAATATTATCAACTTTTAGTTTATAATAATATGAGAAGGTGTGAACAGATCATCCAGGTTTGAAAAAATGCCCACTAGAAACTTGTTTGTCCTTTTATCACTAGGTTGGTTTCCATTAAGTTGCTTAATGCGCAGTGTGAAGTTGTGAACTAAAAAAACAAGCAATGAAAACATTTTCAAAAACATTTACATTTATTCATTTGGCTGATGATTTTATCCAAAGCGACTTCCAGGATACAGGAAAAATCAAGCATTTTAGTTGCACAGAACAACACTGAAGGGAATGCTACAAAGAGTCCAACACATTCCTCTTAGTCATAAAATACAGACTGTAAATGCTACGATATAAACTACAAGTGGAAAATTAGTATCTAGGAAACATTCTCTAGGCAGTTATCATACATGACGGATTTTAGATGCTAAGGTGGGTGTGGAACAGTTTTGAGGCATTTCTTGAATATGGAGAGAGGCTCTGCAGTTCTAATAGCTAAATTATGAAACTGAAATTGAAACAGATACACACATTTTCTCATTTTACATGGTGTCATTTGGCACAAATAGCCAGATTTAGAGCAGTAGCACAGCACTTCTTGGCTGGAACCGACTCTCTTACAGGATATGAGAGACAGTATGAGGAGTCCTACTGAGTTGTCTTCTTTTTTTTTTTTTTTTATCAAATTTTGAGAGAATTTCATTCAGATATTTTGGCTCCTCAGAACTTCTGTACAATCACTGCGGATAGAAATCCCTGAGTGGCCAAGTATAAAGGGGGTTGCCTTTCCATTACTGTGTGCATCACATGCCCCCAACACCTGCGATCATGCACTACCATGGGTACTACAGTGGAAGCAATTGGATCACCTTGTCAAATTGAAGAAGATAACGCAGTGTCCAGAGGAGGAAACCCAGCTTTAATCCCATAACATCACTCAGTATAAACAGACTACTCACAGTTGAGGTTTGTCGACTTTTGAGGAAAATTGCTTCTATTTTGTGCAAAACATCAATGCAAACCCACCTATTGTGGAGATTTTCTTACGTCGTCAATTCCAGATAGGGCTATACGTTATATACAAATTGCTTCACATTTCGTTCTGTTAGGCACTCTTAAAATGTTCTTAGAATCTTTTACTAACTGCTTGCCATGTTAAGAGCAAACAGAAACATCAAATCAAACATTTAGCTTTTCTCTTGTAGACTTAGACAGTGTGAAGACTTCATTTGCTTATGAAAAAAAAGCTATATAGAAGAAAGAGACAAGCGCTGATGAGCTCAAGATGCACGAATGAAAATGCAGGCAGAAGACAAGTCACTCTATCAGCTTTGTAACCTCATGCAAATACGTGTCTGGTCTCTGCTACATGCATCGACACCTCCCGCTTTCTGTGACCCAACAGAAATTACTGTCAACTCTCCTGACAGCTCCGCTCATTGATCCCCTCTGTTGCCAAGACAACAAGGTGGCATTTAGACTGACACTTTTGCAAGCGAGTTCTGTAATCTGTTGAAGAGGATTTACCATCTCTGATTAATCAAACACCTTTGGAGATGGAGTGAAACTATTTCAGCACAACTCAAATCTCTCAGGATACCACATGTCACAGATCAGAATTAGACGGCTAATCAGTTCATATGCTACCTGGAGAAGTCACTGCCTTGGAAAATCAGCACTTGTTATGAAGATATTTTGAGTGCATGTTCAAGTTTTTGAAAGACAATGAACACAAGCTAATCTTCTATTTTAGCATGTCATGCTAACTGGCAGAATTTGTTTCCTTGGTATTAGCCACATTGGGCAGTGGTAGTCTAGTGGTTAGGTACTTGCCCATGTGATTGGAGGGTTGCAGGTTCAAGTCCCGATCTAGGTATCATGAACATGAACCATGTTTATCCAACACTTCTCTTTTCTGTCTATTTGCAACAGCTAAGATCAGAAAATTGAATTAAAATGGGCATTTAGCATTTAAAGGCACACTTGTTTTCTATTTTCCATTTCTTAACTTTCTAAACTCTTTGTGGTATTGGTTGCCATTTTTTCACTGAAGATTTGGCTGAAATCTCCTCCAAGACAACCAAACCTTTAGCTGCATTAATTTTCCTGTGTGAGTGTGTGAAGGGGGAAGGGTGGGTAATCATTGTCAGCAGTAAAACTAACATTAGAAAAAAGTCATGGCATTGGTTAAACTCAAGGTAGGAAGTGAACAAATGACAAAAACGTGAAGCCCATTTATTTATTTTTATACAATTTAATGGTCTTTTATGATTATGAATTTATTAGAAATATATTAGCAATATTTTAAATATAATAAATGTCAGCTATATGGATTGATCCTCAATTCATATTCATATTATTTTACTATATAAAAATGCCAATTAGGATCTACTTTACAGAAATAGTCCAAAATGACCTGGAATAAAATGGTGTTTCATGAAATTAAAGTTAGTTAGAAAAAAAAATATTTTTCATTAATCCATAATCTAAACAAAAACTGTGGGTCAAGGGAAACAAAATAAATATGACTTATTTATTAACAGGAGGTGATAAATCAGAATCCTTTTCTTCTTCTTTTTTGATTACTTTAGCTGCTAATATGTGGTAATAACTAACACATTGTAATGTACTACTACCTTGTGGTCTTTGATTATTTATGATGCTGCGTTCTTGTGAAAAATCACATTTTTTTTTACCCAATCATTTAATCAGGATGGGTTCTCACTGATGAAGCCAATTTTCCTTGACCTTTGCTGAGTCATCTTTCCTGGAATCCTGTTCATCCCCAGAGGGATCAAAAGTCAAGAGTCAGTAAAGGAAGAGTGCACCTGTACTTTTCCTAAGAAAAAAGCTGACTTTCAAGTGTCTTTGTATAAGAATTTAGATACTCTGGACTTACCAGGGCCTACCAAGATTGTTCCCAAGAGTTCAAATTGATTAAACTTACTTTTTATATCTGTCTGCACCTACTGCGGTGTAGTGTTAGTGATTAGTTATTACTTATCCGGCTGTGTTAGCCATGCTAGTCCGACTGTGCTAATCTGCTTGACTAGCGTTTGCCTTTTAAGCAGAGATAAACAGCATGGCCCAGCAAGGCATGAGCTCAGTGATCAATAAAAATACGGTCTAACCACTGTTAAACCAGGCAGCCCTTAAACACACACTTAAAGAGTCACATTTAGACCTTTATAATAATACACAGCATGCTAAGCTGAAAGAAAATATCGTACTTTTCACACGACCCACAATGCATGTAATCTACCTGTGAGAGTAAAGACGATTTTGAATGAAGCTGATTTAAAGGCCTCATCCTCAGACTTCTTTCTACATAAGGTGTGTAAAAGGCCAGTGGCAATCAGAGACACATATGGAGTATAGAATAGATGCAGATAGCAGATAATTGCTAAGTGCTGAAGCCACTTTGCTGCCATGTCTATGGTTCCTCTTTAAGCTCTATTTATAATGGGAATGAAAGGAGGAAATTGGGCCTACTGAACTAAATAAGTGGAGAGAAGTGTATCCTTTTTCTTTTTTTATGCTGCTTCTAGTTTGCATTTCCATTGATTTACATTCTTTCTGAATGTCAAAAAATTATTTGCACACTACAGAGACAGCAATGAGCTCAGAATATGCTGAAAATTTTGTTCTGTTTTACGTTCTTTACACCCCTTGTGAGCAGTCTACATTATATATCTCTGAACCTGGCATCATGTCTGGACATAATGTAGGCCATTTTTCTCCCTAAGAAAAACTACTGATGTTTGTAAAAATTGCCTCTGTTTTTGAAAGATAAATTAAATATGTCATATCCAACATATCCAGTTGTATTTTGATGATTTAACACAAACCGTAAAGGACAGGGCTCAACTAGCATTTAATGGACGTGTCCAAGTTCATTTAACCATTTTGTGTGTTTTGGGCATGTGTGTTTCATGCAGTAAACCAATCAGAATGGCATGTTACCTTACCTCTAGAAGCAGGGGCACATTAGCTATGATGATTTGTTATTATAATGACCCACTTACCAGTCAAACCAGTCATCATTTACATTAGCAGTGCTGTTCCACGTAAGCCTTTTGAGCACCATTAATGCACTTTGAACATGTATCTGTGTCCATAACAAGCATTGTGCCCCCACACATTAATAAAATATGGTTTAAAACGCCACTGACTACTTAAGTGTTTTTTTTTGGTTACAAGCACAGTGTCTTAAAATAACCTTAAAATAGCAATGCACAATATTAGCTCATTTTGCATTTGATGGCTACAACCCATCTCAGAAAAGTTGGAAAGGGGCAACAAAAGGCTGGAAAAATAAGTGGTATTAAAAACAGTGGCACATTTTGCAACTAATTAGGTTAATTGGCAACAGGTCAGTACCATGATTGGTTATAAAAAGAGCGTCTTAAGAGAGGCAGAGTCTCTCAGCAGTAAAGACGGGAAGAGGTTCACCAATCTGTGTCTACAAATTGTGGAACAATTTCAGAACAATTTTCCTTGATGTAAAATTGCGAAGACTTTGAAAACCTTATCACCTGCGTACATAATATCATCAAAAGGGTTTGTACTTTCTGATTAGAAACCATCTACCTAACTAAGTCTCTTTTTGTCTGGTAAAAAGGAAATACCAGAAGAAGAGATATCAGTACTGATAACCAATACCAGAATTATGGAGGTTCCAACAAGATGTTCTCTTTGTGTTTGCTACATTTTATGTTGGCTGTGAAACACCTTTGATTGGTTGGCAGGGCTAAATTAGATTTTTTTTGTCGATATATCCTACGTGCACACTCACACATTTTACTGACATCAAAAGACCATCATCAGTGGTTTTTGTACTAGTAGGCTAAAATTTCGGTAGCTCACAATCCACATTGCTGACCACTGGCAGAAAATCTGAAAGCTTTTTATTTCTTGCTTAGGATCCACTTGACTGGCATGGAAAGCGTTCAATCACAAACCATTCTTTTTGCATGCAGGCAAATGTTGCAACATGGTCTACTGGCAGACATCTAAAAAGGCTCTGTATGCTTCAAATAAAACTCCTGAATAACTTTGTAAAACATGTGAATGTTTTCTGTGTGATCGCTGCTGGTATTGGCTAGCATTTAGCTTGTTAAGCAAATGCTTGGTGCATGGAAATGTGTACACAAAGTTATACAGACAGCCAATCATAATTCAACTGAAAAAAATCTATCCTTTTCTTCACAGAATTTAATGATATTGATTAAATATGCAGGAGACACAGGTAGAAATAACTGTTATTCAACTACCTAACAACATTGTAATTCAGGGGACAACGTGATGGGGCATTTTAGAGTGTTTTAATTAAACCCAGGATACAATTTTTAAAAATTACATTCAGTTTTTCCATACACAAAAATAGACATAGTTCCTCACCTGAGCCTACCACTGACTACAAAATAATGGCAGTCTATTAGCAGTACTGTTGTAACAGCACTTTCTTATGCTTTTGCAAAGTCTCAGTAATGCTGTGAGGTGCCTAGTGCTGTCTGTGATTGGCATGTCATTGTTCAGAAGGTTGACTCACCCAGGGGTTTATCTGCGCACATCTTAATAGGAGTTTAAGAAATCATGGGTGAAGCAATGTGATGCAAATTGAGACTCAGCATCTGCCTGTATTGATTTAATGGCAAATGCAGAATCACATTTATTGAGAAAGCAAGGGATGGTCCGAGCAAAGAAATTGAATTCATGCATAAAAGAGATTACTGGCGATGGATCTTCTTGAATGTGTGTTTTTTGAATCTACAGCTATGCCGAGGACATAGATGAAGAGAGAGACGACTTATCGTAAAGCATGAGAAAGAGAGAGGGAGAGAGAGGGAGAGAGAGAGAAAGCGAGAAAAGAGAGAGAAAAGAGGCTTGAGAGAATCGGATGCTATTTCTTTTAAAGATATGCAAGGCGAGTGGTGAATTTAATTACTGTGAGGTTGTTGCCGTTTCTCAGACATTAGTGGCTGGGAATAAGATTAGAGCTAACGCCTCAGTCATATGAGAAAACCATGATTAATTTCTCAAAGGAATGCACTTCCAAATTGGTGAACTTTTTGTATTTGCAATTTAGATCAGCCCTGTTCATCTAACAGTGAATATTCACCTGTCAGACACCTTCACACTTTATTAACAGTACAATCAGCACAGTATGCTGGAGAACTCACTTCCTTTATGAATGTAATGGCTGAAAAACCATAAGCCACTCTCATGGATTCATATAATACCCGTACCTATTAACAATGCACTCATAAATTGTTCTTTGTTGAATTTAAGTCAAAGACACACATGCAACTGACTTCCATTCAGTGCTTCACTCAAGTAGGATTCATCTCCTAGCTCAAAGAGCCTAGGAGATCTACAACAACAATTTTACAGCTACATTAATATCTTTCAAACATATGTACAAAACCTCATTTCCAGAAAAGTTGGGATACTTTGTAAAGTGCAATAAAAAACATAATTTGTGATTTGTTCATTGTGTGCAACCCAAAAAAAATTACACTTTCATCATTTGGGAACTGAGGATACTAATTGTTGCAGTTTTGCAAGTGGAATTTTTGCCTATACCTGAGTGATGGTCAGACAGACAGACAAACAGACAGAAAGATAAATAGAATTGTTTATATTTATGCATTAATACAACCTAAATATCCTCTGATTTCCACATAAGTCATAAATAAGATAAAATTATTATACATAGTAATTATTTATTGAGGAAAATTATTCAATATAGCAACACTGTGTGAACATCTAGTCTTTTTCTCAAACATTCTGTTTCTCGTAATCTTCAATTTCAGGCTCAAAATGTGTTAGTCGCTCCCTGTATGAGATTAAAGACAAGGGTGGATAGAATCTTTCAGTCTGTGGCTCCAAGGCTTTAGAGTAATCTCCTGCTACAATAACGATTGACAGTCTCTGTTTACTCTTTAAAAAACAGTACATTTTTTTTGTTTAATCAGGCTTTTGTTTAGATTCGTTTTTTTCATCTAACTGATACTATCAGTGATATTGTTTATTTTATGTGATTTAATGTTCTTTTATTTACTCAATTTGTTTCCTCTATTCAGCACTTTGTGACTAAATGTCTGTGAACAGAGGTTTAAACCTTACTTACGTACTCACTGAACCTCAGGGATGTGCAGTTAATTTGAAAAAGTTAGTTTTCAGACATTCAGATGAAAATCAGGTGTGAGTGATTTTTTTTCAACACTTTTTACTGATATTTATAAGGAATGCCAATAACCATGGAGGGCACTGTTAAAAAAAAGAGGCATCTATCAAAGTTTGATCTTTCAAACACATTTGTGAAAATGAGGACCTCAGAAAAAGAGTTGCTGGAAAATATTACAAAGCCTTTGAACTTTACCAATCTATAGTCAGACAGACTGTGTACAAATACAGGAAATTCCAGACCATTTTTACTTTCTTCAGGAGTGCATGACCAACAAAAATCATTCCAAGAGCAAGTCATTTCATATTCTATGGGGTTTCATATACTGTTGGGTTCAATTCAAGCACTACTGTTTATATATTCAATAATTTGCTGAACTGTAGCATGGGGGTGCTGAAGCATATCCTAGCCCTTATATGGGGAAAGATCTATTACTCTCTTTAATGATGTTTATATATTTACAGAAATGTATTTCCAGAATTTTAAGAGCCTTTAGAGATTTCATCTTCAAAAGAGCAAAGCACAGTGGAGACATATATTTCTGCAAAAGGGATTAAGGAGCCTGTGATGGGTTGGTCTCCTGTCCTGGGTGCACCCCGCCTTAGGCCCGCAGTCAGCTGGGATTGGCTCCAGTTTCCCTGCAACCCGGAAACGGAAGAAGCGGTTTAAAAAATGGATGGATGGGATTAAGGAGGAACACTTTAACAAATGACATCAAAGGGCTGATTTTGTGTCAGATATAATAGGGCAATACAAAAATGGAAGGTTTGTTATCTTCACTTGAGAATTAATCATGTAGTATTAAAGATTGCATGAGTGAATTTACAACATACTAGTGGCCGACACTCTGGATTATTAAATACCTTTTCTTGAGTATTTTTCTCCAAAAAAAAAAAAAACTATGGAAGGTTCTATTCCAAAAGAGGGTCATACACTTAGTTGAAAAACCTATATTAGTTTCTTTTCTTCTGCTTTCTCAATTTCTTGATTTCTCCATCTCAGATCTATTCCTCTTTTTTCAACACTGAGCTGGCATTTGGGTTAGCGATTGCAAGGGTGACAGCACTCTACTTATGCTGTTTGAGAGGGAAAGGGTCTGGGATGACACCAGCAAAAATCGAGATTAATGAAAGGAATCAGGCGGCAGTGTCATCCAGGAGAGGGCACATCAATCTCCCCAGATTACTCAAGATTAATGACGCCAAAGGAAAACATCTTGATAATGAACTTTATAATGATGGATGGTACCCTGAGTTAGCAGTGGAAAGCCAAAGATCTCTTCTTTCTGGCCCAGACAGAAATGCTAACATCAGTGAAAGAGATATACACATTGCAATGTTTTTTGAAATGTGTTCATTTATATATATATATATATATATATATATATATATATATATATATATAT
>JBBPDA010000132.1:18768516-18778682 GCA_037974385.1 Arnoldichthys spilopterus | reverse complement strand
AGTGTGTGGTTTAGGCTTCTACAAATTCTGACAATGACTTTGCAGGGTAATGGTGGTAGGGTGTGAGCAATCCAGCTTAATGGGAAAAATTTGAGAAACTTGTTCTTTTCTTTTTTTTTTTTGCAGAGACCTATCAAGATTTTGATTTTGAAGCTTTCAGGTAGTGCAAAGGGTAAAACACAGGTCCTAGACCTTCCTAGACCCCCTGTATTTAACACCTTATTTGTACTACATTATGCTTTAGGATGAACCTGTTAAGGCCTCATTTATAACTTCACTAACATACATTAAATAGTCAATTCGTGAGTTTGGCTGTTTCAGCCGCACCAACTACTAAAGATTTATAAAATCATTCGATTGACAATCAATGGCAGTAAAATGTGTCGCACTGAAGAGCTCACTGACTTTAAACATGGTATTGTAGTAGAATGCCACCTTTGTAACAAGCCAGTTTGTGAAATTTCTGTCCTGCTAAATCTGCCCCAAGCAACTGTAAGTGCTTTTGCTGTCAAATAGAAGCATCTAAGAACAACAACAGCTCAACCATGAAGCAGTAGATCATACAAACTCAAGTGCTGAAGCTTGTAGCACAAAAACTGCTTATGCTGAGTTGCACCCCGCACTACAGAGTTTCAAACTGCCTCAAGAAGTAGCATCAGAACAAGAATCAAGAGCTTCATGGAGCTTCATGAAATGAGGCCAGATGATTGGGTAAGTCCAGCATGACTGCAAAATGAGATCTACAATGACATTGTTTAATTAGTCTGATATACAGGAAATCCAGAGCCCTGACCTCAACCCAGCTAAACACTATTGCTGATAGAATGTTCAGTGCTCACGTTCATTGCCTACATTATCTAATAAACAAAATAAGCAGGTACAAAGAGCCCCATGGATGCATGGGGAATCCTGTAAAAGCATTTAGGCTAACTTGGACAGGGTTCAGTAGTCAGATGTCTTTCCACAAGTCAATTTTATCATCACTTTCTACTTTTAGATCACTTTAGAAGTAAATGATTTCTTATCAGTATGAATGGCTCTCTGGATACCCACATGGGATATTTTACTGCATATTCTACACTGTAAATTGTACTGCCCTCCATGGTTTTGCTCCTCTCTATCTTTCTGAACTACTGCACTTATATACTCCTGCTCGCTCCTTACGCTCCTCTGACAGTGGCCTGCTTCTTGTTCCCAAGTTCCGTCTTAAGTCAATGGGAGGTAGATCATTTAGTGTTCTTGCACCAAAACTTTGGAATTCTCTCTACCTAAACCTTCGCAATATTTCCTCCCTTCCAATTTTCAAAATGCAACTAAAAACCTAAAAATCTTTTCTCTGAGTACTTCTTCCTGCTCCTGACCCCTGCTCCTGTGTTCCTTGTGATTTTGTACTTCTTGTTGTTGGTGTTTTGTGTTAATGATCTTCCTATGTAAAGTGACCTTGGGTTTGAGAAAGGTGCTATATAAATAAAAAATATTATTATTATTATTATTATTATTATTATTACTGCACCACACAAGGATATTGTATATTTTGTATACTGTATCTTGTGTGCAATAGAGTATTTTGTATATTATGTTCAAGTGTTCATCCCATTTCACACATATTGTGTACCTCTGTACATTATGTTTGTACATTGTCTACTATGTTTTGTATTGTACAATGTCTTATTTGTTTAAATACTAGAGAGACGCCATTGGCCAGAAATAAATTTCTTGTGTATGCAAAAATACTTGGCCAAGTAAACTGATTTTAGTTCTGATTCTGATTCTCTTTTGGCCAGTTAGATGCATTTGTGAAGGTTTTTTGTGATATATCTAGGTGAAATATATGAAAGTATGAAAAGCATCTATAATATGACCTAGTCCACCTAAAATGTGGTCTAATAAATAAAGGTAGTCTTGTTTAACACACAGTACACAACCTGATGATTGTTTTTATACGATGACTATTTTTATTAGAAATAAAATAACATTTTATATCATAATATATTTCATGCAGGAAAACACAGTGAACTTTATTAAAATAATATTAGTTCATCTTAAGGTACACTGTTTCTTTTCCACAAGTGACAGCCCCTGGGGATATTCAAACGTAGAACTGCAGCTTGTCTTGTTATTCTGTGCTGACAACCTACTGATCATGTTCCTTCCTCATGCCCTACTCAAAAAAAAAATCACTTTAATTTACAAATGTCCAGGGGAGGAAATTGCCCTCTTATATTTTTCAATTTCACACCACCTAAAATTGATATTTCCATTCGCACGTTCCCTCGTCTCTCTGTGGAATAGACATAAATGTAAACCAATTGACCAGATGCCATGCTCTCCTTTTTATCATCAAAGTTTTTAAATTGTTTTTGTTCTTCTTTTTCTTCTTCCTCTTCTTCTTCTTGCGTTTTTATTCAAATGGCCAAATAAAAGATGTTTTATGGCTTTGAATTGTAATTTATTTCCTGAAACACAAAACTGCTTTTTAAAAAAATGTTATGTGCTTTTGAGCAAACTTAACTAGTGGTTAACCTAGTGGTTAGGACATTGCCCTTGAAACCTGAAGGTCGTAGGATCAAGTCCCGGCCCGGGCACCACTGAGGTACCCTTGAGCAAGGTACCGTCCCGCGACACTGCTCCCCGGGCGCTGTTGGTAGTTGCCCACTGCTCCACATGTGCACGTGTGATGGGTTAAATGCAGAAGTTACATTTCGTTGTGCTTGAGTGTGTTCACAATGACAAATCACTTTTACTTATAACATGAATGCTTTGTTTTACTTCAAACAACAATCCAGGGTCAAGTCAATAAAAATTATTTTATAGTTCTATAGTATTTATATAGTGTAAGTCATATTACCAACTAATCAAATTCATATTTGACATTGTCTCAAAGCAGAATCCAGATCCCAGCCCATAGTGACACAGCCAAAAAGAACAGAGGCAAGGAAAAACCCTAAAGCTGGAGGGGTGGGCAGGACATGCAGATGGTCCATGGTCAAACTGGTTTGGAGGACAGGTGAGCAGGTCCCCAGTTATGGTCGATTTGGTCTAAAGTACAGGTGAGCCGAAAACACTGATGGCAGATGATCAAACAAAATGCACAGGCAGGAATTTCCCTGAGGAAAGAAAGACAGTGGCAGTTCTGTTCCAATTAACTGGGTAGGTAAAGTGAACAAAATGTGCCTACAGCAAATTTAGCTATAACATCCCCACTAGAAATGCCAAGGGTTAGAAAAGACTTAAGAGAACCCGAAGACACTATCGCCCCCCATGGCACCGTAATCACACCTGTGTGATCTTGCTCTCCCTTGAGAGTGCCACTACAACCGTCTAGGAAGGAGTTAAAACTCCAACCTCCAACCAAATAGCAACCTACCTATACAAAAGCACCCAGTAAAGCTCAGGGCATAATACACAATGTCCTTAGCTTCAGTTCTGAACTCAAACTGTTTGAATCCTTTGTCAAAGTCGAGTTAATATACACCAAATTAATTATTGGCCAAGTTTACAAAATGCTTCTTATCATCCATAGGGCCTTCTTAACAAACTATATTGGTTGGTGGAAAAATTGATTTTTGAAATTGTTTATAATAATGAATTAAATTATTGATTAAACATTGGTCTATTTTATCAAAATGCATTTTGTTAACTTTTTAAGGGGGGTATAAAAATATAAAGAAAATGTATTTAAGTATGGGTACTGTATCAAAATCCTACTTAAAAGTTAAATTATTGAGCAATGCTTGATTAAAAGAAATTGGGCCTACATTTAAACATAACAGCACCTTAGCTAGTATATAATTACAACTTATTTATATAGCAGTTTTTAAAGAAGAAGCTACAAACAAATTTACAACTAAATTAAACATATTATATAACTATTATATAATAACATATTCTATGGACATACAACATACAACAACAAGAGCTCACAACAAAAATTAACAAATAAATACAAATAATAATAAAAAATAATATCTGATAAGTCCTCTAACTGCTTCCTAAATGCTAAAAAATAAAACTTAAAAGTGGCAGAAGAAACAAATAGCCTAATGTTCAGAGGAAGATTATTCCATAATCTATTGGCACAAGCAGGAAATGTACAGTCCTCAATTCCATTTAGGTTTGTTCTAGGAATCACTTAGAATCATTGGACCTTAGAGTTTTGGAGCTCATATATATATAGTCAACAGTTCAAATAGATATTCAGGAGCCTCAACTTGTTTGGCTTGATGGGATAGCAACAAAACTTTAAAATCAATTCTAAACTTCACTGGCAACCACTGAAGGGAAGCTAGCATTGGACTAATGTGATCAGTGTGTCTAGCCAAGGGTGAAGCCAAGCCAAAGTGGTTTTGACTAAGACGCGTAAATAAGGAATAGTTCGGGCGAGATAATACAAATCCATAAATAATCATTTCTGTTTCCTGAAAAGATGTTTAATTTTTTCAATGTTTCTTAACTGAACAAAAACAACAACAATGTACTAATTTCTTTAAATGTTAAGAATGTAACTATGATAAAATCACTGAAACACACAACCTTATGTTGCATATTGCTTTAACAAAGCTAGTGCTGCCACAGCCATAGTTTTGTTGTTTGAGTTCCTCATTGGGCTCAACTACTAATCTACTTATTTATATTGGCTTCCATTTTTAGCATCTACCAAACTCTGTACAACGGGAATTATGTTTAGCGTCACTGCCAAATGCTCAGGTTTTAAAACTGCCAAACACCATTAGATCTTTCCATCCTACTGGCTAATCAGCCAATGCCAGACATCCAGTGTAGATGATTTGCTTTTAGCAGGTCAGGCTGAGTAGTGGCTGATAGCAGCAGACTGGCCATAGGAGTAGCACTCACACCATTATCATATGTTCTAATGCCTACATGCAGCACTCCTGACACATGCTAATGGTGCCCAATTTCTTGCTTGTTTTTTAAATCCAGCTATTGTTTGTGGATTACACTTGATATTTCCACAGCACTTGTTTGTATCAAATGATTAGCATTAGTGCTAAAATGCATATGACGTTGGAAGTTCTGTGTTGGTGTATAATGAAGTGGCACTGACAAAAGGTCATTTCCACATGAAGAAGGGATGTAAATGTACCGGTTTAGCACAAGAAATGCATAATGTTACATTATCCACTGAAATACCCAGCATTGCTGTTTTTGTTGAGTGTCTCTCTCAATAATTAATAACACCTCCACCTAGATTCACCAGCTAAGTATATCTAAACTACACAACGAGAAATTGTACAAATTTAACACCCCCCTCTCACCTCTTTGACAGCTTTGCTGGCTCATGCAATGGCCACATTCAAATGCAGAGGCTTAAAAAAAGAGCCATCAGTGCTCTCTTGGTCATAAAAAAGAGCTCATGGTTTAATAATGAAAGCTCATTTGCTAGGTCTCTTGGTTTGTTTTACTCATTCATTCCCTCCAGTTTCGCACAGATAGATTTTCTGTCCCACCTGACGGTGGCACAGTAAAGTTAAGTTTGAATACTCATGACTTCTGGGCAGATCAATCACTGGTCTGGGCAGCTATTGTGCTTCATGGTTTTGCCAATATGTTTATCCAGCTTTGCAGGACTAAGGGGAAAAATAATTATAAAAAATCTTCCAAGTGTCTATAAACGTTTTAGCTGTCAACTCCACCAGCTCCAGTTGAGAAAGCCACTGTTATGAACCATTAGATCACCTAGGTAGAACATTTTGGAACTTGAATGTGGTTTAAGCTTCTGGCCCAAGGTACAAGAAAACAATTTGAGCACTATACTGTTATGGGATGGGATTAAACCTGCAAACCTTGCCTGAAAATCTAATTTCATCTTCTACATTTACATCACATTACCATTATCCTATTATTACAAGGCCGATTTGTTTTTCTGCATGGCTTCCCTGTACTGAAGGCCCCCTCTCCTGATCTTTGTCTTGGAGGTGTCGTTGGCATTCTTTCATTGTCTGTACACAGTTAATTGCTTAGAGAATATGGCTTACTAAGTGATGTTGAAAGCGACGCTTCTTTTGTGCTTTATCTCTTCTGAGGTTAATTAGCATTTCTCGCTCTGCGTGACTTTGGAGATTCAGACTATCTACCTGCATCAATGAATAATTATTATTTATTGTTACAGCCTGTTGTGGGAACCCTAGCCTAAAGACAAAGCTAGTTACTGAAACAGCTTTATAAATTAATGCCAGCTGCATAATTTCTGTAGTCGTCTTGACAGAGTCATAAATACTTCTGTGCTGTTTCTAGTATTACACTGATCAGCCTTAACATTAAAACCACCACATATATTGTGTTGGTTCCCATCATGCCACCGAAACAGCTCTGTGATGCATTGTGTGTTCTGACACCTTTTTAGCACTAATTTGTTGTGCAGCAGCAACTACATGGGATTGAACGAGACTGGTTAGTCTACATTTGGATCAGTGAGCCTTGAGCACTCATGAAACTGTCACAGGTTTAGCAGTAATCTTTCATTTGACCAATTGTGAGAGGTACTACTGCATACCAGGAACGCCCCACAACAACCGCCATTTTGGAGATGCTTTGACATTTTTGCCCTCGTGAAACTGGCTCAGATCCTTACGCTTTTTCATTTTTCCTGCTTCTAGCACATCAGCTTCAAGAACTGGTTGTTCACTTGCTGCCTAATATATCCCACCTCACTGACACGACACTTTGCAATGAGATAACAAGATGATCAGTGTTACACTTCCTCTTGTCAGTGGTTTTAATGTTGTGGCTGACTGTTTTTATTTAACAACGGCCAAACTCAATTTCCTCCGTTTTTAACTAAAAGATTATGAGGAAGTAGAATTATTATTACAGTTTCAAACGTACCATTTCCTTCCCCATATAGCCAAAATCAGAATCAGCCAAAATCTGATTCCCAATGTTACAAAACCTGTGTTTTTACACATTTACCAAATGAGCCTAGAGCAGTTTAGCCAAACCCAATCACATTTAAGGTATATTTGTCTGTTCTGACTGCTTTTTTAGTCACAGGAGTCACAGGTTAGGGCAGCCAATGAGAATAGAGCCATTCACATATATCATGCTACAATATATAAACACTCATAAAAACAGGTTGAATTAAAGGAATAAAGAGATGTCATGTAAAAAGATACATAAACCATGTTAAACATTGTAGTCATGTTTTAACACCCATAGTCAAATGTTTTGTTGATTTTCCAAGTCAAAATCATTTTCACAAATCTAAAAAAATATATTCAGATGTATGTTCCCCCTTATATTACATTCAGTAATCAGACAGTAACTATGTGTTGAAAAGTGCAGATGTGTGTCTCTATAGATGTGCAGTTATTTTCACTTAGAAATGGGGCTGGATATGCAAATGACTGGACTGGATAGTAAAATATAAGAAAAATGTAGGATATGGGCCCTTTAATGCACATAAGAGAGTTGTTCAGAGACATTTGGTAATATGGAGAGACAGAAGGAGCATGTACCTTCTGTTGTTAAGAAGCAACAGTGAGGTGCAAGGGTGTATGATGTTGTGTGTGTGTGTGTGTGTGCGGAAGCTCAGCCAGCACACCCAGGCAATGACAATGTTATTATGAAGATGAATGCAGACCTGCACATCCGTTCCCAGGTCCCCCCAGAGAGGGAGAGAGAGATAGAGCGAGTGAGAGAAACAAAGTATGGGCCTAGATGCTGAACAAAATGCACACTGTGGCCTCCAAAGATGTACAAGGCACATTTTCACCAAAACACTTAAATGTTTCGGACAAATCTGGTCACCCGTTCTCTGAAAATTGGTTAATTGTTTAATCTGTGATGGTCATTATCTTTGCTCATGTACATCAGCTATAAACAGTGGCTTTTTGACAGGTTATGGCATCACAGCACTAAATGATACATGCTCAATTGCAGGGGTCAAAGTTATGGTCCTGGATGGTCAGTGTCCAGTACAGTTGGTTGATTTTCCTGGACACCATGCAGAAAAGAGAGAGGACTGAGAGAGGAAGGACTCTAGAAAGAATTGTGGTAAGATAGGTTGGAAAGCTACAGGGTGTGAGAATTCAGCTCTTTATGAGTGGTGGTTTATTTGGGCTCTGTTATGCTTAATTTGTTAATAAAGCCCAGTTTGCACTCATGCCAGGCTGGTGTGTGCCTGGACTGTTTGGGTGGCTCTAGCCAGGGATTGTCAGCCATTCCCCAATACCCATTATATGAAATTCAGCCCATAAATGGCTGTTTCATAAACTATGCAGATGTGTTCTGTCCATAGAGGATGTGGACTTGCACAATGTAATGGCACCTCATTTGGTAAATACATTCATGTATTTCGTGTCAATCTTACCAAAATGATACAAAATAAATAAATCAATGATGCACTGAATAGTTTCCTAAAGAACCTTAACAAAATTATATTGAGGTCAGAGAGATTTCCCTCTTTCCATCCCCTGAGGACACAGTCTTCCACACTCTTCAGAATGGAATACCATTAAAAAACGTTCTTTGGGGCAATGCCAAAAAGAACCATGTTTTATTTCCTTAATAACCTTTCAAAAATTTGAGAAATATGTTTGGGAATATGATGTGAGGTAGCTTTCACACCTGTAGCCTATTGAATCATATGGTCTTTGACTCCTTGATTTGGATCATTTGCATAGGTCAGAATGCTGTAAATGCACTCAGGTCTACATAACCCCACTGGTGAAAAAGCACCCAAGGGAATCCTGCGTGGTGCAGATTTCCAAATTTTGGCCTTATCATTGGTAGACTTTGCCACATGTCCAAGAGAGCTCAAATGGCTTTGCTTTTTCTGGGTGGGTAGGATGGTTTCCCCTCTCCCTCTTTACCCTCTCACTCATCACAGTGCTCCACAGCTTGGGTTTCTGCTAGCTGATGTACCAGAATTGACAGTAACTGCTCTCCTTGTGTGTTATGCCATCCAACGACGTAGCATGTGAGTTTGAGTATGAGTTTGCAGTGGACGGCTTTGCACGGTGAGCCTTCACCCTTTATGTGTTAGTGGTACCATGTGATGGGGAGTCCTAGCTAGTAGGTGGAACTGGAATAAACTGGGCAGAAAAAAAGAGCGAGAGAAATCAACCTGAACAAACCAGGACAAAAAAAATTGCCAATAGCTATAATTCATGAATAGCTTTGGAGCAGAACTCTCAAATTTCACAAGACAACATGACTTCAGCTACACTAACAAAGGAGCCAAGACTTGTCCTCTCTAATCACATCAGTGCTAAACAGGTGCAGGCTGCGATGAAAACCATGCGCATACCCAGTGGATCTTGGGAAGTATTTTCAGCCTGAACTGCCTTAATATATGCAGTCCATGACTTCAGTGCATCAACACCATATTTTCCAGCCACGTCTCACATTCAGGCAGCCTATAGTGATAAATGTCAACAATGTAATAAACAGTGATCAGGGCTGAGATCAACCAGCGTACTTGTTGATTAATCCAGTTCTAGCTCCCGAACATCTTTCCCAAAATGTGATCCATTAAGAAATAACAACATATGAAACAGAACTAAACCTATGTTGTTATGCAATATTTTAACAATTTATTCAATTCATAAGCTATCCTTGCAGATGCATCTCCAGACTAAGCTAAGGGAGATACATAACAGCTATACAAACAAATCTGCATGCTTTTACTAATGAGCTCTTGTTAATGGAAGAGATACTCCCTTTGAGTGAACTGGAGAACAGGCAGCTTGAGGCTTTCAGGTTGGAAATTTTATCCAGGCCAGCTTGCTGCTGCAGAGGCCCACAAAGGTCCATTCTGAGTCAGCGCCAACCTCAGCAGGATGTGGCCTCTGGGTCAGCTGTGCTGAACAGAATTAAGGCAATGTTTCCCAAGTCTGGTCATGGGTTGGCTCTGCTCTGCAGATTTAATGTCTTCTCTGTTCTAGCACAACCTTCTTAAACTCATAAAGGGCTTGTTATGTAGCTGATGAGTTGCAGCCAGGGACAAGGGAAAGATTTGCAGAGCTAGGAGGTGTTTTACTGAATAGAATTTCTAATTAAGCTGAGTAACTCAAGCCCAAGGTGACCTACTGGATAGACCACAGTTTGGGCATAAGTTCTTCTTGCAGGCTAGTGAAGTGAAAGTGACTATTTGTCATTGTGAACACACTCAAGCACCACAACGAAATGCAACCTCTGCATTTAAC
>JBBPDA010000132.1:18733042-18757619 GCA_037974385.1 Arnoldichthys spilopterus | reverse complement strand
CCAATCCAATCAACCTACTGCAGCCTTTTGGACAGTGGGAGGAAACCGGAGCACCCGGAGGAAACCCACGCCAACACAGGGAGAGCTGTGAGGCGACAGTGCTAACCACTGCACCACCGTGCCACGCAGCATTTGTCTTAGTCTACAAAATATTCATTGTTATGTTGGAGCATTCGCTGTGGCTAAGATTTGACACTATAGAGGATGTGTACTTATCTAGACTAAGTCAACAGAACCGTTATTTGACCAGCGGTGTCATATTTTTGTGCAAACCTGTGTATGGTTTGACCCATCTGATATATTTCTTCACCTGTGTTCATGCAGGCCTAGAGAATATCTAAAGACGAGTGGGCTAATCTCCACCAGTGCAAATGCCTTTAACATGTAGAGGGGTATAAATGAAGCATCATGGCGCTCATTTGGAGTCTCAGTTTGTCGTTTGATGCAGTTTGTTTGCAAGCTGGCATGCAAATGTGACACCCATATGGATGGAGCTGGAATAGTGATATAGATTCAGGGCCTCAAGGGAGCCCCTGCTTTACATAGTGAAACATACTTTAGTATATTGGTGCCACAGCAGCTTGCTTTTCACAGCCATCCTAGACCATTAAGATCCTCTGACACCATCCCGGGATGTGTGATTTCCCTTTTCTTGCTTCGTTCTGATGGCCGGGCGTTGCATTCTCAGCAGCTGAGGCAATATCTTTAGCAAATGACTCTTTGCCTCAAAATGGCAGTTGGAGCAGACAGCTCCATTTGGTTGATGGCTATTCCCAGTATGTGTTCCAGCCTCCTCTTTTCTTCCTCAAAAAAAAACAAAAAAACACAAAAAAAACCTCCTTCACACTCCTCCGTACAGGAACGAGAGCATGTGGCATGGCGCTCGGCATTCCCGGTGCGCCTGTTTCTCTTACAGCATGCGATCGATAGGGGCGAAAGCTCTAATTTCCTCCGCTCACAATATGTTTTCTCACCCACCGAATTGTGTTATCCTTAATATAACAGCCTTTTAGATTGAGAGCAACACTGAATGTATTGGGCTCAGTGGAAATCAATATATATTCGTAAAATGGGGGGGTGGGTGTGTGGTATTCTTATTTAAGGACTCCTGGAGGACTGCGCATTGTCCGTGAAATGTATTCATTAAGACCTGTTATAGTTCCCCCTCGCGTGCCAAGTCTCCCTCCTGGCCCCCACGGCCGGTGGCTAAGATTTAAAAATGACCTTTTGGGATTACAAACAGCGTGCATGGAATTAGATTATTTCTCCACTCCTCTAATGAGAACAAAGTACTTGTCACTGTTTGATTAATGATTTTTTTTTTCCCCGACGCAGCCAAGCAAGGGATCATAAAGGAATAATTTTCTTCCTTCATAGCCATTTGCGTAAATGCTGTCAGACGATGGAGTTCGCTATCCGGGCCTGCTCTTTAGAATTCCTTGACCTAATAGCCATGAACGAGGGAGTCTTCTCATAGAGTGGCTTCTGTAATAGAGTGACCTGTGATGGGACCCCTAAAATGATGGATAGAGAAACAATGAGGAGCATGGCTCACTGCTAAAAGCCTTTTTTTTAACCATCTATAGAAGGAGGGACTAAATTCAGTCCTGGTGGGCTGGTATACAGCACAGATCTGTGATTTCCCTGGTTCAGCTCAACTGCTAAGTGAGAGTGCTCAGGTAGGGGAATGATCGAACTCTACTGGACACCAGCCCTGCAGGACCTGGTTTGAGAACCCTTGTTCTATGGTGTAGTGTTTGGGCCAAACAAACCATCTTTTTGGCCCAAGCCATCATCTCGTTTTGGCCCTCACACCTCTTCTTAATTTTTTATTTCTAATTCCGTTTTTCCTAATGTCACATGACATGTCTGGGACCTATAAAATGAAAAGTGGGTGTTCTTCTTTTTTGGGGTTTAAGGCAGTCCTTTAAGGATGCAAATGCTGCATGGAATCTCCAGACTTTCAAAAAATAGGGTGAAATATTTTTTTCCATCAAAAAAAAAAATGCTAAAAAAAAAGAATTCCAATGAAGATTAATGATACTCAGAAATGTGAAACTAAAAAAGAGAGACAGTGGCACTGCACCGGCATGGAAGAATGAAGGTCAGACGCACTTGATCATGATGGTGTTTAACTTGTAAATGAGCTTTATGGGGTTCTGCAACACTGAGTAATAACAGGGCACATAAAAACTGTGCATTAAAAGGTGGATTAGATGCCCCATGTTCATGAGGACAAGCGAGACAAGCATGTGTTGGCCTTCATTATCTAGGAACCGGCACATTTTAAATGAGTGTCAATGAGTCCCTCTTAGCACATAAACTCCAAAATAACTGTAGTAATATAGCAGCCAAGCTTCCTGTTTTCTTCACAACAGTGAAAAATAGAGCTGCAGTCAATTCTGCTGTTTATTCAAGCAAAAAAATCACCATCGTTTAGCCCACTTCTCTGATTTGGTTTCTCTTGTTTGGCATCTGAATTTAGTTCAGACTGTCTATTTTTAGTTTATGTCCAGCTATGTCCAGAGACATTATCATGGGTCTTTTAAAGACATACAGTATGTTTGCCATGATGATTTATTTGCATGCTGTTAAAAAGGCAGACCATGCATTTACATAGCTTGCCAGGATGCGCAGGCACTGGGAATTGCTGACAAGCAAAGCTGGTAGTGTGTATCACCTCCAAAAATTGCTCCTGAAATCTTCACTAACTGTATTTAGTGAAGGTTCAGTGGTTCTTTGAAAACGGTTTACTGTTTAGTTCATGGAAAAAATATATATTTTTTTACATCATTGTGATTGTCATGACCTTTAATGATGAGCCGAGAACTGTTGCATAAACAATAATAATAATAATAATAATAATAATAATAATAATAATAATAATAATAATAATAATAATAATAATAGTATTATATTTCTTAAGGATGTCCTTGGGATTTAGCTTGAGACTTGCCTCTACTGACTCGAGACTTGCCTTTTCTGACATGGGACTTGAGAATGACTTGTTACTTGGAATACATGTTCTCACCTCTGCTTTCTGCACTGGTGTGGTTACAGCAAATTCTGACATACTACTTTATTTCAAAGAACTGTTGCCCAGAAGAAAAGTGAATTTCTCTTTAATAGCTCAGGAGGTGTAATGGTTTCCAAAAAGGAGGCACGGGATACCCAGATGGTCCAGATAAAAATCTGAGCTGTTTTCATTGCATCAAAACTGAGAAGACTCTTAGCCTTTCATTAGAAATAATTGATATTAAGAATTCATGCGGTTGCAGATAAACTCAAACATTATCTTGGCATATCATATTGTATGACTTTACTAAGATCTCTAGTAAAACTCAAGAGGGCACATGTGTCTGATTATTGCGGTCTTTTGCTCAGGAGAAATATCTGAAATGATCTTACCTGAATTGCTCATAATAAACCCTTAAGCATTATTTCTTTAAATAATAACCAAAGTAGACCTAAATTAGCGAAAAATCTTTAGGGATTAATACAATATCTATTTATCTATTAAGAAAAACAGTTCAAATAATTATAATAGTTAAAAACAATAATGTCTAGAGCAATCTTATGCTTAATTATTATTTTTTTAAATAAGGGTGTATTGTAATATAGTGATGTTTCATCGTGACACATTATTTTGTGAACAATATAGTTTCTTCCAGCACAAATTAAGCAACATGGAGAAAATGACATACTGACAATATGGCCTCTCCTTTACAAACGAGAAGGACTGGGTTCACCGCTCACAGCTGACCTGGACATAGAGGCAACTGTGGCAATGAGACGAGTGAATGTGAATCCACGTTGGCAGAAGAACGATAGTGTAGCATATGTGGCCATTCAGTCATGTTCATTGAGCACAACATCATACACCTGGGAGAAGCCCACACTGTGCCAGTATTCTCCTTTCCAACAAGAACACAACAAAGACATTTCCCCGTATCTGCCAAAGCTGCACACGGCTCCAGCTTTCCGTTTCATTTCGTTTCGCAGCATCTATTTTGGTCTCCTTCCTATGCAGATCATTATTCTATAGTCTCAAACTGAAATACCTGGGTTCATTCCTTACCAACTACACAGTCCACTGATAATGACTTTTTTTTATTGCAAAAAAGACTGTGATTCATCCAAAAGATCAATGATTTCCAAAAGAGCAATGATTATATGAAATAATTAAAATCAAAATATGGTGTTCTTGGAAGAAAATGTAATCTTGAAACTTTTAATTCCTCAAGGGACAAGGCTGAAAAGGTTCGAAGCGTGTAAATGTTTAATTAAACACAGAGAGAAGATAGATGGAGGGAAGCAGCAGAGCTCTTGTGTTTTCTTTCTTTTTTTTTTTTTTTTATCACCGCCCCACCATTCGCAATTGTTGTGTTCAGTAAAAGCAGTATGGCTTATTTGTAGATTTTGCCTTTCAGGTTTTGAGAGCAGAACTGAGTCGTTTTAAGCAAGTAAAATAATATAAAATATGCAATAACGTTTGCACACAGACTTATTTTCATATTTTTAGAACATTACATTTGACCAGAGGTGCTAAAACTTTTGCATACAACTATTTATCATTTATGGTGCTTAAAAGACAATTAGTAATTAGCTACAGCAACTTTTTTCAAAAGTAACTAATCACTGGTTAATGAAAATACTTTACGTACTGAGAGAAGTAACTTTTGTGTTACTTCTAAATGTCAGGCTTTCTTTGATAACACTGTCTAAGCCAGACTAGAAAAAGCAGCACTATTGCAGCAGTCTGATTTCACGAGTGCTGGCACGAGATTGGGCCGCCTCACTGAGTGCACTGCATGACGGAGAGGAGTCACACAACCTCACTTTCACTTTCAAGCTGAAATTAGTGATCAGTTCAACAGCAGCTGTGTGGTAATGATGGCAGAGGCTTCACAACTCAACTTACAGAGAGAGGGATTTTTGTTTGGAAATTCTTCCCATTTTTGGTCAGTAGATGACAAAACTAATATGCACAGTGCAACATGGACGGTTTAAAGTGACTATTTGTCATTGTAAACACACTCAAGCACCACAACGAAGTGTGACCTCTGCATTTAACCCATCACACATGCACACGTGGAGCTGTGGGCAGCTATCAACAGCGCCCATTGAGCAGTGTAGCAGGACGGTTCCTTGCTCAAGGGTACCTCAGTGGTGCACAGGCTGGGTTGAACCTGGAACCTTCAGTTCGCAAGGGCTTCAAGGGCAAGGTCCAGCAGCCTGAGCCCATTAGTTGCATTAGGTGTGTCTGGAGCAGACAAAACACTTGCAATGTACAGAGCAGTGGTCTCCAGGTTCTGTATTATATCTTTTTGTCATCAGAATACAAATATTTCTACATTTTTTTTACAAGCAACTTAATGCTGGATTTGCATGAAAATAAAATACTTTACCTGCTTTTGCAATTGTACATTGCTACTTTCCAAGAAAAGACAACTCTCCAACTTTGTAAACCTACACATCTTACATCTAATGGAATCTAATGGAAGAACATTTTACAACAGACCATTTTGGTCAATTTCTATTGGTCTGTTCATCATGAAAATTTCACCCAAAGGTCAAGTGCTATGTTGATGTAGAAAAATACTAATAGAAAAAACAGAAATGGAGATTGGTGGGGTTTTTTTCTGGACAGTGACAACATGCCCCTCAAATTACATTTGGTTAATTTGCAAGAGAACGTGCTCATACCACATCTGCATGTCACAAAATTAAATAAGAAACATTTCACTGTGGCTTAACAACCAGCGCGTGTTCTTGGGATGCAGTACTTACTCATGTAGTGTCTAAAGACCACTTTTGAACTGAGCCATGCGACCCAAAGCTTCATAATGCACATGGGGAAGGTTGTTGTCTCCGTTCCAAAAATGAATGCTGGCTATGACAGAAAGGTGTCACAGTCAGAGCTGTTTTGGGGACACAAAGGGGGGGCTGCTCAATATGAATCAGGCTGTTTTAATGTTATGGCTGATGGTATGAACTATTTCAAGAAGGATTAAGGTTGTGAAATAGCTTTCGCCACCTTGACAATTATTGACAATGTGCGATTAGATCTCTTAGAAAACGTGTGATTAGATCGTTTTAATGCGGTAGAGGCCATTTTCAAAATTGGCACTCAGTTTTAGACAAAAATGGCTAATTGACATGTTAATGGAAAACTACAGAGTAATGACACCTCCTCAGATGGCAGATGGAAAGAGAAAACACGCTAAGGGAAATATATAAAAAGGAAAACAATTCTGAAGCTCATGACTAGTGATAAATACTGTGAATGTAAGTGACGGCTTAACTCACTGTGTTTTTCTTTTATCATCTAAGGTGATGTGGTCTAAATGCATTTGCTTTGTAATAGGCTGCATTGGACAGCTCCTGTGAACATGTAGCACTACCAGGTAAAGGATTAGTGCCCCTGGCTGCGCGGGTTTTTGGTGCAGCCCCAAATAAATGTGTTGATATTATGGGAAAGATGGATGATAATGGCTTATCAGATACAAATGATGTGCAGCGTAAGTATCCAGGCTGCCTCTCATCGGGGAGGAGAAAAGCATTGCTTGTCTTCAGCTGCAAACCACCACCCCCCAACCACCCCCATGCACACACACCTTCCGAGAGCCGGCGGATTTGTCATGTTCCTGCTTTCAGCACATGCTGAAGTGGATTAATACAGACATTAGCACAGATAGGCAGCGCCTGCTCTGCTTCACTTTGTTATTACAGCAATGAAGAAAGGCCCAGACAGGCGTAAAAGGATGAAAAGAATAAAGGAGGAAAAAAATGAACTTCTTTGAACTTCTAATCTTCTTTTAGTTCTTTGGAAAGGGGTTGGCTTGTTTGGATAAATGGCCTTAAGTATACACATACACACACACATACACACACACAGCTAAAGTCACATGCAGTGCTTTGTCATTAGGGATTTTTAAAAATCTATCTTGCAGTGAACAGTGGGAAAATATATCAGCCATAACATTACAACCAGACGTCTGAAACTGAGTAGGTCCCCGTCATGCTGCCAAACAGCTCTGACTGTGGTGCACTGTGTGTTCAATGAGCCTTGGGCACCCATGACCCTATCGACTGGTTTACTAGTTAACCAAATGCTCTGACTCATCATAATATCGTAAGAAGGCCCTTGTCAAAGAGGCTCAGATCCTTACAGAACGCTTACAAAAATGCTACAATTAGTATCCTCAGTTCCAAAATGATTAAAGAGGGGGGATTATTAAGGGGAAAGATGAGGTAAAACAATGATAAATACACTTCTGTACCAACTGTTGTTGAGTGTGTTGCAGCCATTAAAATCTAAATTTGAGTCTATTTTTTAAAATACAATTCATTTGGTCAATAAACCAATTGACAATCTTTTATTTGTTTATTTTGTTGGTTAAATAAAGGTTCACATTAATTAACATATCACAGTGTTTTGTTTTTAATGCATTTTGAACATTTCAACTTTTTTGTAAATTGGGTTTGAACATATGCAAGAAAGATAAAGATCTACACAAGGTTCGAGTTTCAGAACCAGAATCAAATCAGTGTTCATATACAGTAGCTGTTTACACAGTATATATAGTTAATAGAGTATACAGTGTAAAGAATGTTTATATAGTATAGAGTATTTTGATTAAAGAGCAATATATATATATACGTATATAAAAGGTATAAAAGGATCCTTTACTCCAATGATGGCATGGTGCAGTGATAGGGTTGTGGGTTCAGTTCCTACAGTGAGCAAGTTTTTATTTTGCCCCTCAGATCCCTCAAATTCCTCCTACATTCTGAAAGAGTGTATTAGATTTCGATTGCCTGGCCTTACTTAAATTGTCCCAGCATGTCCAGCGGAGGAGCAGTGTCCTTGCCCAGACAAAGTAAAATATAAAAGTAATAATAGAGAAACCATCCTAGTGGAGACAATATGGGTCAAAAATGAATAAGCTGAACCACCAGTGATCACAATGGTCTAATTTCTAGCCTCTTTTGATGCCATTACCTTTTCATCATCACAATTGATGAATGTGAGGTGATCTGTTAATATTTGTTTCTGACCTGCTGTAGCCTGGCACTGTAACTGACACGCCAACCTGTATTGACTCTTTAGACAGCTGTTTATATAAGGGGTGTAACTCAAGGGTGCAAATACTATCACACAAATCTCAGAGCCAAAACAACGAGGCAAGTCACACCACATGTCAAAGCCTAAGCATGGTCAAGGGAGATAAGACTGCTCAGGACAGATTTAGGTCAGGGTGTCAAGAATGCGATATTTTGGGGTCACTTAGCCTCACCCCTCGATGGTAAGCAGCTGGGGCTACAGGAAGACCACAGCTGTGATTTTTCTCATCGCATTTGACATGTATCCATCTCTCTGCCCAGGGGCTAGATATCTTATATCTGGATATCTTAGATATTTAGAATTAGATATTTTATACTATATTGTTGTGAATACTATATTCTATACTTTAGATACTTTTTTATCTTCGTTTTATCACAACAAAAATACTAATTCACTAAACAATGTATAGCTTAGCCAATCAGACATCAGTACTGGACCAGTCAGATGGCACGATTCAACTAGCCAGTCATATCACAGGATTAAAAAAAAAACAATCAGGCAGCATTAGACTAGCCAATCAGAATGCAGCTTTAAAATAGAAATGGTCATTTCAAAGCATTCAGCCAAGCAATTCAACAACCAATCAGATTGTACAATCAGAACAAAGGATTCAGCAATCCAATCAGATTGCAGCAGTGGACTAGTCAATCACATTGCAGTATTAAAACAACAAAATAACTTACACAATTCAACAAGCCTATCAGGAGGTAGCATACGACTAAAAAATCAGACAGCTTCATTAAATGACACTTTGAAATTAACAGCCAAACCAGTCAACTAGCCAGTCAGATTGCAGCATTGGTACAGCAAATCAGATGACAGCATTGCAGTAGACAATCGAAACACAGTGTTCAAATTGTCTGTCAGATTGCAACAGTGGGCTAGCCAAACACATTGTAGCATTAAAATAGCCATAGTTACTTTGAAATAACAAAACTAACAGCAAATCAAAACACACAATTTATTAAGCCAATGAGATTTTACCTTAAGAATTGATTCATTAGAGCTTGGTTTACTTGTCTCTAGTTATCTTTGATTTCATGCTTTGGCTTCGAGAGCCTGTTGGATGTAGGGATTTTGGCTGTAGCCAGTGGTTAGAGCTTATGATATCTGTAGACCAACTTCAATCACACAATCACTCAATGATAGAGCACCACCTGAGCCATGAGACAACAAACTGCCGTGTGCTAAACCATTTCTAATAACTTATCCTCCAGTCTCCATCCCACTCGAAATTGATCTTTTGATGTGCAACATGAAGTATGACAGCTCGCTTTCTACCGTTAGGCTCTCAACTGAAAGAACATGAAGTCATAAAACCAAAGTCAGAGAACCTCTAATGGCCTTATAGTAATGACATAGTCATGGTGAACTGGCCAAAATAATATCAACAAGATTTACTTTGTTCTCACTGTGTGCATTTGTTTCTTTTTAGAAATTAGGCTAGAAGGGTGTACCTGATAAATTAGGTGCTTTAAGATGTCTGCCTCATAAGATTACCTGGTCAAATCTAGCCTTGTGTCTAATTGTCAAATTCCCAAAGAGTGTCACATCCACCAAGTAACTACATGAGCTGAGAATTGTGGTTGCCTCAGGAGAGAGCTTAGGAACAAGGATGGAAAGGGGCCTTGAGATAGAAAGTGTGATTCCTTGATGCAGCTAATGTCAGCTAAACTCTAAAATGTAAAGCTTTACTCAAGCAGTGTAAAAGTGCAGCCCATGAGATGGTTCTTCAAAGTTAAATGTCTCAGTAAAACATGAATACTTGCACCCTATTCCAAAAGATTCAAGCCTTGGATGGAACGTCATTGCAAAGCTAATCCTAAACTCAGTGGGCATGCTGTGATGATGCACAAAATATTTGTTTCCCAACTCCTTCTTAGATCGCCAGGAGATCATTGCAGACAGTTGGAAAGCACACATTACAAAATGTGAGGTGTAAACTAAATGACCCATCAGGATTCCTAATCAGTTCAACAAACAACCACATCATACAACACACCTGTAGCTCAACTGTTCATACTGGTCATAGTGGGAAACCATGAGTTCAAATCCCTGATAAATACAAATAAAAATGTCCAAAAAGGTTATTTGGAGTGGATTTTAAGATGAACAGATTTTGTTTGTTTTTGGGAGGTTCCCAAATTTTCTCAATTGGCCTAAAAATCTCCAATGCCACCCACTAGTTTGGACTTCCTTTATCAAATGATAGCACCATCAGTGGGAGGGATGTTGGACAGTGTAGTGTTCTAGGAAGAGAACACTGATTGCCAGTTCTGTTCCTAGCTTCCTTGCTATGTCAACTAGCAGATGCCCATGCTGGCTAGCACCACACGTGAGTGGTAAGGGGGTGAGGGTAGGGGAGGCATCCTAGCCACCAAGAGAGAACGAAGCCAATTGTGCTCCCTTGGAATCCCAGCCACTGATGGTTGCAGCACCACTAGTGACTCCACTTGCAGTCTCCCATTGATAGGGCCAACATATAGATAGGAACTAAATAACCTTTTTAAGGTTTTAAGGTTTCCTAGAGTTTTATATCCAAGCAGCATGAATAAAGCAATAGGTCTTATTGAAAATATGAAATGAGCAAGAACTCTGGAGTGAAACCCATGACTGGACCTATGTAAATGTTAAATGATTGCCGATAGTAGTAGAGCCTTGACACTTGCATTAAAAATGACTCAGACAAGACGCAGTACTTTAGGAACCTGTATTTTTAGTGTAGCGGTGATGCACAGGGGATGCTGCAGCAGAAGAGCATTTCAAGCATGGTTTTAAGAAAGTGGAACATATGACAACAGGGGGAAGAATGAACAGAGACAGGCTGAGTGCTAATAAACAAGGTGGATATTCCCCATGGTTTTAATTAATGCCAGGCCGATAACAGATCCACAGTGACATATTCATTAAACTGTAACAATATGAGAATTCCAGGTTCATTTGTATGTAGAATGTGCCATGGACGCATGAATAAAAAACAGCTCTGAGCTTTACTGTTTATTTAATGCCTGTGTTTCCATAATGAACTCAGCCTTGGCAATTGTATGCCATCTATATGACCGAAATGTTTAATTTCCTTTATCAGAGAGGGAAATAGTACATTACATCTATAATGCTCTGGCTGCCGGGGAGTGACATATCGAGTCGTTTTGTCTGAAGTTAATACAGAAGAACAATGTAGGGCTCTATTTATTACTGCACACACACATAGGCACACAAGTCATTATTATGGTCATGGTCACTCACAGTCATTATTATGGGTCATGTTTCTGTTGTAACTATGTACCGCAATTCTCTTATTCCCTAATTACCTAGACACATTAACAAAGGCTGAGTTTGAAGGGGGTGAGA
Source organism: Arnoldichthys spilopterus (assembly GCA_037974385.1). Lineage (NCBI taxonomy): Eukaryota > Metazoa > Chordata > Actinopteri > Characiformes > Lepidarchidae > Arnoldichthys > Arnoldichthys spilopterus. The sequence continues at coordinate 18,746,140 of JBBPDA010000132.1, read as the reverse complement.
TCAGTAGTCTTTATCATCCTAATGCTGTTGTAGAACCTCAAGCCTTTACCAAACTTTCTCAGGAAATTACTGTTTTGCTAATGAGGATCAGTGAGGTTAATCCATTGTCTGGCCCTGTAATGGGTATTGGCATTAATTTTACATAAAACATTATAAAAATGAAAAGGAAAATATCTAATCGAAGATGATTTTTAAAACATTTTAGGTGCCCTATTTCTACATCATTGATCTTATCTATGGACATGATTGTAGTAAAATTTGGGATGACCTTACTGCAATCTTTGCAGGGTAAGACCAATAAACATAACACCAGTGAGGAACCTTCAATGGATACCGCTTCTCAGCAGACACACACCGAAATTCTACAAATGTGAAATGTGTTTACTTATGAGCACAAATTATTGTATATTCAGTAATTTTGTGTAAAAATACTCTGATATAACCATGGAGCCCTATGCCTGCTGGACCACTGCTTTCACCCTCTTCCACAGAGAGTGCATTTGGTCAATTCCACATAGTTTTGTATAGTTGTCTTTAAAGCTTAATAACTTCAGATCAAATTGAAAATGGATCAAAACAGAAGTACGATGAAGAAAAAGTTTAATTTTAAAAATAAGTGCATTTTTTATATTTTATTCTGAGTTTAGTTTGTATTTTTTGTAAGAAAAAAGGAATCCGCCTCATAACAAGTCTCTTTACTTTTGAATAAATCCAAAAATACGCTATGCCTCTCCTCTAAATTTGATTATGTTCATCCCACTTAATGCCTTAATGGAGTTAATACTAAAGTTCAGAAGGACCAAAGTCAAAGCTCCTCCTTTTTCCAGTCTAACATCTTTGCCGTTGCATTTTCTTGTGATGAAGTTTTCACACGCCCCAATAGCCCATCACCTCAGTGCTCATTCAGTCCTTTTAAAATATCAGTCACATAACAGGGCATGATCCAAACCCACAATCCAGCATTTGGCAATGCTAGATGACATGATTCATGGCTGGATTGCAGCAATTTTTGATTTTTAACATTTAGTGGCTTCTCATTTTGGCAAACAGACCTGCTCTCAAAGCCTGACCGAATCTTAATCAGGCCTGGCATGGTTAAGGAAACAGGTGAGCTCTGCTAATGAGACCAATTACAATGGGCTGCCTACTGAGGGACTGGCAGCAAAAGGAGCCAAAACAGCACCAGTACATGAGCCGAAAACACACTCTGATGGCTGTTTTGCCCTTCGCAATGGTAGATGTGTGTGGTTAAACATATTTTCTTCCCTGACCATAGTGAGATGAAAGCATGATGCATGTTAGCTCCCTATTCATCTCTGCTGGATTCTTAGCAGAGGGGATTGTTAAGCAAGGTGGTTTGAGCCCCTAATTGTCAAGCATCTTATGAGCCTATTGCATGCATATTTCTCTGTGCCAGGATTTATCAGGATTGTTCCCATGCCTCAGTACCCCCCATGTTATGGTCTGTGTGTTTTAGACAGATCCCTTGTCTGTGAAATTCTACTATACCAACCAAGGGTTATAAGATAGTCCTCTGCGTATCTTCCATTATGCTCTGATGCACATAACCAGTTGCACTAAATGGCTTTTCGGGGGGCTTGATAGAGATTAGTCTCCTGCGCCTTAACGACCCCTCAAATTAATACTCAGAATTAGTCTAATTAGAAGTGTGTGCTTTGCTTTAATTAAGGGCCTAAACGCACCATTGACTTTAGCGAGTTTTTGAAAGTTCATCTGGGGCTCGCAGGGCAGTTTCCTCGGCTGCCTTCCAGAACGCTTCGTTGTCCTGGACTTCCAAATGACATTATTCACAGTTGACTTGGCTGTGCTCACAGCAGAAATCGCTCTCCATCCATGCCAGGTCCCCCCCAAACCCCACCACCACCGCGCCACTTCCTACCCCCTACCTCCTCTTCCCCCTAGCTTGCCATTTGAAACAGCCTGTCCGGCGAGATTTGAAATTGCGCGAGTGTTGCCCTTCAGAGTAAAGTGTTTGGGCACCCTTTGGTTTTAAGCCAATCTAATCCCTGTAATCACAGATTGCGCTCAACCCCCTTGGTCCCCTCGGTTGAAAGAGAGCGAGCGTGAGTGAGAGAGAGCCAGGGAAATGGCGTCGTTCAGAATCCCTGCCAGCGTGGAGCCATGACCCGAATAGCAGGCAATATAGTGCCTTATTTCTCGGTGCTTTAAGAGATATGTGTTGGGAGAGTGAAAGCGACAGATAGTGTTTTGTGGCCGGCCGCAAGACACGTATGTCCCCTATATGAAATGACAGGTGCATTTTCCGAAAAGAAAGACCATAATGTTTTTCTGTTTAGTGCTTGACAGTTTGCCTTCGTCATAACATGAGCTTAAGGGGTTCGGAACAAGCGTGATTATTTCTGGCCCCTGGCGTCTCTCTCACCGCAAATTGAATTTTTTTATAGGGAGGAAGCTGTTGAGGCTGGGTGGGTGGGTTGGGGGGGGGGGGGGTTAAATAAATCAGCATGCAAAGTGAATCTGAAATATTCACTCCCATTGACCCCCATTTTTTGCGTTCTGGGGTGGTGGTGGTGGTGGTGGTGGGGGCGGGTAAGACATGCTCCTTCTCTGTCTTCATCCCAAAAGCCAATCTAGCATTCCTGGAGAAGAGAGTTCATGAATTTCCAGAGGCAGTGCGTAAAGTTTATCATGCTATACTGCAGCTGTCATCTCTTTAGCAGGCCCTTGATCAAAATGGCAAACCCAGAACATTATTCTACCTCTTACCATCAGAGCATTGCCTCACAAACACCAAAACCTCCTCCCCAGTGGAATTATGTAAACCTACTGAATGATTGGCATCTATATAAATTGTCTATATGATTGTCTATATCTGTATGAAGTACAAGCATATACTGACATCATGACATTGTCCTACACTAAAGGACTTTGTTTTCTAATGCTAAAAACATTCTTACATTTGAAGTGGATACTACAAGAAACAAAACTAGAGAGAACATTGTTTTTTTAATTATTTATTTATTTACAATAGTGGCTAGCAACATGTTGACCACAACCCAAAATGGGTACTGCTTGAGTTTTGAATTATTATTATTATTATTATTATTATTATTATTATTATTATTATTATTATTATTATTATTATTATTATTATTATAACAATTTAAAATTTTTGCCAATGTTATTATTGGTATAAATAATTGCAAAAATAAATCCTATTTCAATTTAAGCTCTTTGATTGGTCTAGAAAAATGCATGACTAATGTAACCTCACCCTACCTTAAGAGGTAAATGCTTGTTCCAACAGTCATCAACTGTTACACAAGCTGTCTATATATGTATATGAGGATTGTCATGAAAGATCGATGGTGTCTTGTAAGATTATGAACACTGCCTGAAAGTGTTACCATTATTATACTTTTGGTGTAAATCGATGTGAAACACTTCTTATTCATGTTCATCTCTTGTCCAAATGCTTTCCAAACCTGGTACTGGAGGCTCCCTGCTGTTCATTTTAGTGATTTTTGGCTTTTACACATCCACCTTTAGCTCAGTAAGGGGTTGTTAATAAGCCAATTTGTTGGATGAGGTATTTTGGGATCAGAAAAAAAGTACTGTAATGTGCAGAGCAGGGGGTCTTCAGGACCAGGGTTGGGAAACTACTGGTCTATATACATAATACATATCACACAAAATATGGAAAATAAAAATAATAAAAAAAAAGACTCTTGTGTCTATCACAGCCCAAGAAGAGGTTCATCAATAGCACCATATTTAGCTGAAATATAAATCTATGCATGGATAACAGTAGCATATCTAGGTGTGGAGGGATGAGTCAGTGAGGCTTTAACCTATGCTGCTTTTTGCATTTGCATACAAATTGTATGGCCTTCACTGACCCCTTGAAGAGCCAATACCTTCAACATCTGCATGATATGCAAAATATATGCACAAACTCATAGGCTGAGAAAGCAGAGACTCAAAAGTTTACAAAGTTCACAAAACATGGCCATTACATAAAGCAAAATTGCCCACTTGACACTTGCAATTTTACAAGTAGCTTGATAATTGCGATAATTGGTAAACAGTACTTGACCAACGATCCTTGTAAGTAAGCAGTGTCAGTATCATAGCAGCTCATAATAAGAAGAGCACAACACAACCAGAACAAAACAGATGAGGAGGTGTTTTGCTTTCCAAAGTTAGAAAGCATCACATATAGTTGCAATGAATCCAAGCATAGGGGGACAGCAGCATAAACATAGCAGTCAGGGGTATAGTTTGCCTTGTTTACTACGGTTCTCACAAAAAAAACAGAGTGAATAGGCTCCCTGGGGACGTTTTGAAGAGGAAGAGCAGTTTTACTGTTTCTTCATGTCTTCACTATCCATGATTTCCCCATAGAATCTCGAAATAAACTGTGCAGTTTATATAATATGCTAAGATTCCGTGTCCCCACATTCATTTAAAGTAATTATTTCATGTTGACTGAGGAGGTGTGAGGACAAGAATTGGTTATTTTTCTAACCTCATAACATTCATAACAGCTATGAAACTCAAACACTTTGCAATACTGATGAACAATTAAGTGTATATTAATAACTGACAAATTACATCATGTTTAATCAATATATAAACTCATAGTCAGTGCAGAAGGAAATATTACTTGTCAGTCATGCATGGTCATTCATAATTTAAACATTAAATATCATCATCTTGTTGACTCATTCAGTTAATGCTATGAGTAAATATATATAAAAAACCTTTGCATGATTTAGGATATATTTAGAGACATGTAATTATGTATTATTGTATATTGACGTAGGCAAAAATATTGCTAAAAATCAATTTTTTGCTGCATTTTTGTTTGCAGAATAATTTTGCCAACATAAGTGTATAACAATATATAATTACATAGTTTCTAAGAAAAACTCCCTAGCTGTAGAAAGAAACCTCAGGAGGAACCAAGACTCAGGAGGGGGAACCCATCCTGCTCTGGTCGACACCGGAGAGCAATAACAAACAAGAGAAAAGAAAAGGAGAAAAGAATAAATAAAATAATTAAGGTATGAATGTTAGTTAAACATTTATATTTGAATTTTTTTCTTATGCACTAAGTATTAGTTTATATATTAATTAAGTTTGATATAATTTTAAGGATCAAAAATAGGACCTTTAGAGTTATTACTGTTGCCTTTATTAAAGAGCTCTTGCAGAACACACTTAAAAATGGGGTTATTTAGTAAAGGCAATGACTTAACAGAGATCCATGAGGTGGCACGGAGGTGCAGTGGATGGCGCTGCCACCTCACAGCAAGAAGATCCTGGGTTTGATCCCCAGGTCGGAGTTTGCAAGCTCTCCCAGTTTTCTTGTGTGTTTCCTCCAGGTGTTCCGGTTTCCTCCCACTGTACAAAGGCTGCAGAAGGTTGATTGAATGTTCTAAATTGCCCATAGGTGTGAATGTGTGTATGAGTGGTTGTCTGTCTATGTGTTGCCCCGCGATGGGTTGGCCTCCTGTCCTGGGTGTACCCCGCTTTAGGCCCACTGTCAGCTGGGATTGGCTACAGCTTCCCCACAACCTGGAAACGGAAAAATCGGTTTAGAAAATAGATGGATGAATGGAGATCCATGAGCAATCAGAGGACCATTTAAATGCATAAAAGCTTTTTTTCATAATAAAAATGGTTCTCTTAATGTGTTTTTTAAAGAACCTTACCTTTACAAATTGTTCTATATAACACCAAAAAAGCTCTACATAAAACCCTATTTGCTAAAAATGTAGAAGAACCTCACATACTCCCATACTTGTTCTCAAAATCATCCTTTAAAACATTACTTACTATTAAAAAGCATTGTATAACAATTGACTCCTTAATACATGTTTTTGTCAGTTGTCATGAAAGGTTTAGATAGGTAGGAATACTGGCCTTCAGTAAGATGCCTTTTCTTGTCAGAATTTTGTTGATCACATATTATTTGTTTAAAAAAAAATTGCACATTTGAATAGTTAAAATAGAATGAACACCCTCTTAAGGGGGCCGTTTCCCTATGTTGCTCCATCTCTTGCTTTCATTTCTTTCCCTGTTCACTTCCTCTCCCATCCAGCTGTCATCAATTCAGCATGCTCAATAGCACAAAATGTACCAGTGAGGACTAGCTAAAGCTAACGGTACCTTCACCACCGCATTGACTATGCGCTGATAGTTGTCCACCACATTCACCAAGAGCATGGTGGCATCCAACACTAAACGATCATCATTGGTGTGTCTTATTCATCAGAAGATTCTTTATGTATCTAACATGGTTCTGCAATGGTTCTGCAATGGAACCCTTGTCGTAGATCATGCCACTGGCAGTGACACATACAGCATTTCCAAATGAAATAAATAAATTAATAAATATAAAATATACGGCCCTAATAACTATACTTTCAAATGTGTTTTTCCACTTGAGGTATGAAATGTTTGGGCCAATCACTCTGCAGTTCTGCTGCTGTTGTCTTTTCTGTAATGCAGCCATTAAAGGTAATTGGTCCTTTAGAGTTTTGGGCTGCACTCTTGCGCAGTCACACAATCTATCACACCGAATGGTGAGGGTGAGGGTGGTGGAGGTGGTGGCGGTGGAGGGGGGACCCACAGCACAGAGACGAAGCGCTAAAACACTTCAGACAGATTGCCACTTTATAACTCTGTGCACACATTCCATTTCACAGGGTCTACAAGTTTAATCTTTTTAAGCTTTCAGAGAGAACCAAATAAAAATGGGTGAAATTGATGGCACACTTGAAAGTCCGCTTTTTTTTTTTTTTTTTGCTCAAAGTCTGTTGTGTGTCCATAGCATATGATTCTCCAGGTTGCTGTGTCTTCATTCTGCGCTGGCTCGGTTCAATAAATGCCACATTATATTCCATTTTTTGATGACGGAGAACTCTATCCAGCAATATATTTTGTATTTTGATGCAGAGTACATGAAGCTTGACTCTAACTCGGCGGCTAGAAACTTTCTCATTGCCTGAGTAAATATGCAAATACATCATGTGTATAGCAATGAGCTTCTCGCTTTATTTCAATTGCAATATGCCTCAAAAAGCAACCGTCATCTCCAAGGCTAGAAATTAGATATACGCCTTGATATCTCACGCACCTGCTTTTTTTTTTTTTTTTTTGTTTCATCTTTTTTTGACAGTCCTCATGCCACAGGCATCCACCCACACAGCACTGTCAGAACTTTCCTCTCTTGCTGTAGGTTCCTGTTATGCGTTCTTTTGGAGCAAAATTCAATCTAGTAGGGGGTCCAGCCCATTTATTCCCTTGTGTGTATTTTTTTTTTCTTCCCTTTGACGTGTTTGAGAGCAGCTGTCATGGAGGGTCTCTTGGCGTTAACTCATCTGTCATGTTCAGACAGAAGCTTGCTCATCACTTGTCATTTATATCATGGCACTTTTCTATGGGGACTTTGTCTTTGTCGTACACGCCAAAATTGATTTTGACCAGGAGGCTCCTTAGATTTCAGGTGTCCCTCTGGTGAGCCCTTTCCCGTTTCATATTCCAGTGTAGCCCTGTATTTGAGCATGCCTGGCCATAAGCACTTGTCTGTCAGAACGTATGACTCTAAGAGAGAACAATTGCCAAACGCAAGGGTTGATTCATACCCATGGGGGTGGCCGGTCTACCCCCAGGTCAGATCAGAGAAGCTAGGAAAAAAAAAAAGAAGCTAGTTAAGGCATATGATTTGGATGATCAGTTGCATCTGGGGTAATTGAAAAAAATATGTCAATTTAATTTTTCACTTAAATAAGATTACATGTGTTTAAGCCTAACTGTGAAATTGATTTTTTTTTTAAATTGCAGCTGTTAGAGAGTAACATGTTCATTAATTAAATAATTAGCTTAATAGGGTATATTAGCTTTATATAATTTATATATATAAATATATATATTATATATATATATATATAATTTTATTTTATGCCTATATATCACCAAATTCAGGTGTTAAAGCCACACCCATTGCCACTGGTGAATAAGTCCCCAGCTATGCAGTCAGGTTTACAAACATGTATGAAAGAATGGATCGCTCTTAAGAGCTCAGTGAGTTCAGGTGTAGTGCTGTCATAGGATGCCATTTTTTTCTTACTTTTATATATATAGTATATACACATACACACACACTCACAATTATCTGTAAAGTTAATGCAAATCCACTATTACATCCCAGTGGAAATACCAAACAGAGTGCAAAACTAACATATTTTACCCCTTCTCTTTTTTTTACTTTTGGAGCTGATAGATTAATTTTAGGAAATGATGCCATGGCTGATGGATGTTTTGGATGGGTGCTTGTAGGCTTGTTGGCCAGAAAACAGAACTCTTCAGGCTGGGCCTGGGCCCCTCTTCAGTCAGGAGATCGGCTGATTGGAAAATGGCCCACTCTTCTGCTATCAGCCCTCGCTGCCTCTTACAGGCTGTTCAGCAGATGAGGCCCCCACCATCACCTCTCATGTGTGACTCCAATCATAAGAGGCATCCCCTCTGCTCTGGTCTTTTGGGCAGGGAGAAGAGGAGGGTGGCAGTCCAATTGCTTAGAAGTACCTGCACATCACTTTTTGGGGGGCCAGCATTGCTTGTTCCTGGCTCTAAACAGTGTCTGGTGACTCTGAGGTAGTCTGAAATGACCAGATGGAGGCCAACTGGCAGATTCTTTTGTAAGAGATGTTTTGTTAAATAGTGCAAATTAGCATGAAAGCGTTCTGGTCTGAGCTTATGAGAACACACTCTTAAAATTAAAGGTGCCATACAAGGTCTAAAGGAGTGATGCCAAAGCAACAGCTGTGGTTGAATAACAAACCTCTCAGTATATGAAACGTGTAGCCACCACATAATGGTTCAGTAGCAACTAGAGGTTCTCCTAGAACTATACACCAATGCCATGAATGATTCAGGGACCTTTATTTTTTATAGTGTTGGATTTTATAGCTATTGGCCTTAAAGCCATCTTGCTGAGGCTAAGACCAGAAAGGAGATATAACGAAATATATATCCTGTCAAAACAATAACTATATTCATTTTTAAAATTTGTTTTTTTACAAATCTGGTCCTAAGCTCCCAGTGACTTAGCAAACCATGACAATGACCAGGAAAAAAGCCCAAAGAGCAGGAGGTAGAAACCTTAAGAAGAACCAAGACTCAAATAAGAATCTTGCTCTGCTTTGGTCCACCTCAAATTTTGAAACAGTAACATAACAAAAGCTAATTTTATAAAAGCATTCCGAATTTGCTGCATTATTAGGTCCGCACATATAAGCTCTGTCTATAAAGAAATCCAGCCATTGTTAATAATGAGAACAGTTCGCGCCGCATCGATGTAACCTGGCAGCCAAGGCGAGTGGACTGGAATGAGCATGTGTGAACAATGACGACTTCACTGTAATAGTGGGCGTCACATTGTCCAAGGAAACTATTTGGATGATTCAGAGGGCTTTCAGGGACGATACAATGAGTGCAGCGCAAATCAAAGCGTGGCACAAACGCGTCAAAGATGGCAGAGAATCTGTTCAAAGTGATTCCAGCAAAGGATTTTGCAGAGTGTTTTGAACAGTGGAGGATAGGCTGGAAGGCTGGAACTGTGAGGTTCTAAGGTGCTTACTTTGAGAGGGGCCGAGGCATCATTGACCAACGTACAATGTTCCGTGTATCTTTTTGAATGAATGTATGAATAAAAAAAATGTAATAATAAATATAACATGTATTAAAATTATATGAAATATAGTACATTTAATATGTATTACAATTATATTAAATAGAATAATTATTATATTCATTACATTAATTAAATATAATAAATATAGAACATATTGTACTTATGTATTTTTCATATTATTTTCATATTATTCATGACTGGATACTTTCTGCACAGACCTTTTATACTCAGTGCTTCCACTATGCAGTAAATTTGGAGCTCAGTAAGTTTTATTGTTTTGGAGGCCATCAAGTGCTAGAAACTCTCTTTTAGTTGGGAGTATTGTTATTATTCTGAATCTGCACTTAACTGGGCTGCAAGGACATATAAACACAACATTTACTGGAAGAGTGTATTGTACTACAACCTCCTCCCTCTTCCCAACAGAAGCACACACATATGAAAACATACACACTTAAATGAACTGGCTCATCTGGCTTGATGGTGGTGTATCATTCTGGCTCTTGGACCATGAGCCACAGAGCTGTTATACTTTTTTTCCACAGATTCCTTGGCTTGCCATGAACATAAAAGTCTCAAGTCCCATGGACTACCACCATAATGGGATTCGAGACAGCTACTAGGCATAATGGTGAAATCGAATGTTTTAAAGTAGTCCTATGCCACTGTATTAGTGTAACGATTGTGGGGTGTTTGGCAGCAAACGCAGGCAGGACGTTGGTGAATAAGGGTTTATTACACACTTAACTCAGACTATGAGACCTATGACGATCATGACAGTGACAAACAAGCAAACAAAGACCGACCCGGAAAGGTGGCACACGGAGACCTTTAAACACTTAGCTAATAACCCACAGCTGGGCACGATTCGGCTCAGCTGTGAGGGCGGGGCTAAGACGCCCTTCCTTACAATCAGAAACATTCTCAAATGAATTCTATATCATTTTGAAATGTTCATGCCAATATGGCCAATACACTTTATGGACACTTAGTCCAGTATTTTGTTTTTTTCTTGAAATGAGCTTCAGATTAAAGCACACACTGTAGTTTACTTATGTAAAAAAAAAAACATTTATGTTCTTAAGGTCTTTGTACATTTGTCAGTTAAATAAAAGTTCAAAAGAAAGAACAAATCACAGATTCTTGCTTTTTTAACTTATATAAAATGTCACAACTTTTCCAGAAATGTGGTTTGTAATTGTATAATAGTAACTGAAAGCTCGATAAAACAAGCTTACATGCCAGTGATTGCAGCTTGCAGCTGTGCTTTCATTCAATTTTTCTTTTTAATCTCCTTCACTTTGTGACAGTCCTGTGACATAAATTTTTTTTTCCCTCAAAATGTAGAGCATGGCAATATTTCCTTTGGAAATGTGCTTAAATAATCACTCATCAAGCTTCTGCTCCTCTATCCACACACACACCTGAAGACGGAAACAGGGGATGTGTTATTACTGGGGAAACTCTAGTCATTCATTATAATGCCTCTTTCCACCTCAAGGGCTTTTTCTTTTTTACGTGTGAATATTTTCTAATTCTGACAGCTGTCAGTGGCACGGCATATTTACCCAGCCTTGTCCATGGAAATGTAGCTGCTATCGCTGGGAGAGAATTCTAATGGAAATGAGCCGGTTTAATTGGTCCCTATGTTATTAGCATAACAAACCTAATAACAATGAACAGGGGTAGATATGTGAGCGCGCCTTGAATTTAATAATACAAATAAGCGGCCTGCAAATTCCCATTATTGCAGTACATTTGCTTGGCCGGATCTACTCATTATTGCGGAAAGGCAGAGATTTCAGGTCACTGGCTCACGATTGTGGCCTGCCTCCCCCCCGTCATTGTCATTTGCCAATTATGGCTAAGTAAACAGCAGGTGTGCATAGAGCTCAAAGTGAAGCAAAGAGGACAGCAATATCTGTCATAAGTATCAGTGAGGAAAAAAGTGGGGACATCTGGAGAAATGCCTTGCTTGATTATTAGCAAAACAAATCCCGCATTTATTCATCCACCGAGGACCAGGGTCAAACATGAGGTCTCTTTATGGTGTAATAAGCAATGAGTGTTTTAAAAAGGCATTAAAGATACATTAGAATAATAAAATAACAATATTGTAAAACATTAACACCCAACTGAGGCATCTAGTCTTCGCTCAGTGCAAAGTTTACTCTTACAACTTCATACCCTAATGCACAGAATCTACAGTGCTTTGCATCACTTTTAGAGAAAGCTAAGTCAATTGAGCTGATCCAGGCAGTAATTCTCAGTGTGAGCCGAGCCGGTGGTTTGCTAATGAGCTTTGGCACGGAAGGAGAATGCTGATGCCAGTGCAATATTAAGCATGGCATCTTGCTCACGGTCAAAGAGAACTTTACACGCTATTTGTAGCCACAGGCAGATGGCTACCGAATCCTGACACCAACCACTGATATGGAGAGCTAAAAAGAAAAGGACACTGAGTAGAGAAGGGGTACGATGGCCAGTGGTGTGTGTGTATGTGTGTGTGTGTGTGTGTGTGTGTGTGGCACAGAAGCCAGTAATAGAGGACATGCATAATGAAACAAAGGCGTGTGTTCACTCTAATGTTGGATAATTTGTATTTAACCAGCTTGTCCATTTCACTGTCTAATCAATATGCATGACGAAGCATAGGCTTGTGTTCATTTCCGTGCTAGATCATCCATATTCAACCAAAATACCCATTTCAGTGACTAATCTAAAACAGCGGTGGCGTAAAAGCAATGGTTCTCCACTCCTACAGTATTCTAAAGTTCTGTTAGAGAGCCCATATAATGGAGAACCGAATTCCTCGTTAGTCTTTGAAAGTTTGATGTAGTATGTATGCATGGCTAAAGTTTCAAAATGCATCAGTCCATATGGTCCATGTAAGAAGCTGCCAATACAGCTTGTTTGGAAACCACTGTTTTTGTGATGTCACAGTCATATGCAAAAATGTTCTGTGTAAAACTTAACTAAGGCTAAACATGCTCTGCAGATTTGTAGTGCACAATTTCTATGTATTTGGCAGGTTTAAGTTATGGAGGGTGAGGGGGGGCACATTTTATGTTGTATAGCAACTAAACAATGAAATTAATTTAAAATCTTCAGAAGGGTGTTCTTCATAGATGTTGTGCATTGTACAAAGTCTAAAAAGTATATTGGTGACCACGGCCACCCGAGCACACGACTGTTTCAGTCTCAATACAGGACCAAACCAGCCTGTATAATATAACAGGGATAAAGACGAGATGGAAAAAGGTCATTCAAAATGAATTACCACTATTGACTATTGGTACATACATTTCAATATCATGTAGCAATATTTTTAAACATTCTATTTTATTCTATTCTATTCCATTATCTTCTATTCTATTGTACTACAGTATATAGAATATAATATAGTATAATTATGA
>JBBPDA010000132.1:18678750-18691205 GCA_037974385.1 Arnoldichthys spilopterus | reverse complement strand
TCTCCAGTCGGAGTTCACTCGCTGATCTGAGTGACCTGGTGGGTGTGTATGTCTGGATGAGTGATGTCATGTAGCCATGATCATGTCATGTAGCATGATGTCATGTAATGTAAATGTAAATGTAAAGTCTTAAAATAGGCATGAAGAAGAATGAGCAGTCAATTATAATCTAAATCGATAATCTATAATCAAAACAACCAGTATTAAAACACAAAAAAAGAAAGACAAACAAGTATAATTTCGATTCGAAACAACCAGGCCTTAAAAAAGGACAGACATGAATCCTTTAGTGTTCTGGTCAATTATTCGTTCAAACACATTTTGAGTCTCTATTTCTTATTGAATCATGCACTCAACTTAACCTGACTGTTCACTGCCACTTGGTTTAGGTCTGTTATGTAAATTTTCACTTTGTCTTTAATTTATGGACCTTTTTATTGAGCTTCCTTACCAGAAGTCAGACAAAGGGAGGCTAGTTGCACTTTAGGAAGTTTTATTGATTCTCTGAGATGTTTTAAGAGAATCCAAGAAATTTATTTGATTTTTACTCATTTATGTATTTAGAGATTTACAATAAAGAGAAATGTCAACTGTTTGATAGGGCATGTTGTTATTGCCCCAAATCAAATGTCTTTGCATTTTATTTGTTACGAACGAACCCCTAATGATTATACATACAATTAAATGCAGATGGAAAAGATTAAAATGAGTAGTGATAAATGAGTAAATAAACAAATATGCATTGTTATAAAAACATTAAATCTATATGTTACTGCACATCAGTAAGTGTAAATAAATATGCAGTGTTATAAAAAAATAAAGGCTGTATTATGTCTGTTATTGTATGGGGTTAAGAGAGGCTGAAAAATGTTCATGTGAAAATGGACATTGTTTTCGGTGAATAAAATATGACATTCATCATAAGTGGACTTTTGGGGATGGTAGAAAAATGGTGGATATGGGCACTTTAAGAGTTTAGTTGTTGGTGCAGCAAAGAGGCATTTATCTTGCCACATTAGGTTGTCCATTATTAGCTGTTGACACAAGCGCTAATACGGAGTATGCTGAGTGTACATATTAGGCAGCTTCATAAGCAGCTGCTGCTGGAACTGGAGCTTGTTTGCCTGTGTTGTTTGTCACCTCTGTACACTGGCAGTGTTAAAGGATGCCTGCACCCATATCTGGGCTGCTATCTTAATAACCTTATGCTTCCTATTCTCCCAATGCCACACAGTCTCATTACTCTTCTCAAAGTGTGTACAGAGGTGCAGCTGGGTGGGTGGAGTGGGGGGTAATCTGACGAGGGGAGTCATTTAACAATAGTCGCTTTTTTTTGTCTCAATTGTGGTTATCAGCATCACAAATATTGAGACATTAATAACAGAAAACCGAGGGACGTGAACATAAACATGCTTTTTTTTTTTTTTTAGATTTCATGGCCACACGATCCTTGGTGCAACACAACACACACAATTAACAGCATCATTTTCGCCTTCTCTATCAATCCAGCCTCTCCTTAATCACTGCGAATTTTAATTCGATTTGAAGCAATGGCTCATTTCGGTAATGGCACATTGCATCATTTTCTCGGCCTAATCTCATCCAGGACGTGCAAGATCCATTACTGCTGCTTCTGTTCCCTTTAAGCAGATAGCTAGGCTGGCAGTGGCTGTGGAATAGGCCGAAAAAAAAGAAGAAGAAGAAGAAGAAGAAGGAAAAGCAACTCTAATCTTGAAAACAAACAGCAGACGGAATGGGGAGGATGTAGGAAGTAGACAGGAAAGCAGCAACAGCAGAAACTGCAATAATTGTATAGGAGACAGCAGTAGTCTCACTTTGAAGTAGCGACGTAGCGGGAGAGCGAGTGGGGGAAGAAAAAAAGTGAGCTCATTTAGATTGCGCTGAAGACATGGAAGGCTGTAAATCTCCGCCGGGAAAAGAGAGCATGGTCACTGGTGCCTTTGCTGCGTCCTTGAGCAAGGTCATTCAACTTTAACAAGGCCCTTGTGGGCTGTGTATGGTGTTGGTTGTTTACAATAAAGGCATGTTAGGCTGTCAGTAGGATGTACATCCAAAATTCAGAATTTGATTAGGCAGCTGGATTAACTCTCAGTGTTATTTCTTTCATTTTACTCTACCACTGTAATTATTAGGGCTATTAGGGCTTGTAACGTTTTAAAGCCCCATTATGGGACATTTGGTATATTTTGCTGCTAGGTCCCTCTACAGTTGCAGAATGTAATTCACTTTACAAGACTGTTGTAAACATTTTGCCTCTCTCAGAGGTTCATATGCATTTCTTAATACACTGAAGCTGGTGCAGAAACAGGAAAGATACCATCAGAAGCCATGTTGGCTAACAGTGTAGTTGTTGTTCAGGATTTGCCTCTAAAATTGACTGGCAGGCTAGCCAGTTTAGCCATGTGGTTACTTCCAAATGTGACCCTTCTAGGCAGCAGTAGACTGGTGTTTAGGGACTTAGGGTCGAAAGTTCAAGTCCCAGCTCAGATATCACAGGGGTACCCTTAAGCAAAGTGCCATCCTGCTACACTGCTCCCTGGGCACTGTTGATAGCTCCCCACTGCTTCACGTGTGCTCCACTGCACTTGTGTTGACACTGTACTGTAATTGTGTTCACAATGACAAATAGTCACTTTTACATTCCAACAAAGCTATACACCAGCCGCCCTAAAAGCACTTATTACCACTACCAATATCTGATTGTGTAATCTGGCAAGTTTGCTAACAACACCTCGACAAGTCAAGTTAGTGGTAAACTTTACTCAAAATTAGCACTAACGCAAGAAATCATCAAGCAAACAACAACACAAGACGTAGACAAGCGTAGAGTAGATCTGTCCATATGTCTTGCAGCCTTTTAACTCTCATCCATGAGTAAAAGCTCATCTGAGATTTATTCTTGTCTCGTCTCTTGTTTTGTCACTCTTTCTTTTCGCTCCCTAGCTCACTCCAACATCGTTTTCTTCCATCTCTTTGCACATTTCGTCATGATGTTCTGAGCTAGCACTTTTTAGTAGAGCTGGACAGATGTTTGTGTGTGAAGCATTACACAATTCTCACAAAAGGTTTCAGGGTTATGAGTAACACTTCACATCATCTGTAGTAGGCTGAAGCTCTGCTGCACGCACAGAATGTCATATGACGGAATGTGCAGTTGTATTCCTCTTGATCAAATTCAGCTTATAAATAACCTTTACAGTGTTATCTAAAGCACAGCTGGCAGATTTAGCTCAACAATGTTCATTGGAGGCCTCGTTAAATGAACGAGCAGCAAACTGAAAAAAATAAAACAAAAGTGCAATGTTCCAACTCCTAAAGCAAAAGGGATTCATATATATCTTCAGTGCAAACAGAAATACATTATGCCACTTATTTTGTCCATTATAATAGCTGTAACAGAATGTACTGCTTATAAAATGAAAGAAAAAATTAGGGTGAAATTTGAGTGATAAAAAAAACATGATTAATTGCATTGAACTGGGCAAAGTGGTGCGACAAATTAAGATTAATATAATAATTTGACAGCCCTAGTAATTATGCAACTACATACATAATTACATTGTGCGTTACATATACATATAATTTACATTCTGTTTTGACAGGAGTCCAACTTTCTCCACTAGATTTGGTGTCAAAAAAATGGCAATAAAGCAAAGCATGTTTTTCCACTATGTTTTTTTCATAGCAAAATATCCACTGCTTTTCATATGAACACAAATGAAAGTTTCGGATGTTATTTCAGTCCCAAGTGAGAAATAATTACCACCCTGCTTTTATCACCAGCAGTGGCTACAACTTCTAAGGATAAAATTTTGGGAGATGTTTTTGCTCATTTGCCTTTGTGAAGGATCAACATTTTGAGTTTTTTTTTGTTTGTTTGTTTTTTGTTTCCTTTCAGTAGTCTGTGTTTAATGAGGTTGTCAATGTGATGCAACTGCAAGCTTGTCAAACAGCACGTCTTGCTGTGAGCTCGTCCCTCACCAGTTAGTCACTATGTTTTCTTGTCCTCCATCAGATGGCCCCCTACTATCACCCACCCCCCCATTCCAGTCGTTCTTTGCAACATGAAGTTGTCCCATCCTTTTATATGGCGAGCTTTGGGGCTCGCGTGTGATATAAATATCTAACACACTATTTTGTCAGGAAACTTCCTCTCACAGTTTGGGCAAAGCAGCAACAGCCTTTTCTGTTTTCCGGGAGTTTTCAGGCGAGTGTATCTGCTCACTGCAGTCAGCAATCAAAACCTGCCTCTGGCTGGTAAACACTCTTTGAAACCTCCTAAAGATGCTGTCATCCACACACTGTTGTCTCCCCGCCGCACATAATGTTGAGAGACACTCTACTCAGAAGCAACTTAGCAACATACTGTAGGCACGCGTACGTGCGTGTGGCTGTCAGGGTGCTTGTGTATGTGTGTCTGTCTGTGTGAGATAGCGGAGGAAGCAGGGAGAAAGTGTGGGAGAGGAAGATTGAAGCTCCCACGACGCATAATTTCATGCATTTTATGACCGGTTCCTTTCAGTAAGCACCTTAGTACTAGAAGGCCGCCATGATAATGTAGGAAGTACACCTGTCTTGTACCTACACTCATTGGCCATATCTTCAACATATGTTAACATGCTAACCAGCTACAAGATTAGAATTGTACATGGCCCGAATAATATCTGGTGAGCAGATATAAAATAATATACGGAGAACGTATAGTCAGTAGATAATTTGAGGGGGGCTGAGGGGGGATGCCATCTCTCTTGTTAGCAAAATGACCAAAAAGTAGTTAGCTTGCCATCACATGCTTGGTGGTGTGAAAGGAGGGGGGTGTTCCCACTGGACCAAGCCCCCTGTTACAAAAATAACAAATCTCCTACTGGCTATAGTGGTCACTTCCCAGTGATGGATGGTGCACTCTTAAAAATAAAGAGGCCAGAAAAGATGGCTTTGTACAATGCCATAGAAGAAGCACTTTGGTTAACTTAAAAACCTTGTAATGTTCTTTAGAGTCATGGAAAGTGGTCCATGATGTATAGACAGGGGGTCTTGGATTTTATTTTTGAAATGACATGGGTAGGGAGGTGGGACATGTGAATTGGTTCTGAGTTTATTGCTTGCAAACTTTGAAATGAACCAATATACCACAGTTATCAATGGTTAACACTTGAATCAGGGATCATATTTTGCATTCTAAGCCTATTTACAATCTGCACTGCACTATATCTGATCTACCAAGTGACTGACAGTATATTTAAAATACTTACAATATATACAGCATGCTTAGAAAAGTAATTATCATGATAAGGATAAAACATCACATTGCCTACTAACTATTCGAACTAACCACAGGCCGTTACTTATATGGCTGTATTTGTCTAATGTGCCTAAACTTTGAAGATTTTGAGCGTGGGAGTCCATGGAACATTTTCAAATTGGCAGAAATCCTTGGCTACAAAGACTTTGAGAAACCTTTCTCTAGAGAATAGGTCAATGAGAAGTGAAGAACCTTTCTGAAGTTTAATGAACATTCATGTAATGTAAGTTCAAAGCAGAACCCTTCAATTGGTTAAGTATCTTTATGTTATCTGAAGGTTCTCCAAGCCTTAAAAAGATTCTTTCCACTCGCAAAGGGTTCATCCCACTCACAAAAGGTTCTTCTGTGGATTAAAACCATTTTTAAGAGTGTAGAGGTGAGCTTATAGATTAAGCTGACCAACAGATACAGTCCATAATTGTACGCAAAGTGAAGATACACCAGATATCCGGTGTACCAAAAGAAATGGCCAGGGAGTGCAAGTACAAGGTAGGAGTACCTAATAAACTGGCAACTCTGTGTTTTTTCCCTTTCATCTTAATCTACTGTTGTTTTGCTTCTTTTCTTCTCCCCCTTTTGTGTTCCAAGAACAGCGGTTGTGGCCGGCAGTTGCAGACTGACTGTTGAGTTTTGAGAGCACACCCTGCATCTTAATTCCGCTGTTTTCAATAACCGGCTCGGGCAGGGAGCTGAAACAAAAGCAGCCTTTCTGGGCCTGTCCCTTTTTCCTGAGCCTCGCAGGCCAAACCATAGCTCACTGGCTCCCCCAAATGGACAGTGGGAGAGAGAACGAGAGAGATTGAGAGAAAGGGCAGGAAGGAAGGACTGTGAGACTGGAATGCCCTGGTTCTCCTCTCTTCAAGGTCAAATGATCTACATTTTAATCAACATATCATCCAGATCACCAAAGATCAGACCATGGAGATAGCTTCAACAGATGCCCCATGTTTCAAATGATGTCTTCCAAGAATACTGGACAACATTTTTTGTGGCATCTACAAATACCTAACCCATCACTGACAGGATATAATGCAGACAGACCTGTGATACAGTCGTGTTGTAGTATGCCGCATTTGTAGCGTACTTGAATAGAGTCATTAGCTTTAGACCAAAAAAAAAAACAAACCGGAGTGATTCAGTCCTTTCAAATCACCATTCTTTCAGAACACAAAGCAGGTCCATCTGTGGATGCGAATGTAAGACCTGGACTGGGCTGCGAAAAAAGAAAAAGAACAAAAAAAAGCAAAAAGAAGGGACCGGGCAGATAAAATGAGAAAGTGACCTTCACATCAAAGCTGAAAGGATATCTGTGTGAGCCGAAAGGCCGGACGGCATGAAAAGCATGTGGTGAATAGTGTTTTTTACTCCATAGTAAACTTGAGCAAACGACAAGAGCTGAGACCTTTCTGCCAGTATATGCCCACACGGCTCTTGAGCTGAACTGCTGGGACAATGCCAGATTGAGGATTTTTCATCTGAAGGTTGCCAGGTGATGATTTCTTGAAAGTGGAAGGACATATGATATGTGTGGCTTTGAGTTCTGTGAAAGATGATGTAGCCTATGTAAGATGAACTAGCACCATATAGTGCACAAAGTTTCACAAAAGAAAAGAAATTGAGCTAAACAATTGGAAATATTGTGGGGTTGGAATACATTCAGAGTAAAAAGAATACAGTCATGTGGACATGTTTAGGGACCCCTTGTTAAATTGCATTTTGTTGATTTTCAATGGGAAAATAAGTATACACCATCTACAGAGAGACGCAGTTACTGTTAATTTGCTAATTGGCAAAAACATAGCCATGGCCATGTAACTGCCACTAAATGTGTTACCAAGTGCAAGTATTTGTAGTTCTCCTCCTCTAATACATTCACTAAACCTGATGATTACCAGATAAGTTGAATGTGGTTTGTTTGAGCAGTAAAATCACCAAACTGTGCTTGCAAAACACACTCCATAAGATTATAACACTGACAAATATGTTAAACTTTCTTTTAAATATTTCAAAGTCACCAGTAGAAACTGTTAAATAACTATTTGGCTGTAAAGACAATTCAGGATGCATGTTCTTGGGAGAAATTTCAATGATAATTATTGTTATTTCACAAGATTTGTCTTGTTATTCTTCAATTACATTAACTGTTATGTCAGATTATGCATTTTGACTCTTACACAGTTCTAATGAAGTTCTCTTGGCCAAACTGCCAAATGCTCATCTCAGCATTACTCACACTCAACAGTAGAGAAGATGGAAACAGCTGCCAGAGAAAAGGCTAGGCAATTGAACTAAATATAGACATTAAGCATACAAGAAGATAGCCTAAAGCATAGGCAACACAGAACTGGGAAGTAAAGCAAGGGGAAAGACATGCCCAACATGCAAATAAATGGGGCCAAGTGTTTTATGATGTTATGGGATGTGCCTGCTAAGAATAGGCTAGTCTTATGATACAATAAATGCAAAATGCAAATTTTTCTTGACAGTGTTAATTTTAATGAAAAATTTGTTGCACAAATATAGCCATGTTGTGAAATCCACATTTTTTAAATGATTTTTAAAAGGCTCAAATTTTTGAAGTCAGCAAAGGATTTAATGAAAACCATATTAATTTTTCTTAACCATACATTTGCAGACGTTACACAGATATTTTAATAATATTGTTATTTTTATAATATTTTTTATTGTGTACTTGAGAAAGGGTTAATGGCACAGAAACTCAAAGAAAAGGATTGTGCTTTCAGTGCAAAAAGCTCACATTAGAACCCAATTTGAGATTCTCCTATCCACCACTGACCCACCAGCAACAAGTTCAAGAATGAACAGACCCCCAGAACAGCCAGCATGACCCGAATTTTCTTTAGATATCATCTAGCATGTATAGAGGACAGCCTCAGTCTTCACTGTGTGAACTACAGCTGAAGAAGCATGCCTTAGAAGAACCTGAGTGCAAAAGCACATGCTAGCATGCGAGCCCTCTGGGATATTGGAGTGAGACAACCTTGAGGGCCAGCGGCCTTCACCCTGCTATCACGTCTTTGAGGCTTAGCGTCAGGGAAAGTTCTGGAGCGTTGCTGTGCTTTGGCGAGAATCGATTCGCTAAGGCTTTTCACACTGTTGTGCAGGGGGTGCAATAACCTGTCACAGAAACATCAGTGGCATTTTGGGGGAACAGTAATGCACAAAGCTTTTATTATAGCACCAGGAAAAATGCTATGTCTGACCTCCAGGGAGAGGGTACAGAACGTCCTGGGGTGTAATACTGCCACCAAATGTGCTACTAAGAAGCTCTACCACAGTGTAGTTGCTGTAACTGTTGTTTGTGTGGGTGTGGGTAAGTGTGGGTGTGCGGGTTGGTAATGTTTATTTGTGTTCCCAGTACACAGTGGTCATGCCTACCAAAGGTGATCCAAGAAAGAACAACTAGTGAATTGGTGGCAGGGTTATGGCCAGGCAAGTGTATGGGGTCATTAATAGACAGGGAGCAAAGGCTTGCCTGTAAGGTAAAAACTCAGGTGGTTTCTAATAATGTCAGGGCTAGATAGTAGGGTCTGGAATACGATTAAGACCAAGATTAGGATAAGATTTAAGGCCTGGACTGGTGCTAAGTTTAGGTTTAGGATTAGGGCCAGATGCTAACATTATCAGAACTAATCAGAAGATGTTTTGGAAGTAGTCAAAGTGTGGTAAATGGTTATGGAAGAACAACAGGCAAATCAAATGTATATAAAGAGTGTTGAACTGAAGTGGTAAAACAGCATGTACTGATCTTCCACTACATATTGTAAATCTACAGTCTACAGTATAATTGGTAAACAGGTTCAGTTTAATTTCAGGTTTTAAAACCAAGGTATGGTATGGTCTAAGGTTAAGATCTGACAAATTATATTACATACCATTTATATTACTTTTTTTTTTTTTTTTTTTTTACAAAATTTGAAAACACCATCTGCTCTTTACTTTGAAGATTTCATAATAAACGGATCAGAAATGGTCCAAAATTTCCTAAGATAAAATTTAGTTACACTCCCCTTAAAATCCGCAAGCCGTTTGTGGTTGCATGGTTTTTTAATAACAACAACAATGTATATAATACAGGTAAACATATATGATGTGATATATTGAATGTTGTATAATATGATTCTCCATCAAGAATATATGAAGTAGATTCTAAAGAAATAAAAAACAAATAAAGTTAAAGAGAGATGTCTTTGACAGGAGCTTAGCTGTGGATAAGTCTAGGTAAGCCTGGGCCAACCTAGGTTTATTTCATGTCTACCCAATCAAATGAAGAAAGGCTTTGCTGCATTTTTTAAAGATAATACAATGTTTTCTGTAAGTGCTGTTATTGTATTCTGGCCAATGAAAATGATTGCCATCTCCACCAAATTGCCACTGCTTAGCAACTGTTGCTATCTGCAGTTTTCATCAATCATTTGCTGCCATGGCATCAGTGTTTCATGTTGAAGCTATAGCTGTGGTAGTGTAGAGTGTGTTGTTTTCTACCCATATAAAGACATAACAAATAGTGAAAAATCATTGTTTGCCACTCTTTTGCCACAAAGCAAAAATGGATTATGACAAAGCAGACTTCTACTTCAGTGCACAAAAAGTAAGATGATCCATAAATAATTTCCATTCCCACTATGGAAGTATGGTATGGTTTAGGCCTAGGGTGATTATGTTGTTCTTCTTATTTTTTATACTTCTCATCCGATGGTGAGCTTGGTTCAGTATTTCCCCTAGATCTTTCTTTCTCAGGTTGTTTGGTAAAACCTTCAAAAGCTTCATGTGTTTTAATGACCCCTGTTCAGAAATACCGCACTATATTTTAATATAACCAGCGCATTAATATTTCATTTTGAAGGAAAACTTTCTATTTCTTTAAGGACCAAGAATTTCTATTATTTAAGCTGACTGTGACTAGACTTTAGAAGACTAGAGCTAGAGCTGCTCCTCTGGCACAACCAGGCTCACCTGTGCCAGACACTGCTGTATCACAGTTATATCAATGATGGCACCTGTTCCAGGCATCGGATGACAATTTTGTGGTTCTTCACATCTGAATATAGGATGAATATTTGACTTTGGCCAAATTTTATATACAAAAAATGCCAGGAAATAAATATGAGCCTAATACTAATGTCTATATCTCATTTAAACAGGCTAGTGAGTTTGACTGAGTAGGTCATCTGGCCTGTTTAACAGTAGGGGAAACACTGCAGTTATGTCACTTTCATTGGGCCCATTAGTCGTGGCAGTAGACTTAGCTTAGGATTCAGTTCAGGTTTTGTGCTGTGCTGTTTCTCTTGTCGTCATGCCATCCTCATTGAGCACAAGTGCCTGCGGAGAGCAAATGCATGCTTTCTGGTAAAAGGAGCTGCAGCATTATAGCTTATTTGTACACAGTATTGGCATTGTTTGTAGTAGCATAGGGCAGACATGTTGGATTAGGCACATGATGACAGCACTGTTGTCCAGATCAGGTGCATTTGGAAGCAGTGTCCAACATTACCAAGCTGGTCTATCAACTTTTTCACAGTCCTACCCCAAAAAATGATTTCTGCTTCTGCTACTGAGCTCAATCTGAGTGAGGAAGAGAGAGAGGAAATGAGGGATGCAGGAGACCAGAAAGAGAGAGAGAGAGGGGCGGGGAGAGAGATATGAATGAGTGCAATCTAATTTATCCACACTGCCTGTATGATGGAGGTCCATCCATTACGGCAGCTCTGCCACATGCACACACACACACACACTCTCTCTCTCTCTCTCTCTCTCTCTCTCTCTCTCTCTCTCTCTCTCTCTCTCTCTCTCTCATGACTCTCTAGTCCGGAGAGATTCTCAACATAATTACTATGATTATGCCAGATTATATCAGGCCTGTGTCCAGTTTGCAGTGTGAAGAGAGAGAAGAGGGCTATTTTCAGTCAAACATTTGCTTTTTCATTAAGGTACACAGCTCTGACTGAAGAGTTTAGGATGTTTAAGAAGACCATTCATCCACTCACACCTGCACTACCCTTTTCCATTTGCTCAGCAGGAGACAAAATGTATCACTGTAAAGTCAAGTCAGGTTTATTTATAGAGCACATTGAAAAACAACAGGAGTTGCACCAAAGTGCTGTACAACAAAATACTAAATAATCATAAATTGTAGCAGAATAAAATAAACAGGAAATGAAAACTCTATCTTTCTAAAATTTTATTGCAAAAGGAACAACAGGACATTATGCAAAAGCGAGTGAGTAAAAGTAGGTTTTTAAACTAGATTTAAAAGTTGAAAAGCTGTTTGAAGTGAAGATGACTATTTGTCATTGTGAACACACTCAAGCACCACAACAAAATGCAACTTCTGCATTTAACCCATCACACGTGCACCAGCGGGCAGCTAACAACAGCGCTCAGTGTAGTGGGGCGGTACCTTGCTCAAGGGAACCTCAGTAGTGCCAGGGTGGGACTTGAACCTGCGACCTTCAGGTCTCAAAAGCAGCATCCTAACCACTAGCCCACCACTGCCTACTGTTTAAAGTCCTAATATCAGGTGAAAGGGAATTCCAAAGTTTGGGAGCAGCAACAGAAAAAGCTCAATCACCTTTACATTTTCATTGAGATCGAGGGACAGAGAGGAGTAACTGATTTTATGATCTAAGGTAGTGATTTGTTTGGTGGGGATGAAGAAGATCAGATATGTATTGTGGGTCTTGTCCATGTTATGCCTTGAAGACAAACAACAAAACCTTCAAATCAATGCTATACTTGACTGGCAGTCAATACAAGTCAGCCAGCACAAGGGAAATATGATCTCTCTTCTTTGTACCTGTTAGTGCCTGTTGTTCCTGCAGCATTTTGTACAAGCTGCAGATGGGACAGGAGTGACTGTGGTGTTCCTACATACAGAGAGTTGCAGTAATCAAGGCGAGAGGATATAAAGACTTAGCTGGAGGGGCTAAGATGGTTGGATCATGAGTAGAAGGAGATATCTGTGATCTAATAGCATGCATCTTCTCGACAAAGACCTCACATAATGCAGAGGACGGATCAGTGAAACCTAAAACAGCATTTACATTTACATTTACATTTACATTTACATTTACATTTATTCATTTGGCTGACGCTTTTATCCAAAGCGACT
>JBBPDA010000132.1:18650950-18678650 GCA_037974385.1 Arnoldichthys spilopterus | reverse complement strand
CATATGTCAGGTGCTTACACTAGCTACAGAGAGCTACTACAGCAATAGATGTAGTAGGGCAGGGCATCATATTTATGGCTAATCACATAATTGCCTTTATGCGTTTATTTATCTATTTATTTATTTATTTATATGATTGATACAAAGTAAAAATGATATATTTTAACCCTTTAGTTATCTGGTCAATTGTTCGATTGAGTGTATTTTGAGTGCCTATGTCTTATTAAAAGATTCACTAAGCTTTACTTACCTTGACTGTTCCATCAATTCTATTTGGTTTAGGTCAGTTATGGTCAAAAAGTCCACCGTTTTTTGCTGTGTCTTTAATTCAGTGTCTCTAAACCTATTCAGTGAGCTTCCTCACAAAAAGTTAGTCAAAGGCATGCTAGTGGTTCTGTTACACTAACACACATTTGAGGACTCTTCAGAGTTTTACAATAAAGAGAAATCTTTTTGATTGAGGGCTATATTTAAAATTGACTGTGGGGTTGTTGAATAAAAATGTAAACTTTATTGTTATTATTGCCCCCAAATGAATATAAAATACAAAAAAAGCATTTTTTCTTGTTGTGGCCATAAAGGGTTAAAAAGTATAAAAAAGTATCAGTACTGTAACATTCAGAAACATGTGATAAGAACTGTGCAACACAGTTTGACAAAAAAAAAACAATCATCAGCAGTAGCATTTACTTGTCTATTTTCAAGTGAACTATATCTGAAACTGCAGATGTTTCTATGAATTAAAATAATAACATCTACATGCAAAATATAGAGAAGCAAATGTTTAATAAAGTCTCAAAGCAAGATCATTTTATATAACAGATTGTCATAAACAGTGGTCATTCAATGTGCTTTACAGAGATAAAATAGGCATAAAAAGAAAATTAGGAAATTAAATTAGGATTAAAATCAGAAAACATCCAATCAGATTCGTGCTCAGGTGTGCACTTGAATCCAGAGCAGTCCATTTTGTTCCTCTCGTGCTAGTTTCCATAATTAGTCTTTTTCTCTCAATCTTTCATGGGATATTTCTTTCTCTTACATGTGGCCATTACTGCCCTGTCCAGGTTATATTCTCACCCTAACCTTGGTTGAAGGGTAGAGGCTAATCTCACCTCTCTGAGCGGGAACTAATGGCCGCTCCAACCCAAATGCAATTCTTATAATACACATATGTTAGAGCCTCTGTTTAATTAAAACGCTATGAAAAACAAGGCAAAATGTTCTTTTGCTTCTGGAAACACGTTTGTGCTTCTCAGTTTTACACATTTCACACGTGGGTTGGTTTCAGAACATGGCATTGACCACAGATGTCTCACTGTTCCACTGAGTGACAGGTCAGCTGAACATTAACCATGTCCAAGATATAAACCATGGTGTAAGGCATAGCCTATGTTTCATATTAACTAAGTGGACCAACTGGCAACTAACATCAAGGCCTTCTTTTAAAACTCACAAGGAGGGGAGGTTTAGTCAATGTTTTTTTTTAAAATTGAACTATTCTTTATATTAACTATCAAAAAACTCTATTCTTAGCTGAGACAGCAGACCAACATCTTAAAATATGTAACTGGACAGAGCAATGCTCCAACATTTACTGGACACCCTCATGACTCTCATGACTGTAATGCCTGACGTTGCATTTAGGGATGTGATGTATGTCTGGCCAGTTCATCTGCTCCTCCATGCATTTTCACATTCTGTCTATTAAACCATTTGAGGTATTCATCTGCCAACTGTGTTTATCCAATCCATCTATCCAAGTATTCCAACCATGTATTACTGCTTTGCACAGTCCCTGAACCACTGCCCTTTTACTACGAAACAATCTCTATATGCTGCTCCTTCATATAATTCCAATTTTTCACATGAGCTGGTTCCCATTCTGCTCTAACGGGATTATTTCGTTCCGTGGATCAGTGCAAGCAAAGGGAATAGAGAGTAGGAGGCATAGTAAGGTGAAAGAAGGAGAAACAGTGTGTATGTAGCATGTGTGTGTTCTGCGGGGGGCACCTAGTGTATAAAGCTGTCAGAGGCTAAATGTTAGTAATGGGTTTCCAACACTGCCACACATTAAGATTCAAATGTATTGACCACATACTGTTCACTGCTATGTACTGTGGTTACGCACATAGTCTTTAAGAAAAGGCAAGACAGGGCTCATGAGATATAGAATAGTAACTGGTATAATTCTATATTGTACACATAATATTATACTCCTATATTTTTTTGTGCTTTATAGATCAATATGACTAATTATGTGAAATATCAAATATAACTATATAATATATAATATCTTTCAAAATGTCTGCTTAATTCATTGTTTAATGAGTAAACAAATCCCATGGTTTGTTTTATGCATTGTGCTAAAGAAATCATATTGTTAACAGTGGTGGTGACTTTTTAAATCTGTTAATGTCAGAGAAGGTAAATGGGGGACCTGCTAAAGCAAAATAGTGCCCATAGAAAACTTTTTTTTTTTTTTTAGGTTTTACCGCTGTTTTACCATTATCATTGTCAGCATTACACATAAAAACCCCTAACACATGCAGGTTCATTGGTGGGTTTGGATAGTAAATAAAAGCTCTATACTTGTGTTATAGACATTGCAGCCTCTGTTGGTAAGTCGGTATGTTTTATTGCACTTAACAATTTCATATAAACCACTTAGGAAGACTTTGATTTCAGAGAAGTTTTGAAAAATCTGTGGAATTTCTTAAATTAATTAAAAGCACAGGGAGGCCACCCAAAATTTATAGTGTTGATTTCAGTTAGTTAGTGTGTGTGTGTGTGTGTGTTATAATAGGCTCTTCTCTTCTGCTGTGTGTTCAAATAGGCCAGTGCAATATGTGTTGCTGGTATATACAATAGGAAGGAAAGGGACTCTTTGTCACTGTGAACACACTCAAGCACCACAACAAAATGTGACCTCTGCATTTAACCTCACACGTGCAGCAATGGGCAGCCTCCAACGGCGCCCAGGGAGCAGTGGAACGGTACCTTGCTCAAGGGAACCTCAGTAGTGCACAGGGTGCTATAGTGCCTGACATTGGGCTCCCAAGGTGCACAATTGTCCAAAATATCATTCTACTGTCAGAAAATTACACTTATGGCAATACCAAGATCATTATCTGCAACTTCTGTTCATACATGTAAAACCATGGGCACAAGTTGTGGTCATTAATAGAGTCCAACTGATATTTAGAAATTGCCACACTGTGCTGGGAGAAGCGCCTCGCAGAACTGAGCATCTCTGCTTGAAAAAAATGTGATGTGTGGCCAATGGCTTACTAAGTTGGGGAAGGCATTAAACATGTAAAAAAGTGATATTTATTACACATTTTGCAAGGCTGGATTCATTCAGGGTTGTATGGAAGCAGTGTTGCTCTATGATTAGCCAAGCCAAGGCAATTGCTCTGCATGTGTAAGCATCTGAATTTCATTGTCAACCCATCTGTACATGTGCAGGACTGTTGATTCACACATATGATAAAGTGTTGCCTGTAATCTCACATGCGGTTTGTTACAGAATTGGCAACTTACTCTTGGCCTTGAGGGAAGGATTGGCCGGTGTGCTAACAATAGTGCTGAGGCAATGGAGAGAGGTTTAAATCCCCGTGGGGAGAGTTCCAGGAGCCTACAGGTCATTCTAACGACATTGCTCCCTCCAGGCTTGATTATTTCAGCAAGTGATCAGAGACAACAGCTTCACAGCACAGCTGGGCTGGACCTTTAAAAGAGTACAGGGTGGAGGATATCCAAGAAGGCCTCTAAGCCATTTAATGCCAACACACATCCTTTTGGTGTCAGCCCGATTCGCTTGTTTGTGAAGCAAATATCAAAGCAGACGCTTCGAGAGCAGGAGTAATGTAGCAAGAGGGCAGTCAGATTGTTTGTACATCTGCGTGCAGCAACCATTGGTTTACCCATTCGCTTCAGCTGACCTTGTCAAGGACTTGTAAGGCAAACACAGTTTACAGAGGTGAAAGCAAGGCCCCTTCTTCAGTGTCTGTTCATAAACATGAAATCCAATTTGGTTCCACTGAGAGCAGAGGGTGGAACTGCCATCAGCTGTATAGCAATCAGAACAAAAGCAGACTGCTGTGACTGAGGAAGAGAGCAATAGCAGTTTCTTTGCTCTGTGACTATGTTAAAGAAACAAACATTAATGGCTGAATATTTCATTTTTTTTGCAATTTATTTGCTAAATTTTTCTTGTATTTTATTACTTTAAAGTATTAGTTCCATTGCCAGTCATTGCCGTTTTTGTCTTAGAGCTAAAAATGCTGGTTTTATTACTGTACTGTTAAAAAGGTGGTCTTCAAACATGTCCTCAGGGCCTCCCAGATGGTCTACATTTTTGTGCCAACCCTAACTCATAATGCATACCAATAAAGCAAAAATGTTGACCCCCTAGTGGGCCAAGAGAAGCAGTTTGAAGAGCCTTTCTTTAAAGGGCCACATCCTACATATTTCTAGCACTGAATCCCTGCTCCCCCAACTGCTAAATATCATTTGTGTGGGTTGATGCACATTTAATTCACATTTCATTTCTACATGATCATTTTCCAACATCTGTTTATCCATTAGAGTTAAACAGGCTGTGCTTGGTTCCACTTTTCTGGTACCAAATGTTCCAACACTTTGTTCAGTGGAAAAACGCCCAAAATCGACTGACCCTCTGCTCTGCATTGAGCCTCTTTCAAAAAGCAGCCCAAGCTAAAATGTGTAGCGACAACACTGCTCATCTCTTAAACGTGCATGCACATGCTAAACTGCTTTGAGGTGATCATATCATCACTGTTGGACCAAAACCTTCAAAAGACACAATGTAAAGGTCGGTTTGTGTCTTCCAATTAGGGATGCACCAGTGTTTGATGTATATGCCATTGCTGACATCTGAAAACTGTCATGCATTCATATCTGCAGTTGTGCATACCAATAGAAAAATATTTTTTAAATGCACACATTGGGATGATATTTTCCTGGATTACAATATCATATATATATTAGTAATAAATATAATTTATATTTACTTCTGTAAGCTTAGAAATGAGGTAAAATGAGAATCATTAAAGCATTTTAGCACCACATCACCTAAACATCCGGTTCTTCCAGAGTGCAATAACTGCATCATCAAATATCAGTTGGAAATATTGGTCAAATCAAAACATTTGTGTGATGGCAGTATTTTATTGTTTTCGAGTAAATATCTACCGAAACCGATATGATTTTAATATCAATGTTTATTCCTAGTTTTGACTCCTTGACGTTTGAGCGACAGAAATAAATTCAATTAAGTTGCAGAAAGAATTGTTGTGGGACATGTACATTGCTGATATTTTTTTCCAATAAATAACCACCATTGTTGTGCAACTCTGTCAGGTTTTGGTTTCAGGAAGTAGGTGTGAGCAATATGATCACAGCAAGAATTTATTATACGGTACCAGAAAACCATGATAACAATTAAACTACGTAGCACAAACTTGGCTAAAATCTGACAGGGAAAGGGAAGTTTATGATGTCACAACCATGATAAATTAAAAACTGGCTGTTTATTGCAGCTTAGTTTTCGTATCACACACTTTATGCACCATAAGGGTGAATGGTACGCTTTACTTCAAAAAAGTATTTTTTATTCTATGAACTCTTTAAAAAAGACCTGAGTGACACTAGATCTGGTTACTGGTCATCTCACATACACTTTCCTCATTATTTTTTTTTTCTACATGAAAAATGCAAGAGCTTCAAAGTGGCTAGAGGAGCACAGTGGCTCCAGCTCAGTAGCCTGACCTGGACTTGAACTGCCGCTTTGATTCAGCACAATCTCAAGGGACAGTGCGCCAGACTCGTTTCGAGCTAACAACTTCATGATGTGATAATAATTCTCCCTCGCTGGGTGTGAGATGTCACCCCCGGAACTTTATTGAATGACAAATGATGCTAATTCTGGTCGAGCCATTGCTCCATGTAGAAAAACGACGGCATTTCAATAAGGCCGATTGGTCCGTATCGCACAGGGAAACTCCTCGGCCTTGTGGCCAAATGAGATCTCATCAGTATAGAAGCTAAGTGGAATAATGTCCACATATGGAATAAAAATGGCAATTCCAAGGTTCAGTTTTAGTACAGCTGTCTTTGGACAAGCACATAGTGTGAAATTCTCTTTCTGCTTTGTGCTCTCACTGTCTTTTTCATTTCTACTTGCAATTAAAATGAAGAATTTGGTTGATTGTTACATTAAAATATCTTTCCAGCTTAACGTTAACCCCACTTCACCCAGTGGGCTTCAGAAGAAAGCAGAGAGAGAGAAAGAGAGATGGACTTGACTCTTCAAAACAAGAGGGATGAAAACAATACTCATTGATTTAAACACTCGGTGACAGCTCAGAGCATTCAGACACGACTGGTATGTGAAGCTTCCTCATCATGATTAAAAAAACAAGGCCTTTCTCTAGAGTTTACTGCTCAAATCTACATGTTATCAATGGACTTATCCAAATTTTCAAACAGGCTCATGTCCAGATTTGTTCTAAAAGCTCAAGGACGAACGAAACATCTGTGGGGTGCCTGCTTTCTTCTTCTGAATGATGAGCAAAGACAAAAACCCTTGAAAAAGGAAAGTGACCTGCATCAATGCCATCAAGAGACAGAGTGAGCCACTAAAATATATAAAAATGGGCACAGAAAAAAGTGCTGGTAAATGAGAAAACCCTAAATGGAGAGAAAAAAGGTTTTCAAAGCTCTCAGCACACAATAAACATGGTCAGCAGGGACAAAACAAGATGAAAAAAGAAACAAAATCTGGTGGTGTCATTTTTAAAGGGCCCATATAATTATTTATTTATGTATTCATTTTAATTTCATTTAATTTAATTTTTCCTCTTTTTTTTCTTTACTTTCACTTTCCAGCCCATAATGTGCATTTATGGAAACGTAGCTAAAAACAGATTGATTTGAATGGCTGTTTCTTGTGCTGCCATAAAACCAGTGTATTTATATAAATACGGTGTTTTTTGAAACTAGGAGCACTTTAGACCTTTCAGCATAGACGTCATCTCACCAAACCTTTGTCTATGCCACCAAATAAAGATACGTGTGGTAGAAATGACTGTGATGGAAATGATTTTTCTACATTATTTGTGAAAAATTAACAGTAAGATTAAAATGTGACCTTTGATTTTATAGCAAATGATAAAACATAATACACTAATTCAATGTAAAAAAATCTCTCCATTTACAAACATCAATGAAGAAGCAATATGTTTGGTAATTACATACAATAAAACTACCCACTACACTGCTCCCCGGGTGCTGTTGGTAGCTGCACATGGTTGGTATGCATAACAGTGGAAGGCGATGCCATGTTTAGCACATCGTGACAGCATGTACAATGTGAATAATACAGGTCCTACAACAGAACCTTGTGGGACTCCACAATTCACATGTAACAGTTTAACCATTTAGGCTTACAATTTGATAGCAGTTAGGTAATTTTTTAAACCTGGATAAGGCTATTCCTGGTTTGCTAGTCTATGTAATAAAATATTGTGGTCTGTGATGACAAATGCCATACAGAGGTAAAACGATACCACCAAAGATGCATAGCTTTTAGCCAAGAACAGTTAAAGATCATTTTCTAAACATTACTTCAGTGGATTAACATCAGCATTTAACTGTAATGCATGAGTAAAGCATGAGTTCACCTTCGGTTCTGATGCACAAAGATATCGGAGATGTAAAGTAGAGTCATCAAATAAAGTGATGAGATTTTACACTTTTCTGAGTGTCAGTATTGTTTAGTAAGACTGGGGTGACAAAAGAGTAATACAAGTGAGTTAAGACATTCTCAGAAGCTAAATTTAAAAGCAGGAGAAAAACACTGATGTCTCAAACTGGAAACTCAAATTGATGTTTCAAAAAGGACTTAATCATGTCTAGGAGAGGTAAATGAGATTAAAGGGTGATTTTATTTAGTATATGTTTTCCTCCTGGGGCACGATGAGTCAGAGCGCCAATAAATGTTGCAAAATGGTTTCACCATGCTTTTTCTAAAACAATGATCAAGATTGAATCAAATGCACACAAGGAATAAGTTCAGGCTCTTGATCATCACTATCTTGGAGGATACAACAAATGAATCTCAGGCAGATCTTAATTCTGGGCCCTCATGCTTCTCAGAGGAATAACAGCATCCCCATAAGCCAAATCAGCATATAAATTTTACAGAAAAATTGAGAAAAGTTCTTCGAAACAGTAAAGTGACCTGCATTATTGTCTTCAATGTCTTTTGAGAGGTGCCATCAGATTCAAAATGATTTTGTTTTGTTTTTTGTTTTTATGGTACATTTACTCAGTTAAAACATTTGATATGATCTCCATGTTCTATTGTTAATATGGTTTTTAAGATTTGCAAATCATTGCATTGTATTTTTATTTACATTTAACAGTGTCCCAGGCCTTTTTGGAATTATGGTTGTAAACGATGCAATGAAGGGTTATTGGAATGATCCCACAGAAGAAGCATTTTAGTTACTTAAAGAATGATTTTTTGTAAATAAGATGTGAGTGTGAAGAACCTATTGAAGCTATAAAGAACCTTCAATTAAAGATTTTATCTTTAATCTAAGGTAGGGATGTCAAACTCTGGTCCTGGAGGACTGGTGTCCAGCACTACTTAGTAGTTCCCCTCCTTAAACACACTTAGCAGGTAAGTGTTTAAGCATGGAAATCACCAAACTGTGCTGGACACCGGACCTCCAGGACTGGTTTGACATGCCTGATCTATAGATTCTTTCTATGATGTTTACATTATGTGGAGGTTCTCTGAAAGGTTCATCACACTCACACATCTCATTTACCAAAACAGTTTTCTAAAGAAAGAACCATAGAAACCAAAATGGCATCAAGGAACCAAAAATGAGATCAGTCAAAAAGTCCATTTACTAGCTCCGAAATGTGGTCGTGAATAGATGACATTTTCTCAAGACCATTCAGTTCATCTCCTTCAAACATGATCACTGAGGAAAATAGCTTTACTGACTGACCTAGACATGTGACCTCATACAGAAAAACCTGTGATGCTTTTAATCCACCATCAATTTTCTAAACAAGCCCCAGGCACTCAAACTTGAACTGTAAAGGTTTGTAATGGACAACTGCTTTTACAGCACCTTTGACCTTTGTAAATTACCACCTGTCCAGCAAATGACTGAACGACCAAAGGGCCATAAAGATACAGGGACAGTACAGAAGAGCTAAATCTGTAGAGTCTGGAGCTGCACAGCGTCAAATCTGGATCAGTCACTGTCCTCCTTTAGAAGGAACCCAGTTTATGTCTTCGTCAAGCACAACAAAGACTCGGCAGAGCTAATTATGGGACACGACAGCTTTGTAAATATATCTAATGAGAGCGAAAGAGAGAAAAGAAAAAGGAAAAGAGTGTGTGTGCATATGAAGGCGGCTTAACTTGATGGCAGCTCATAGCAGGGGGCACTGGCTGCCAAGGCTGCCGCTCCTCAAGGGGGTGTGAGCTGTAAGAAAAGAAAAATTGTTCTGTCTGCACCCACCCCCCCCTACCCCACCACCACCACCACCCTGTCTCTCATTTGAAACCTCACCTCCAAAACACTCTCCCTGTGTATTATTGTATTTAATTATTACTTTTCCTTGGCCCATTAAAAACTGTGCATCTGCTCCGACAGAGAGTGCAGCGCTCCTTTACCGACAAATGAAACGAGTCACGGATCAGCCAGAGCAAAACTGATGGATGGAAGGGGGGTGATTATTTGCGTTATGTTTTTGATGGTGCTATTAAAAGTAGGGTGAGTCAGCGAGTGAAAAAAAAAAGCATTCTTCTCTTTTATGTTTTGAAGATACAATTGGCAGCGCAAAATCATCCCTCCTTCTCGAACTTCAGGCTTGATCTGTAGTGAACTTTGTGACCTCTTACTCCTGTATACAGTCCTAACCTGTTTAAGGAAGTTATGTCTGCGTATAATACACTTATTACCCACTTATTATGTCCAATATGGGATCCTGACGTGCAATTTTTCATATCTTCCATTTTCCACCTTTAGTTTTCATAATGATAATAAATACATTTATTACATTATTCTAAAATGCCTCCTTCATGGTCATTTTAGGCTTTTATGCCTGCCAAATTCTAAAAACGTCAGGTGAAGTGGCCATTCAACTGTACATGCAGATGGTACATTATTAAGGTCCTTTAGTTACATCAAGTGTCTAAAATAAAAGTTCATTTTATGTTTGAAATGCTGCAAAATATGGCAACTTTAAAGGTATGAAAGAAATAATGGGTTTTCCTCATGCTCTGAGAGTTTCTTCTGAGGCCTGGCTCCTCTCAGTGTTTCTTTCTTAGACGATTGTGCAGTTTCTCCCTAGTTGCTTTCAGTGGTTCTCCTCATGCTGGTTTTCAGCTTCTCCTATTGAGTGTTGGATCTGCTCTGTGGTTTTCCTCATGCACTTAGGGAGCTTCTCCTTTTGAGTCTTGATTCCTCTCAGTGTTTCTTCCTTATGCTTTTATGGAGATTCTCCCTAGTTCCTCTCAGTGTTTTTCCTCATGCTCTTATAGAGCTTCTCCTATTGAGAATTGGGTCCACTTAGTGGTTCTCCTCATGCTAATGAAGAGTTTCTTTTTTGAGTTCTTGTTCTGGTCACTGATTCTCCTTATGCTCTTAAGTAACTTTTCTTTTTTAAACCTTTCAGATGTTTTCAGTTTCTCTTAGGGCATTTCTCTTTGTCACCTCT
Organism: Arnoldichthys spilopterus; assembly: GCA_037974385.1. Taxonomy (NCBI): domain Eukaryota; kingdom Metazoa; phylum Chordata; class Actinopteri; order Characiformes; family Lepidarchidae; genus Arnoldichthys; species Arnoldichthys spilopterus. Next base: position 18,667,880 of record JBBPDA010000132.1, on the reverse strand, counting down.
CAGTGTCACTTCTTCATGCTCTGGTCACTGTTGCCATTGATGATATTCAACATGCGGCTGTATCTGCATTTCTAGAAAGCTACTTTGGGACATGATCTCTTTTACAAACCACTTGAATTAAAACAATAGCTTTAACTGCCTTTAAAATATTTAAAGCATTACAGAGAATTGATGGATTTCTGTTTTTTCTAAATCTGGTTAGGCTTCACTTCCTAAAGCATCAGTAAGAATTTGGTGCCCATTACCCAGTTGCCGATTCACCAGTTGTACTTCTTTTGATCACTTTTGGTAGGTACTAACTATTACATACCTGGAACACTCCACAAGACCTGCTGTTTTGGAGATGCTTTGATTTAGTCATCTAGGCATCACAATAACTCACTCATTTGTCCTGCTTCCAGCACATCAACTTCAAGAACTGACTGTTCACTTGCTGCCTAATATATTCTACCCCATGACAGGTGCCATTGTAATGAAATAAGCAGATAGCCAATGTCATTCAATTTATCTTTCAATGGTGTTAATGTTATGGCTGATTATTGTAATGCATAGCATAGGAATGTTAGCATTATGTAGAAGAGTTACCCACTTTTCTCTGTGTACTTTTGCAACATCAGTAGAAGATATAGTCAAGAATAAAAATACCCTCCTCCCTTCTTTTTTTTCTTTTTTCTCCATTTGTGTACAAATTGCCTAATTACAAGCTAGGCCTAAGTGTCACAACAAAATAAATGAGTACATGCCACCCACTTGTTTTAATTTTGCTGTTTTAATTTCCCTCTGTATCTGCAGGTGATATGAGTTATACACCCTACTGAAGAGAGAACACAGAAATAATTGATGATACACTAATTTATGCTGAACTAATTAAAAAGGCAAAGTGAATTCAAGCTGGGTTCATTTGGTATATGTAGTGGTTTCGCTGCTGTTCTCCTTTTTTTTCTATTGGAAATTTAGTTTATTTACACTGCTTGTTATCTGTTCTTTCTTCAAGTGTTTCAAGCTGCCAGTAACCAGCAACCGCTACTGTACTTCAGAGCAAGACAAAGCATTTTATGTTAATATGTGTCCTACTACTGTAAGCACTCCATCTGTAATACCACACATTGTGGGTATCCAATGGCAGGACGGGGTTTGTGATTCCCAGGGGTATTATATGCATCAGGGAAGAACATATCTGGTCTTGGAGGGCCAGTGTCTACCAGAGTTTGCTGAGTTCATAGCTCAGACACACCTGATCTGTTCATTTGTCGGGTATACTGTGGCCTGAGATTTCATGGTGTGGTCAGTGTTGTTCTGGGCCATTTCCAGGAGGTGGCAGCAGTGGCTAATGTAGTCATACTCATTTGCCCTGTTATTTGCCCTGTGCACTCCTGATATGAAGAATTGTGCTTTTTTGGAAGCAGACATGACTGTCAAGGGAACTGCTTTCAGTTGATTAATGAGATATGTGATAGAAGCTGATAACTATCAATATGCTTAAGAAGTGCAGGTGTTAATTGTCACTAGAATATAGTGTGTAGTGCATTCACATTGCATTACATTAGCACTATTTCTGATTATTGTACAATACACTAAGTCATTTTCACACTGGTGTGCCCAACATCAACAGAGGTGTTAATGCACTACTTTGGAAAGGATATCAAGGATTTGAAGGTAGCAGGTAGGTTGGTCAAGAAGGTAGGTAGGTTTGTTAGAAATGACATATCCTTATCAGTGGGCACAGGTACTGTGCCATTATCAACAGAAAATGCTGGATTGAATATCACCAAGAATAAAAGAATGAATCTGAGCCAAACCGTGCCTGAAGTCTTGGGTTTGCCAGTGTATTTTTTCCTGTAGGATAGTCTGGGGAGTATAAAGTAGTTTGTGTACCATAGCCTGCTAAAGGTACTTATTTTAGGCAAAGGAAATAGCTCATTTACACAAAATATCAACATTTTTTAATTTATTCTCTACCTACCGCTGATGTAACTGATCGGCCAAGACATGGTTGGCATCCCAGTGTTGCTACTTTAGTTTAGGAGTGGAGCTATTAGTATAAAAAGACTATAGAAGTCAATGGCCAGCTCATGACTATGTCCAGAAAACCACTGTCCACTTTTTCAAACTGTGTCCAGCTCTTGTATCTAAGCAATACAAAAGAACAAAACATTACTGATAGCTCAACATTGTGGGAAGCTCTTTTTAGACAAAAGGGTCCCTTTTCACAAACCAGTGAATATAAGGCTTTGTGGCAATGACCAGCATAAATACAGAGGAATCTGATCCAGGATCAGTGCTTTCATGCATTTTTTCACTTTTATAGCTCACAGAAAGTCATGTGTCAAAAACCACATCGACAAGTCTGCAGCCCCTTCATGAAGAGCAAAAGGCAGTTTAAGATGTTTTGGAGATGTATTTACAGAATTGATTTGGGATAATATTGACTTTTAGTGTTCTGACTGCATTAGCCTCACACCTCCACTCCTTGGACTCTAAATATGTACTGGCTACTGGATATATAGGTGGTAAGTGGAACATTGTGTAAATGGAATTTACAACCAAATTATTTATTCAAAGCTTAGCAACTTAAAAAGATAAAATATAATCCATCAGGCAGTATGTGTACAAGGTTTCACTATTAGATGGAAACAAGTAGAATTATGCCATCTCTTCTATGGTAGGGGATTCATTTCATTTCTTTTATTTCATCTCTTGGAAACTTATTTACATGCTCAAAGCAATGAATAAATGAAATGCTCTTCTGTTGCCGCCGCAGGGCTTTTAAAGCCCTTTTAGTCATTTAATTAGTCCTGAATTTGACATGCCTGTCCACTAACATGCCTGCTTACCAGTATGCACTCTGCTTGTGCAGTCAGTGTGCCTGATCACCAAAAATTTCTGCAAGAGTAGTCAGGCAGATGGGCTGATTGCACAATGGCAGAGAAACTGCTTTCAAAAGATTTTAGTCACAAAAGAAAGACAGAATTGGAAAACGCTATGATCAAAACTATGAAGAAACACAGCTAGTGTGGCTTGTCCATGATGGCGACAACTGTTGATGTTTGTTGAGGAGTGGCTTTGGAGAAAGAGGGGTGAGTGGGATTTTGCTGAATTTTTTGTTCAAAACCTTAGCTTTAAGGCACCACAACAGTTTTTTAAGTTCAGAAATTCTTTACCTACCCCAATGTAATTGATCAGCCAAGACATGGTTGGCATCCCAATGTTGCTGCTTTAGTCAGTCAGTGTGTGTGACCACCAGAGGCTTCTACAAGAATAGTAAGGCAGACAGGCCGATTGCACAATGGCAGAGAAACCGCTTTCAAAAGCTTTTAGTCACAAAAGAAAGACAGAATTTGAAAAAGCTATGACCAAAACAATCAAAAAATATAACTAGTGTGAACATCAGTGTGGCTTTTCCATGAAAGCTCTGTGGTCAGCAACAAAGTTGTCCAGTGATGCAGTTAACAAATGTAACAAGTCAGTCAAGGTTATAACTAAGATAAGACTGTTACCATATAGAGCAGAGAAGATACATGTGCCTTGGCTTGCAATAGTACATTCATTTGTGACACAGGATAGCACTTTTGGTCCTTAAATTGGACTGTGGGATCTCCATAAGCAGAGGTTTATAATTATTAAATTTATTCATAATCAACAATGATGAAGAGACTGATAGCATAGGTTGGTCTGTGGATGTAAAATCACACTCTATTGTCCATTTCATCTTTCTTCTGTTCTTTGGGGAAGTGGATAATGAGAGAAATTCTCCAGAGAGCATTTTCACCTCATTGTTGCAAATTGGCTTCAGAAGCCTGAGGTCAGAGACAGTGGCACCGTTCACTTGCTTTCACTTGGATTAAGTCCTCTGGGCTTGCCTGAGCTTCCGTAACATCCAAGAGCTAAGCACCCTGCACTGTCATCACTGTCCTGGGCCACTTGCCCAATCTGGTGGCAGCTGGTACCTACTTCTACAGTCCAATTTCCCCAAGAAGGGCACTATTACCAAGGTCCAGCCCTGCTCCAGACCATTGTTCTCCTGAGAGGAGAACATTAGGGGGCCTTCGTGCATCTCCCCAGCGGAATGATAATCGCGGATGAACACTGACACCAAACCCGGCCATGACTCTAGATCACCCTGAGGCCATCCCACCACACGTCCCCAAGGCTTCCTCCACTGTCACTAGCAATTAGCATAATCTGGCCACAGTGGTTAAGTCCTTAAGGGAGACTGGGGTAGCAACAGATGGCTACACAAGAGTCTGCTCTTCTCCACTTTAGCTATAGCTGCTCTTCGTACTTGTGACTTGCTTTCTCTCTTTGCCTCTATTTTGTGACACTTGTTTAAACAGTGCAATGCTGATGGCTAACTCAGAATGACCTACTGGGTAAACATGTCCCATTGAAGCAAGGGGAGCCCTCATAGCAAGCGTGGCTGTGGTGTTGCCATAAATATCTACCCCTACTGGTCCTCCTGGAATACCCTGCTACTGACAAGGTGCCAGGGGCAGAGAGAAGAATCCTTTCCCCCTTTGATTACCCCCCCTCCTCTGCCTCTCGGACGGAGCCAGGCTGAACACAGAGCTGATCTGGAAGTGCCTCGTCCTGGAGCAGCGTGGGGGAGACACTCTAGGGAACATTGTGAGCCAGCTGTGTAGCACCTGACACAACCAAACAGCCAAGCGTCACCATGGGGGCTTCTTATGGCAAGAAAGTAAGTGAGCGTCGCATTTAGAGGGCTATGTTTTTCAGCCTTTTTGTAAATGGTGTCAGAGGTAAGCTGGGTGCTTGGCATGAACCATGGCCTATTTGTATGCATAAGCTGTAAAAACTTAAGGTGACTGTCATTGTTGATTGTGTTTACAGCTCTGTGTATTAACCTAAATGCTTGAATGCATTGGTTGACATAAATGTTCTTTAAAATGTCAATGTTCATGGCATGTTCATGAGACATGGTTTTTACTCCATTTAGAGTTCACAGTGTACATGTTACACCATAAATACCATAAAATTCAACAAAAAGTGTAAAAGTATTTTGATTATGCCTGCTATCAGCAATAATTTTACATTAAGAACTAACATCTTCATGGTGAAGGTCAAGGCCCCTGTTTATCCCATCCCATCCACAATTCTCTCAATTCAACCTACAATAACACTCTCAAACGCTAACCCAGTCCCTGATTCCATACATGCTTCAAGGTTTTTGATTAACCCAGCTTCCATTGTCAGCTACCACATCCTGCGGTGTCTGCAAGTGGCTACATTCACAAATATTTGAGCAATGGGGTGGACTGCTCATGTGCAGAGGGTGTGGAAGGGGGTGTGGTGGGTTTGGAGTTTGACTCAGAGCTAAGGCCTGCTGGTGACAGCTGACAGCTGCTCTGGAGAGGGTCATCAAGGGATTATGGGACAAGCAAACAGCTTCTTAGATCACACTCGAGTCTGTTACCAGCTCCAGATACATGCACTTATTAAATAATATATACTATCAAATATAGATGAGTGCTCAAGAAACTGCTGATAGGTGTCAAACATGGAGACAAATACATCTATGAGTAGAACAGTTCTGGTTGTGAGGCCCAGAATCAATGTTGCGTTTGGTGTAATGGTGAAACCACAGCAGCACAAATATTCTCTTACACATTCCTTCTGGACTAGAGGCTGTTCCAGGCCATTGCAAATGAGGCATCCTCTAAAAAAACACTTCAAATGAAGTCCAGTGAAGAAGACAAATTGTGGTAAATGACAAACTGACCAACTGAAATTACTACTGCTGACAACTGCTGAAATGACTACTACACTGCAGGGACTAACACTGGCTTGTTGTCGGATCTTCGCAATATTCTTGGTATTTTTATCACTTTTGGGACTTGTTTAGCTCAGTACTGCAGTTCTGGCAGTGACCTGTGTCCAATAATATGCAAAACTAGCGAGAAAGAGAGAGACTGAGTAAGTAGGTATGATCAAAAAATGAGAGTAAGCATGTGTATTAGAGAAAGAGAGAGAGAAAGAGAGAGAGAGAGGGAGAGAACAAGAGAGACAAAAAGAGAGAGCAGTGTTGAGCTCGAGAGCTGAAATGCCAGTGTGTGTCAGTACTGTAATTTCATCCTCTCTGTGCCAGCTTCCGGGCAGCTTGGCATGAGCTGAATAACTCGAATACCCCTCACGGCACTGGTGATGTCCCCTCCCAGCTCCCACCCCCATCTGTGTTTCAATCACAGACTTCTAAAGAACAGCACACAAAACGATTCCGTCCAAACTTTCCATTTCCCATATCTGCAGCAGTCTCACCTCTCTCTAAAAGTAAAGCACTGAACCATCCGCATTGTTTCCTTTGGTTGTATTTACTTATCGTATATGGTTTAATTAAATTTTGTTCTGCCATCATCCCGTTTCAAGCCTCTGTCCATTTCATGCTTAGTTGAGCAGAGATATACCTGCACATGACTCACATGAGTCTAATTCTGTTGCAGGCTATAGTGAGCAGGCTGTGTTCTACCTTTGCAGTGCCTGTGATCTGAAAGCGTCTGAAAGGTTTTGGAAGAACATCTGCTATAACATACTGTAGATGACACAAATACTGAGATAAATGACATCATAACACACTTTCCTAAGTATACTGTCAGTACCTCTAGGGCTCTTAACAACTGCATTTATCACCAACTATATGAATTCTGTAAACAACCAGTATAAACCACAGGGCAACAAGTTCACTGGACATTTGCTAAGTGCTCATGTTTCTTCCACCATTTTTTTTACATATCTGTATTTGGTTATTAAGATGCAACACAATCATTCAAAGTGATTTACTGTCAAATGGTTGTTGTGTAACTCAGTAATTCTGGCTTCCATGCAGTGGTGAGGTTAGGAACCAGGGGTTGTAATTTCTACAACACAAATATAGCCATTAGCCATTTTTTGTACTATTCAAAATGACCAGCGAACCTATTTACTGTATGTAATGTTGTTGATGGTAAAACAGTAGGGTGAATTATCCTAATGTAGGACACCTAAGTTGCAATGTGCATAGGTCATCCTCAAATTGTTGCTGTCCAAGAAAAAAATCGTAACTTTACAGGAGAAGGCAAAAATGTTCCTTAAATCTCATGTAGGTTAATGAACATTTTAGAAAAATAGCTTTAGGGGAAACTTCTATTGGTCTGCTCATCATGAACAGATGTGGTTAGCACATTGCGCTTGGGACCTGAAGGTCGCAGGTTCAAGTCCTGGCCTGGGCACCACTGAATTACCCTTGAGCAAGGGACAGTCCCACTACACTGCTCCATGTCTTGGAAGTCGCTTTGGATAAAAGCATCAGCCAAATGAATAAATATAAATAAATGTTTCACACAGTGTATAGGTCAGCTGCTGTGTTAATGCATTACAAATACAATAAAACTATACAAAAATGGAGATACGTGGTTTTGTCTGGGTGAAAGTTAGACACTATGAGTTGAAAATAAAACAAAGGGTAAAACAATAACATAACTTCTGAATTGTCCAGGCATGGATTAGGGTGGAGCAATCTTCAAACAGGAAGCACCTTGTGTGAACCACATGTCCCACATTAGGCTTATTCAGACAAAATCTTAAAAACAAATTGTTTTCTGAAATTGTCTAAATGGATTTTAAAATATTTTTAGGCGAGAAGCTTTTCTCTAAAGTAGCATAAAGTATACCTTTAGGCAAAGTATTCATAACCATTTTGTGTAATAACTTTTCATGATGTAGCTCCAGACCACTCCAGACATTTAATTTTATTAATTATACAGAAAATCATTATGTGTGGAGGGGGAAACATGTGAAATTTAATTTAAATAGTTTCTTTAGTTTGTGTAGTTAGTTTTTTGTAAGACTTGCTGGGGTGAAAATGATTAAAACAGCTTTAGTGACAGATGGACTATTTTGGACTATTGGAATAGTATATATGTTGGGATATCACATAAAAGGCTTAGGTAGGTGTGAACTGAAAGTGACATATTTGTCATTGTGAACACACTCAATCACACACACAGTGCACCATAACAAAATGTGGCCTGTGCATTTAATGCATCACACATGCACATGTGGAGCAGTGGGCAGCTATGTAAAACACCGGGGGAGCAGTGTAGTGGGACAGTACCTTGCTCAAGGGTACCTCAGTGGTACCCGAGTCAGGATTTGAACTTGTGACCTTCTGTTCACAAGGACAAGATTCTAGCCAATAGGCCACCACCAGTAAATCTTCAGTAAAGTGATTCTCAGTTTTTTCTTGCAGCATTATGGTTCTTTAGGGGCATTTTGTTCCTTCTGAATTGTTCACAAACCTCTAACAGGACCCTTACTGCCCACCCTTATTTAAATACATTGACCCAAACTTTTTGTAAGAAGACCCAGAATTAGTCTTGGAGTGTCTGGTGTTTGGCTTTTAGTGCTCCAGCCAGGAGATATCGTATGTATGTACTAAAGAAATTGCGTCTGTTATTTATTTTACAACCACAAGCAATGCGTTGGTCTCTGTGTGGCACCACTCTCAGTGTTGATCTATGCAACGCGAACGCTTGATTGTTTCCTCTGTCCTGGAAGTCGCTTTGGATAAAAGCGTCAACCAAATGAATAAATGTAAATGTAAATGAGATACTCTATGTATACTGGTTTAGGAGCAGAATGCTGTACTCTGACTTCAACCCAAAGCAGCTGTATTATAAAATAAGTTCTTAGCTCAGCATAAACCTAGGAAGGTTAAAAAAAACACGGAGCTCAGTGGTAGCATGTGACTGGCCTAGTGCTATATTTGATGTCAAGTCGAGTCAAAGCCTGGTGCGCCAAAGACCTACTGCACTGAAGCAGATTAAGCCAATTGGAGAAAATCCTTTCTGAATTATCCAACGGGCAAGCTAAAAATAATCACTTTGCGTGGAAGGAATTTTACTGGAACAAGTGCTTACACCCTAAACAGACTGACAGTTGTTTGTTTCTGTTTCCAATAACTCAAGTAATAAAGATAATCTTCTAGTGAAGAGATCCAACAAAACTTCACTAATAAGAAGGTGTAGCATCAATAAGACAAATCTCACTTTTCTCACCTCCTCTTCAAAGGGGCATCATGTTCCAAAACTAGTGGGGGTATTTTTATCAATTATGCAAGTTCACACCAACAGTTGATGGAGACAGATTGACTGAAATAGACAAAATACTGTTTCCAGGAGGCTGCTAGAAATGTCGGACCCCCAGTTGATTCCTCAATGTTATATTCTTTTTAGGAAATGTTCTCTGAGGACCCCTTGTTGGTGCTCCACCAAGCCCCCCCAACTGGGCCTGCTGCTACAGTTTCTGCAATGTGTAATTTCCAGTCAGTTCAACGTAGTGCCATGCTTGGATTGGTAAATGTAGCTGCACTAATCAGGGAACAAATGGACAAATACTACAGATGAATAAGGGGGAGGGCCATTGACCTAAGATTGACAAGACGGCTTGTTAGAAAACAAATATTTGCTGTCGTTTCTCATTTTCATGTAGGTTCACTGCAATTTTGCATAAAACTAAAGCTAAAGGAAAATTCCTACGTATGTTTTAACAGATGCCCCTCATAGGCCAGTGTCAGGGCTGCGGTAGATTGGGTTAAGAGACAGAGCATGGAGTTAGAGTAGCTCAGATTTACAGCGAGATGGGCCCACGGACCTGAACACACAAGTGCCCTAGAGACAGGTAATCGGATCTAACCATAATGAGCTACAGGCTGACAAACAAACCACACTCTGATCACTGCCTCAGAAAAAAAATCTCTCCTTCTCTCTCTCTCTCTCTCTCTCTCTGTCTCTCTCTCTGTCTCTCTCTCTCTCTCTCTCTCTCTCTCTCTATCTCTCTCTCTCTCTCTCTCTCTCTCTCTCTCTCTCTCTCTCTCTATCTCTCTCTCTCTCTCTCTCTCTCTCTCTCTCTGTCTTGCCATTAGAGCAGAAAGCCGCTCTGAAATGGGAAGCAGCATTTAGGCCGAATTTGTGGGTCACATCACAAGCCAGAAGATCATTTGAGCTTTCGGAATGTGGAGGTCAGAGAACTACGGAGGTTGATTTTGTGCCATTGTGTTCACACACTGGAACTTCTACTCAAGTAACTGTTACTTTCTGACAGTTATCTAATAACTTAAGCCACAGCCTTCTGTTCTTGGTTGGGTAGGTAGAGCGATATGGACAATATACCGTATTGTAATTGCGACATGGCACATTATAATACTATAATCATATTTACACTTAATAATTTACCATACTTTTTGTGTGTTCCATACTCATACATAGGGGGAAGGGGAGTACAATAAAGGCAAGCTGTGGCCTAATGGTTAGAGAAGCAAGTTTGTGACTGAAGGGTCTCTGGCTCGATCCCCTGAACCAGCGGGAACATCCATGGCTGAATGGCCCATGAGCGAGGCACCTAATCTCCAGCCGCTCTTTGGGAGCTGTCACTGTGGCTGCCTACTGCTCTGAGTGTGTGTGCTCACTGCTACACATGAGGAATAATTTTCAGGGATTAATATCTATTATATATAGTATTATATATGTATATATTATATATCCAGTAGGTGGCAACAGTGTTTTGATAAAGCAGATACACTTCTGTTTTAGTCAGTGGATCAGTTGCAGGCTTTATGGTGGGTACACACTGTGCAAGTTTGGGTTGTCCCAGACAAAAGATGACAGATGACGATGTCTTTGATCATGGCTCCACACCGGTGGTCCTACATGGCGGTGTGAGAGAGGTTCAAAGATGGATAGGGTTGCAATTAAAAGTAGCCTGTGTGACTGATGCTACAACTTCCATCTGTTACGGTTGTTCACAGTTCATTTTTTGAAAATGTTCATCCTTTCCTCAGAATTGTAAACATAAAATCCAGTGTTTAGACAAGTCAGAAAACCTCTGTCTCTTCTTGTAAAACACCACTGAGCATTTACATACTACCTTACAATCACCATGAAATGGGAAACAATATTCAGTGTATGTATGTTTTCAACTCAGTAGCACAATATAGACACTGAATACTGTTATCAATACAGTACTTAATGTCTGTGGATTCATCACTTACATACAGTAAAAATATACTGCAAAAGGCCAAAGGACAGAGATAAAGTGCACCATCATTTCAGAAGCTATAAACAATATTTGCATATTAACAAACAAGTAACAAACAATACATTGCACAAAACTAATAAGGTAGTCATGGCATTCAGGAGAAGAACACACACAAATGCTTTCTAGCAATAGTTTTACTTACCTGGCAGGGGTGATACCATGATGATCATGAAGATGCTTTGTCCAAAATGAGGCTCAGCCTTTGGTTGTACTGACCCTTGTAAATTCCCAAATCTCAAGTGCATCGTTTCTCCCCTAATATTTTTGGGCTTAAGGACTTGCCCTTGTCATTAGATCTTTGCAGGTTCACGTCCTAGCTCAGGTACCACTGAGGTACCCTTGAGCAAGGTACCGTCCCGCTACACTGCTTTCTGGGCATTGTTGATAGCTGCCTGCTGCTCTCTGTGTGGATGGGTTAAATGCAAAGGTCACATTTTGTTGTGGTGCATGGGGTGTGATGGGGTGTGTTCACAATGACAAACATTTAATATCACTTTTACATTGAATATATGGCACAGGACACAATCACTATCAGATTAATTAATTATTTAAACCTTTAAAGATAATAATAATAATGTATTATTATTATTATTATTATTATTATTATTATTATTATTAATAATAATAATAATAACAATAATAATAACAATAATAATAATAATAATAACAATTACATTTTCTCCATGACCTTGATTGATGTCTGTTTGAGGTCCAGGAATGTGCACATTCCCTGCTACCACTTTGATGAAGGCCGGCAAAAGAAAAGCTGAGTATGCCAGAGAAATATCTGCCAATGCATACTTAAATGACAACAGACAAAGCATCATGGTGACTGAATATTGTCTTTACACCGAACCTACTTCAAACTAATGGCTTTTGGCTGAATTCCTATACAAGACTGTCATCTGAGACATATTTAGTGGTTTATGTTGTTGAAACAAAGAGTCCCTAATGAGAACTGTAAAGACAGCTGAGTGATGAGTTCCCATGACTACAGTGTCGTTATCATCATCACTTTGATCATTAAAGCTATGTTGCTCACAAAGTAGGAGGTTTCTTCAGATGTTGTAACGCACCGAACAGGGAACTGTTTCATTCAGTTTCATTACTTTAGCTGATCATCTGAATTTGGAAGTTTGGCAACACTTTCTTTATTTAACCAACCTATATTTCTATATTTCTAAATATCATGTCTATTTATGAACACATTCATAACACATTATACTGCAGAAACAAAATATTATAAACCCAAACACATTATTGCTGTGTATATTATGCATTATGATTTATTTTACTGAAATATAAGTTGTGTTAATAACATCCTACTATTATTAGTATTATTATTATTTTTATTATTATATTTGTTTAATATAATATTTGTAAAAGATCACACCCTGCATCATTAACAATTAATGGACACAATTTCATAAAATTCATCAAAAAGGAGCACTGCAACTTCAGATCAGACGTTCACAGGTTCAAGTCCGGGCCACTGAGATACCCGTGAGCACGGTCCTGTGGGTTTAATGCAGAGGTCACATTTTGTTGTAGTGCACTTTGTGTGATGGGGTGTGTTCACAATGATGATCACTTTCATTTAATGTTAATTTTCTGTCTTGATCTCTTTGTTCTGTTAATTATGCTTGGCAACACTGCAAATGAGAAGTTTAAATAAATGGTGATTGATATTATCGATTGTGACACTGAAAAGTATTTACACAATATATGTCATAATCATAATATATATAATATTCTATATTGTGTTCTCTGAGGGCCCCCTGTCAGCTCTGGGCCTTTGTGGTTGCCTGAACTCCTCGGATCCTTGTGGTGCCCCTGCTGGGAACCACTGTCAACTTAGCACTCACACTGATGTGTGAAAAAGTCCCAGCAACACCAGCATGTCAGTGCTGTTTTAAACATGGCCCACGACCCAAATTATATCCATATATGAATGAGGTAGAAGGTGAACTAATAAACAAATCGGCAACCGTCTAGTCTCACTTGTTTAACCCTATTCAGATGCATTAAAAAAATCTTAATACACCTCAATAGTTAGTCAGAACCAGAAACAAGTAAAAGGGAGCTGTTACCCTCAGAAGGAAAAGCTGTTTTATCCACACAGCTGCATGCTGTAGGCTCATCTGTGCCCCAGTCACCCTCACACACGCTGACATGAGCCAGATGTACCCAGCTAAGCAGATGGTGTTTGTTATCTCATACACACATATGCACAAGCACAAACACAATCACAAATGCATACGCAGTGGCGTTCCCATTAAAGCTCTAATCCAGAGTGGCTGCGACTAGTGGTTTTTAGTAGTGCAACAACAGATGCATCTGTTGGTAAACTCTAAGAACCTGCTTAGCCAATACTTTTTTATCATTCAGATGTACTGAGTAGGGCAGAACGTGGTGTATGACTGTCAGAGTTCATGTAGAACTGCTTAGGTTATGAAGAAGGGTTACCCAGTAGTACACCTGTACTAGTAATCTGGCTTGGAAATGGAGAATCACATACTGAACTAGGGTGAGCTGTACAAGCAGGCGTATCTAATGCTGTTCACATGGACTTCTAGCTAACCGGAGATGGAGAAGTTCCATGCAAAAGCTGGGGAGGGTTGTAGTATTTGCTAGGCCCTCCTGGCACACTGTTGTGTAATATACATTTTTTTTTAGTATTGTCCACAAGGGGGCAGAGCTAACCTACTTGTTAAGCCAGTATCTCAGATCCACTGGCTATGGCTGATGATAACTCCACCCTGCATCCAGCCAATACAAGTGGTCATAGATCATCTCAATAAAGCTTGTCCAGTGCTTAGTAATATTTTCTAGCTATTCAACCATAACACACTAGTCAGCCATAACATTATGACCATCTGCCATTAAATTTGCCACCATAGCAGTTTTGACTGTGTTCTGATCCCCTTTCTGTCAGAATCTTCTGTGGGATAGGGCCAGACAGGCTAGTCTTCTCTCCCCATATGCAGTAATGAGCCTTTAAAAGAAAGGCTATGAGTGCTTTTCTATTTTAAAAAAATGAAAAAAAAAAATGCATATGCTGTTCCAGTTGCAGGGAGAGTGTTTACCCCATATTGTACAGTTTTGATGCTGTTTGTAGTTTAAAGTGGTGCGGTATGCGGTTCAGTAATGCCAGGTTAAGTCATTAAGTCAAAGCAATTTTCTCACCATGAAATTTGTTTTCACAGTGAATACTGATCAGTTCCTCCACATGCGTCATTGTTCCACCATAAAGCAGTGTCAGCTCAGTGTCTGCATGCAGTTTGACCCCCTGCACTGCCAGATTCCTGCATGACTCCAGGGAAAACAGTCAGTCCTGTTTCCTACGTGTCACTTCGGCTTGCTGGAGAGCCGTCGCCTGCAAAGGACCACTTTGTAGTTTACAAGTCTGCAGCCCGGATGTGAAAGCTGTAAACATCTGTAGAGCGTGCCCCTAATCCGCCACGTATGCTGCCTGGTTCCCTGGAGGCAGATTAGAGCTGTGCCAAGGTTTAAAGCTGCGCTGACCTGTATTGAAGAGATGGTAGTAGTAATAGCAATAGGGGATTTCACTGAAATGCTAAATGCTAATGCAGATGGGTAGAGAAACCAGCCAATGCCAGTGACAGCTAGTGATAAGGGTAGACTGTGACTGAGTGCAGGTGTAGCCAAATGGGTCACTGTGTTGGCACACAGTAGTGGGAACGCCAGGGATGTTGTAACACACATACAGGGATACACACACACAAACAAATGCACACAAACACATGCACACCTCGACGATCCAAATGGCTTTTCACAGTGAATATACTGCTGCATTGGGTCATACAAGATAAAAATATTGGAAAATACATGAAAACAGTTAAAAAGTCATTACAGACACAAACTGTTGAATGATGAATTCACATATTTGCTGGCTTAACATGGTTTACTATGCCGTACTATGATCAATTATGCTTTATTACACTTTATTACAGTACTCTTGGATATAAGGCTACTGTATAAGTGCAAATGTAATATAAGTCATTGCCTGTCCAGGTCATTTGCTGGGCTATGGTAGTACTGCTTCTCAGGCATGTGTAAAGGGGAGGCCTTAGGTGCTTCGGTATTAGCCACTTTGGCCTTAGCCCACTTTTGGGCTAGTGCCCCCATATTTATATGCATTCATTATCCTAAACCTCCCACCTTCCATCAAAAAAAACTGTCATGCTCTTACACATCTTGCCACTTTGCCTTCATTTGAGCACCTGCTCGTGTAAAGGTCTCTGTACATCCCTTTTAACCAAACCTAATTTTATATATGACACTTATTATTGATGTATTTGTTTCATACATGGATACCTTCTTGAAAACATGGTCTTTGCTAAAGAAAGAACATATGACTGGCCTATCTTAATGAAAACAGCACCATATAAACTGACACAATACAGACAGAGCAATGAAAATTCAGCAGTACTCTTCATCTACACGGTCTTGTGCAATTAGGCTTTGAAGCCAATCACTTAGATACTAAACATAGCAGGTATGCATCTAAACCTTTTGAATTGAGCCAGCTCTCTTCAGCCTGACATCCAGCACTTGGTAGCTGCCAAACAACATCAGCTAGCGAGTTATGTCAGAAAGAAACAGTTAGATTGGTTAAATTTTCTTGTGCGCTGAAAAGCTTTTGACGTTAGTTGTGTTGGTTGCGAGTTGTGAAACGTTGATAACCTTTGTGCTAAATGTTTCTGAAGAATAAATTAAGGAACTCCTAGCAAACTAGAATGATGCAGAATGATATTAGGATCATATCGTAATAATGGCTTTTAAAAATTATTAGCAGCAGAGCAGACAGAGCAGAATGCTTAGCCAAAGCTCAGGCTAAACAATATTCATTATGACTCACTTTTTTAGGCTGTACAATCAATATTTAAACAAGAAAAAGTTAACAATAATTTATACAGAAAAACTATCCCCAAATTATGTAAAAATCTGTTGGGTTACATAAGTACCTCCACCAAGACAAAGGGCCCCGTTTTGCACCAGTGACGCAAATTGTTTTTGCTAGTTTTATTGTGGTGCATTCCTCTCCAATATTTCATGCAATGCATGCACGTTTTTCAAAATAAAAAATGATGAGCTAAAGTCAGTGGAGTATTTTTAAACTTTATTTAAATGGCATGTTTTAGTAAGGTACAGTGCACTACGCTCGTTAAAGACACAGGTATGTACTGGAAGTGCACTAATGGCACTCAAGTGGCTTAGGTGAAACAGTGCTGCTCCCGTAAATGATTTTTACTCCGTATACGAGCAGGTACTTTTTCTCACTGAAAACTGAGCTTGTTTGACAGGTAAACATGCCATTTTTTTTTTTACACTTACAGCATTTGGCAGATGCTTTTACCTGGAGTGACGTACATGGGTACTTTCTAGTCAGTAAATGTAGACTTGGATTAAGAGCTGCAAGTCAAGCAACATTCTACCTGAGCTGATGCTAATCCTTCTTTTTTATAGTTAGTTGTGAGTTTGTTAGTGATGCTGGGAAGACAGTGAGGGACTCTACAGTTCTATCTGTTAGGGGAAGTTCATTCCACCACATGCACCAAAATTATAATTGCAATCCGCCATTGCTCATGTGCCCCTGCTTTTTAAAGAGGAAGTGATGTGCCGTTATGGTTGGTTTATGGCATGTTTAGCACAAAACACACATCTGAATAACTAAGAGAGTTAGGACAACCTTTTTGCTCCTTTCCTTTTCATTAAGTCTGATTTTTCCACTGTCAAAATAGCTAAATGGATTTGCCATAAATAGTAGTTGTACCTTGCACTTTATGCTTTGTTTAAGATCAATGTCAAATGTCAATGTCAA
>JBBPDA010000132.1:18628934-18650850 GCA_037974385.1 Arnoldichthys spilopterus | reverse complement strand
AATGGATTTGCCATAAATAGTAGTTGTACCTTGCACTTTATGCTTTGTTTAAGATCAATGTCAAATGTCAATGTCAATGTCAAAATAGAGGCCAAAATGTCTCACAACAAACACACGTAATAGTGCTCATCTGCATATTACAGCCTCCTTCAACAACTCCGCCAGTATTGCAAACACCAGCAACATGGCAATGATTATCAAATGATACATTGTGTAGCCCCATATACACAAGCATAAACTGTAGAAACACACATAACCCATTTACTCTACACACGCACACAAACACTCTTTATTTGATGGCATTGCCTCCGGAGCTGCAGTAGAGTTACCGATACTCTAAAACTCTTTCATCTCATCAGGAGTGATCATTACAGCCTCTGTCCTTCCTCTCCTGGCCCACACGTTTCCTCACAAGCTTTAAAACAGTCGCCAGGGGGTCAAGGGCCGTCTGTGTCTGCTAACGTCTGAGGCCTGCCTTTAGTCAGCCTTCATATTCCAGACTAGTTCGCTTTTCATTTGCATAACAGACAGTTTTCATGTCAGACTAGCCCAGAGATGCATCAGCCAAATAGGTCACTGCATTTCACATGCCTGCTGTCATTGCATTGCACTGTTTGCATTGCATTCTGTATCAGCTTGCCAGTACAACAGTAAAATCACTGATCCGTGCCTGTGTTCTCTGTTCGGTTTCGTGCGTAATTAGCAGGCTGCTTCCCCCTTTTCCGTGGCCTCTGCTAATTGTTTGTGTTGTCTGGGAAACCCGAGAAGCTTGGGCTTGCAACCAGAGCGGCGGAGCATGGCCGAAATCTATAAAAAGCCTTTTTGTTCGCTACTTATTAGCGGGATGCAATATCGTCCGCAACACGAAGGCAAGGAAGCCCGTTCTGAACAGAGTAAATAAAATATAGCACAGATCAGACGGGGCCAGGAGTGGAAAGGTCAGATAGCCGCTACAACTTTGTAACTGGACTCTGTGGGGTGGGCAGCAGTGTCTAGTTTGCTGTGGGGAACAATAGCGTATTCTAGTGGCGGTCACGCTCGGCTCTCCTCTGGGTTTTGGAGGTGCCAGATTGCCTTGGCAGTGGCCTACATTCTGCACCTTGTGACAGAAGAGAGGACAGCTTTGATTTCATACTGCTGCTGAGGTCAACTGCTGTTTCCACACACAGTGTCCATCAGTGGTTTAGGGATGTCTAGGTGTTCAGAATGGTTTTAATGCAAATAATTTAATTTCTTGGGACTCGAGTCACATATAAGCGGCATGTTGACTGACTTGAAACTTGGACTTATGTATAACTGACTTATTTGATTCTAGACCAAAGATCTTAAAAAAAAGTAATAAAATTGATTGTTATTAAAATGTTTTTTTATATAATAAAAGTTTACACACAAACCAAACTGATTCAATTAGAGCCAACAGCCATAACGTTGGAAATCAATAAAACCTTTAGTGTCCAGTCTATGCCTGTCTGCTTTGCTGTTGTCATGCACAGTCATGCACTGTCATGTACAGTTATGTACACCTGTAGCTTGCATTTAAATCAGTTGTAGCTGAAGTTGGTATTTCAAATTGGTTGGCCCTTCTCCCGTAAACTTTGCACTTCAGTTCTGGCCGTTAGACTGAAGGTTTTCCTATAATGAAAGGCTCCTCATTTGAAAATGTGTGGAATTTGACAGGTTTTTAAGAGGGGTTTTCTTTTGTACATTACTGTACCTGCAAATAATAGCAAGAAAAAAAAATAAAACTCTAAGATTTAAAAGACTCAAGCCTAGACTTGACCATCACCTTAGTGACTCAAGACCTGAATAAAGGGACTTTTGAACATCATCGCTCAACTCTCCTCAGGGCTCCAGCCTGGGTTTAAATCAAATGTCCACAAACATTTGACATGTATATGTGCAGGGCTTTTACTACTATACTATCCTATATTGAAAAATATGGTAATTATGCTACACTATACTACACTACACTTGTGTTTGAATTTGTAAACCCTTTAAAATATATTACATTCATGCATAAATATGACCTAAAACATCATCCAGTTTTTGTCCAAAGTACTAAGAGTAGATAAACATCCCATTTAACTAATAAGACAAAAATATTATGCTTTGTTTATTATCCAATATTGCATAACTGTAAAAAATTAAACTTTGAGTCAATTTGAAGGTGAAATTTAAGTCAAGTGTTTTCAATCAATACAGAAAATTCATGACCACTGTTGCTCTCCCCTAGAGTGCTTGACCAACAAATATCACAAAGATTTAGGACTGTATTAGTCTGTGATGTCACAGAATCTCTGGATAACATTTAAGCATATAAAGGCCTCTCTTACATTGACTAATGTTAATTTTTATGCACAATAGTGTGCATGGTAGGAGGTTGCAAGAAAAAAGGCACTGCTCCCCTAAAAATCACATGGACAAGCCAGAAGGCTATAAGAGATGTTTTTTGGACAGATGAGACCAACACAGAACTTTTTGGTTTAAATGAGGTAAAAATTTTGGAGAAAGGAAAGAACTCCATTCCAGCATATAAAAGCTGTCCCATTTAAAAACATGGTGATGACAGTAACATAGTTTGGGCCTGTTTATCTGCAGCTGGGCCAAAAGAGCCTGTCATCATTGATGGAAAATGAATTCTGAATTATACCAGCAAAATCAAAAGGCCAATCTAAGGACATCTGTTCATGAGCCAAATCTTAGAAGAAAGTAGGACATCTAAGCACCCTGAGTTCATAAGCTCTACTAAAGAATGGTTAAGAAGAAAGTTGTTCTGAAATGGCCCCAATAGAAATGTTATGGGACCTGAAGTGAGCAGTGCATGTGAGTAAATCCAGAAACATCCCAAAGTTGAAGTTGTTTTGTACTGAGGAATGGGCTACAATTCATAAAGACTGATCAACATTTACCAGAAATGTTTGGATGCAGTTATTGCTGCACAAGTGGGTTCACTCCAGAAACTGAAAGCAAATGTACACATACCACTCACAGATGTGTGATATTAGATCATTTCTAAATAAATAATTAACAAAGTTTAATATTTTGTCTCATTTGTATAATTAGATTCACCTGTGTTTAGGACTTTTAGGAAAATCTGATGATATTTTTGATCATGTTTATGTAGAAATACAGACAATTGTAAAGGGTTCACAAACTTTTAAGCACCACCACATACAATATAACATGAATACATGTGGACAAAACTGTAAAAGTAATTACAAAATGCAACTACATAGCAAATTACATAATTAAAATAAATATAGTCCTAATTCCACCAGGGAAAATCAGTCTGACATTTTGCATGACAGAGACTGCACAGTAGAACTTTTTTTTGCACCATGACAGCCTCTGTTCTAGTGAGTGCTGCTTTGCTGAGCTGTTCCAAATATGGATTGACTCTCATCGCCTATAAGCTCATTGCGAATCGACTGCCTGGTTATTAGAGCAGACTTTACATCTTACAAGCTCTTAGCTAACTCATAATACAGCTCAAAGCCTCACTAATACCAATGAGAAAATCCTCTTTAAACACAAGCAAATTAATTGCATCTCAATAAAATGTGTTTGTTCAGTCAGGAGAAAAGGCCTGAAGCCATGTTTCATTGGAATATTACATTTTCAGGTGAAAAAAATTTGTCATGCACTCCAACAAAGGATGTGCTTGAGCTGGTTTACCAGACAGCATATTATTGTGAACATGAAGTTAAACAGTGAGATTTACTTTCCATATAAGTAAAGTGGACTCACTGTTTTCTTTATTTTATAAGTGTGTTTTTAATTTTGCAAGTAGGCACAGCGTGGCTTCAGTGTATGTTGAGTTGCCATATTATTTTGTAGTGATGTCTTGAGCCTCCTTAGGCCTCCTGGGTTAGGGTTAGAGTAACCATGCCTGGGTATGGTTTCTACAAGATGTGGACTGCATGAGACTGCATTGCAGTGTTGCTGGTTGAGATCCTGGGACTGTGCAGGCCACCGAAGCAGTGTAAACTTGCTGACACGATCTTAGAATCTTTGAGAGCGTTGTCATGTGGTGCATAATCTTAGTGAAAGTTACCTGAGTGTGGATAAACTGTTGCTATGAAAAGATAACCTTTGTCAGAAATGATGCTCAAACATGCCATGCCATTCAGACGTTCTTCAAAGAGTCTTTAAAGGGGCACTAAAGTGTGCCAAGGTCCACAGTCCCCACATGATCAATGGCCTGTACTGTTTCCTTCAAAAAGAATGGCTTCATGAACTAATGTGATTCATCCAACCAAGCAGTTTTTATTCTGAAATAATACTTTTGACGATTCTGGTTCTTATAGGGATGTGGTTTTTATTTTATATCTATTTTTATCCTTGTTATTATATATTTTTAATTATGTCCCCACCACCAAAACCCCTACTTTCAGCATTTATGGTTGTAGCTCATACTTGTCTGAAAAGTGGTTTCACACCAGTGTTGACACCTCGAGTGTTGAATTCAGATGAGCTTTGCCTGGTTGTGATTCATATGTTTATTCTGTTTACTTGCACCATCCTCACCATTTCCCGGATTTCTGATCACTGGTAGATTTTTGCATTTCACATTATCTACAGTAAATCCTTGATCATACGTGAAAAGCCCAAGACAACAGACATTGGAAAATGCTAGAAAATGCTGAAAGGCAGCTAGTTTTACCAAGTCTAACTATCATGTCATGTGAAAAGTAACAAAGATTTTCCTTTTGCTTGTTCAAATGATCAACTGAACATGAAAGGATTTTGGTCTGCCAAATTTATACTACACCTCACACTCATTTGTACTGTACAATTTGTTGTTTGGTGGGTTGTGCATGTAATGATAACATTACTCATTCAATGTAGTAAATACGATATAAATAATTCATTCCAGTATAACCAAGTTGTCATCATGTCACTGTCTTGATATCAGACATACTCTGTACCCATAGCCTCCAATAGTATTTTGGTAGGTGCAGGGAAGGGGCTGGGTGGGTAGGTCAGTCCAAGACAGTGAGGACCTTGTAAAGGCATCGGCCCTGCTTGGGCCTCTCCTAGCAACCAGGAAGAAACACCAACAATATCCATTATATTCATTCCAGACCAATGAGAGAAGAGGGGGTGTTACAAAAGAAAGAAAACATTCAGTTCTTTAGTCAATTTCAAAACTAAAAATGTGTCATCTTTAAATGTGATATATATATTCATAAATGGCAAGACTTTTGAAATAAAAATTTCCAGGTATTGTGAATGCATTTATCAAGAAATTAGTGTGCTAAACCTTTATTTACAAGTTAGTCACACAATTTAAGCTGACATCACACTATTAAATATTTATTGCTTTATTTTTTAATTTCATAAGTTAATACAACAAACGTCTTTGTCTTACATTCAGACAAACTAGCTGGACCTATGATGGGAGATGGGAAAAACCATTAAGCAGTAAACTAACAAAAGCAACATATTAGTAAGTTGAAAAGTTGAAAGCTCCATTTCCTTCAAGAGCCAAGAATTCACCAACTGTCTGAAACAGATCAAAAGGGTAAAAATGGCACAGCAGCTGGATCTACCACTTAAACTGGCTGGATTTTTCTGATCTTTGTTCTGTGAAGCATCCCAGGATTCCCCAACCTCTCAATCAGGAGGGGGAACCTTAATATCGTGTAATCTTTTCATTACTAATTGAGGATTAAAGTCTTGCGTAATGATGAAAGACAGTGAAAGGGCAGAGATATCCTATTATAGTGATATTATGTAACACTTAATTGAACTCAATGGAAGTGTAAGAGGGGCTTTTAATTCGTGATGTAGCAGCTGGAGGGATTTGAGCAGTAAGCTTGTAGTTATTGATGTTAACCATTTCTGATTGTGTTTCCTATAGGACTAGTATTAAAATTTAGCTTCAGCATAGAATGTAGAATTTAACTGAGAGAGCTTTTAGGATAAGTAAAACTGAGGAATAAAATGACAAATGAATTCACTCTTAAAATTCACTGTTATTATTTATTACAACAAGTAAATTCATTCATCCAAAAATGCAATTCTAAACTTTCAACTGTAACTGTACATCTATGAACCACAGAAGTGTTTCCAGTGAAGTGACCAATGAGTTTATTCATACTCTAGCAACACTGCTGCACTCAGTACACAATCTGAGAGGGGGATGAGGGGGAATGATATACATGTCACCTACTGGCTGTACCTGTACTCGATTGCCAGTGCAACCCACTACCCTACCTCTATCAATTTCATTGCTGTGCTGAGGATTACCAACCAACCAGTTAATTGGGACCTTAAGCAATGACTGCAGGGATGGTTACAATGGCATGGAAAATCTGTTGTTTTGCTTGCACAGCCTGTTTTGTCACTATGCCAAAACATCAGTTTGCTGTAGTTATTAAAAGGTAAGTGTGTGATAACCACACTTCTTTCATTCAGTTCACTTATTTTATTCAAGTTTTCAAAGACACTAAAACATAATTGTGTATTTAATTTTATGCCATAAAATGAGCAAGACAATGAAGGATGTCATAAGTAGAGTTGCTGCTTAGTCATTTAAGTTACATTAAGGCAGTTTTTTTTTTTTGATGCTATAGCTGTCTAAAAGTGCTGTATATCTGTCTACAATAGTCCAGTGGTGAATTGTTTAGAGTGTGGTTAATAAATTGTGCAGCAACAGCTGAGAATTGACAAAAAAGTGCACCCTTGGGTAGGTGTACCTGAGAAAAACAGATGCACCTAATACACTTAGCACAAGGTTAAGGGTGCTTTCACATCTGGAGCCTTAGAATCAGTCCATAGTGTTCTATTCATTTGGGCAGGTGTCTAACTGAAGTAATCTCACTTGGTTGTGGACCAAAACAATAGACAAACAATACACAACAGAAGTTGTGTAGACCAAATACAGCTTTTCAGAAGAAGAAACCGATTCCAACTGTGAAGCATGGTGGTGGAAATGTTATGGCTTAGGGTGGCTTTGCTGCCTCAGGGACTGCGAAGCTTGCAGTTATTGATTCAGCTATGAATTCGGCATCATACTGAAGAGTACTTGAAGATAGTGTGAGCCCATCAGTTCAAAAGTTGAACCGGACGTGGAGCCTTCAACAGGATAATATATCCTAAGCCTGGAATGGCTCAAAATGAGTAAAGAAGAGTTTTTTTTAACCCTATTGAAATGTTGTGGGATTTGAAAAGGGCAGTACTGTACATGTGACAAAAACCTCAAACATCCTGAATTCAACTGAAGTAGTTTTACATGGGAGAGTGGTCAAAAAATGTCAGCAAGCCAATGTCTGAGACAAGTGCACAATTTTGCAAAATGCCTACAAGACTTTATTTCTGCTGAAGGGGGAAATGTGGAAGTTTTTAAAACTGTATCGCATTTACATATACAGTTCTTTAAGGAGCCATATACTGAAATGTATTTTAGGGAACCAGAAATGGTTCTTTTATGACGCCATGCAAAGAACCTGTCAAGAAGCTTTAAGAACAGTGGGGGTTTGACAGGTCTTCTCTCTTTCTCTGTTTCTCACTTACAGAAGGCGTACAATCTCGAGCAACAGAGTGCGAAAACCGGAAGGCGTGTGAATGGCATGGGTAAGTCTGTGCTCATGTTTCAGTCATGTTTCCAGAACAATGCCAGCTCCATGGTCCGCTACACACCGATCTCCCTCAAACACAATGCACCAATATCACGGCCTCATCTTAATTGGCCTTGCCTCTTGACACGTAATTTTCAAAAAAATTTCCCAAGCCTCTGCCATGTTTTCTTTAGCAATATAAAGGCATATAAGTGTTGCTTGTGCATCACACAAATATGCACAAACACACAGAAAAGCACACTGCAGGATCTAACTGTTCTGTATTTTACAAAATTATAGGATTATAAAAACTGAAATCAGAATCAAACAAAAGGTGCCAACATCAATGCATTCATAACATTTAAACATAAGTAATGAACAGTACTATTTTCTGACCTTAACATATTTTAATGATTTAATGATTCCAACCATTTGTAGTAATGCAGGCTGGAACCCTGCTGCCTTTACCCTGTATGTTGACGTGACAGAATCTGCAATGGTAGGCCATCTACCATATGGTAGATGCATATCATATATATATATATATATATACTGATTGAGTGAATGGATAATGCAACTAGCATCTTTAAAAAAAAAGCTAGCCAGATGATAATAATGCTTATATAACAGGAATTATATAATGCTTATATAATTATTGTTGTCACTGTATTGGTAATTGAGAAATCTACAAATTATTTATATTATAATATGTTTAACTCTTAACACTGTCAGAGTTACAGGCTTATTTAAAACCAGAAAAGGTGAAAATTACAAGCTGTTTTGGTTTTATAGACAATGGCCATCTTCATCTATATGAAAACAATATGTAAATAAATGAATGGAAGAGGCCAGAACTGAGGGGAAATGTTATAGTCTTGAGAAAAACTTCTTAGAAATAAAGAGCAGGGATATAAAAAAAAACAATTGTTTAAAGCACAATTAAGGTTTAACAGTGTTTCCTAATTATTAACATGAAATCCTAGTACTCTATTAAAATTCAATACCAACATAGCTAAAGGTTTAGTCTGAACTTGATACTAGCAAAAGATACTAAGACATAACCAACATAACCATTGGGAAATTTCAACATTCAAGACCACTTTTGGTTCCAGTTTTTACTACTTAAGGATCAGTATGAGGTGGACTAGAGTGTCCTCACTTACTTGTATGGTCATTGTATCTGAGAGGTTCCAGGCTAGCTAACCAGTTTAGCTGATTGATAGGCTATGAAATGTCTATAAATTGGTACAAACTGGTTATAAACATGGTTAGAAAAAACTCACAATACTGAACACAATTTATTTTTGCCTCATAGCTGTCAACACTGGGTTTTGAAAGTAAGGGAGTTTTTTCCGTACATTTGTTGACAGGGGTGGATGTGTTGCTAAGTTTACAATAGTGGATGCAATCACAAGGTTTTTGCACTTATCAGGCAAACGAGCAGATGAATCTGAAGCAGCTCATTCATTCAGGACTACAAAAACTACGAACGTGACAGACAAACAACAAGGGTAAAAACACAAGAATAAAACAGGACAAAGGCTCCAATACAACAGAAACCTGGGAGGGTTGATGACAGGGCTAATTTACCTACTGAAGCTTTTACTCAAGGTGGAACAAGAAAGTGACTTCATGTTTAATAAACCAGTTAAAATAATGACACAAACACGTTGCTAAACAAATTTTTACATTTGAGCATCCATATCATCATTACCGTCTGATGAGCACAAATCTGAAATTCATATCTGACAAACAACATACCTGATCTTTAGTTGCAAATGCTAATAGCTTTTAGCTTATGCAGACTGCTGAGCATGACTTTATAATGACCTGTGGACACCATTCATTGTTATCTAGGTTAAGAACTGAACCACATGCCTTCCACCAGTACTGACAAAACTGACCGGGGGTCTTCGGCAAGCAATATATAAAAATAATATTATATAATATGGGGGGGGGGGGGGCTGTATTGTATTAGTTTATATTGCCCCAAACTTCGAGCAGCACCCACCGACCAGAAGTCATGTGTTATATAATCTAAATCTGGCCGCAGCAGATTAGCATTCACAGCTTAAGCCGGGGTCCATGTCCTCAATGCTCAAATCATGTGTCATCTCTAAAGCAAGCATAATGCGATTGCATGTGCATATGCCTGCGGGTTTGTGTTTGTGTATGTGTCTGTCTGTCTGTCGGTCGGTCGGTTGGTTTTGTTTTCCATGTGTGAGGAATGAAAATCTCTCAGAATGCTGATGGTTAACATAGGATTTAAGGGAGAGAGGGAGAGGGGTGGGGGGATTAAGTCCTTCAGTAATCCCTTCAGTATCAGACCCCTACAGTCAAGGGATTTTTTGGTGTGTGTGTGTGTGTGTGTGTGTGGGGGGGGGGGTGTAAAAAAAAGATAGAGCGAGAGAGGGGGGGGGGGAATAAAAACAGAAAGAAAAAATGCAGAGTAAGACAAGGAAAAGGGGGGGAAGAACAGACCCAGAAAGAAGGAGACAACGAGGGAAAGTTGAGAGAGAGCAAGAGAGACAGACAGAAAAAGAAAACAAAGCAAGAGTAAGAGGAGGAGAGTAAGGAAAGAAGAACAGACAACAACAAGAACGCGACCATGAGAGAAAGTGTAAAGAGAGAGCGCGCAAATAAAAAAGAAAGAGAAAAAGAGACGACGAGTAAAAGAGATATAAAACGAGAGAAAAACGGAAAGTGAATCAAAGAGCGCACGGGTGAAGGAGAGGGAGAGGCGTGGCTGTGGAATGCCCAGCGGGTCACGTGACTGTTTACATCTGAGGGGAGCAGAGGACAGGCGTGAGTGCGTGAGCTTCGCTGCGGAGCACACACACGCACATACGCACTCTCAGGCAGACATGTAGGCTCTCTGAGCGCCTTACACACGCACGCACACTCACACACACTCACACAGAGACAGCAGAAGGATGGAGCAGAGACTAGGACACAGTCTGTACCCTGACAGCCCACCCAGCAGACCCAGAGATGTGCTGGTTAAATCAGGTAAGAAAACTCACCATAACACTCTGAACAAACACCTGCTCTGATCGTACTGAAAATGTCCTAAACAGAAAGTTGTGGGTCAGATCCGAGTGCTGAATGTGTCCGTCTGTCCAGCTGCAACAGTCTGTGTCCAAAGCCTCACTTTTATTACTGCAAATTTAAAATTCCCTCTGGACACAAACAGGAAAAGACATCAGCAACAAGGGCAGGAATAATCTCCAACACAAGAAGTTCCTAAATGGTTTTTGGTGGCATCTATGGTTTTTTGAGAATCCTTTAGGAGGTTTACAAACTTTGCATGAAGTTAGTTCAACTTTATAAAGGTTCTCCACACTCCCACTTCATTTACAAAACTTGCTCCTTCAAGAACCATCCATTGAAAGGTTCTCTAAAGAGAGAGAGAACCAAACATGGTTGTTGTATGGCGTGACATGGGACATCCTGGCTACTTTTAAGACTGTGGCATGTGGTTCAGTATTTAAAAAGCAGGCTTTTCAATGATTCTTTAGTAAAAGCAACAGCTCTATAAAAAACTTTACATACATTTAAATGGCTCTTCTCAATGATGGAGAAACTGTTCTATGTGGTCCTTTGGGAAGCTTTTAAAAGGGATTTTCTAGAGCACAAGCTTGAAGCCAAAGAGTCAACACTGATGGTGGTGTAGACATTACTACAGTAAGTTGAGTGAAGGCGAAATATATTTGCTAAGGGGGTGTGGGCCGTTTTTTGGCCTGGGGTATTGGGGGGTGGAGACGTAACTTATGAAATATTTTCAAAGGCAGGGAGTGGTTACTGCCCAGACAGTGGTGCATGGTTGCCTGTCACAGCTTACCATTTAATAAATCAGGGTATTGTGGGATTGTCCCTCCAATTTACATTATGAAAGTGACTGAAGTGATGAAACTTGTCATTGTGAACACACTCAATCACACACAAAGTACCGTGCTTAAGGGTACCTTAGTGGTACCTAGGTCGGGACCCTCGTCCTAACCGCTAGGCCACCATAGCCCTAACATATCACCAGAAAGAGGGGTTTCATTACTGTTTAACACCAGAGAGCATTGCTTTTGGTACAGTAAGGAACTTTTGTGTGAAGAATGTGTGGAGAACACACTACACTACAAAGAACCTGTTAAAAAAAGAGAGACAGAATAAAAAAAACAAGTGAAAGCTGAAAGTGTTTATATTGGGGAAACTGGGTCTTGGATTAGTTCTACTTTGTTACTCTTGCCGTTCTGGGCGACTGTGCCTACCAAGAACGCCAGGGAACACCTAGGAGTTAATCATTAAATATTGAAGGTTTCAAAACAGAAATCTTCTCTGAATGCTTGACCGCACATTCCCACGCACAATCTACCTTCTACACACAATATCCATGGTTTGTTGTACACTGAGGAATACAGGAGATGATTCCATTTAAGCAAAATATCATATTATATATATCAGTAAAATTAAGCAGAATCGTTCTCCAGTCAGACCCATTTCGGAGCCGCCCTGCTCTTCATATTGACAATGTAGCCTCTTTCACAACTGTTGCTTTAATTTTCCACAAGTCCAGTGTTTACTTTTGCAGCAAAAAGGCACAAGGTTCACTTCGGTTGCAGTGACCCACCACGGGTAGCCCCTAATAAACCACACTGTGCATATTTGCACAGCCAACTGGGGAAGTGCTGTCCAGATTAACACACCTTACAGCAACACATGCCACTCAGACTGCTCTTTCATGTCATTTAATATAAAAAATAATAATACATGATTTAACTCAATAAAGCAGAGGGTTTATATATTTTGGTAACACTTTACTGAAGGGAAGCAAGCATCAGGCATGACACCTACATAGATATTTTATGACAACTGACATGAACCTACATTGATGAACTGCCTCCTAGACTAAAAATGCTGGATGCAAGACAATGGACAGTGTTGGCCTAGTGGTTAGGACCTCGGCCTTGTGAACTGAGAGGAAAGGGACTCTTTGTCATTGTGAACACACTTGAAGCACCACAACGAAATGTGACCTCTGCATTTAACCCATCACACGTGCACCAGCAGGCAGCTACCAACAGCCGGTACCTTGCTCAAGGGTACCTCAGTAGTGCCCAGGCCGGGACTCGAACCCACAACCTTCAGGTCCCAAAGGTAGTGTCCTAACCACTAGGCCACCACTGCCCACAGATTCAAGTCCCACCCCGGGTACAGTAGTGGGTAGCTATTAACAGCGCCTGGGGAGCAGTGTAGTGGGATGGTACCTCAATAGTGCCTGGGCGGGACTCAAACCTGCGACCTTCAGGTCTCAAAGGCAGCATCCTAGCCACTAGGCCATCTCTGCCCACGTGTGTGATGGGTTAAATGCAGAGGTCAAATTGTTGCGGTGTTTGAGTGTGTTCATAATGACAAGTAGTCACTTTCACTTAACAATTTTTAAAACTGAAACCATGCAAAACTGAATTGTTACTGGATGGCCTCCAACACATCTTCAACCAGTATTGATGGCATTACTGTTAACTCTGCCACAGTTGGGTTTAACTTGATCCTCTTCTTGATTTTCATTCTCACAGAAAGTCCCTCTTACAGACAACCCTGTTTCACCTTTGCAATATTGCTCAACTCCGTCCATCTCTGATTTGAAAGCACATACTCTTGCCTTGATTACTGTAACTCCCCCATCACTGGTCTCCCTCTCAGGTCCCTCCCAAAACTTCAGTATATCTAGAACTCTACTGCCAGAGTTCTCACTCACAGCAAATATTCATCCCACATCACTCCCATCCTCTTCCAGTTCCACTGGCATCCAGTCCAATCCTGTTTTAATTATAAAATACTCCTTGACACTTTCTTTCCAAGCCCTACACAGCCTCGCTCCTCTCTGCCTCCGTGATCTTCTTGTGCCTTTCTTCCCTTCTCTTTCTTTGAGGTCATCTAGCACCAGTCTCCGTCGTACCTCATCCTTCCACTATGGGTGACAGGTCCTTCAGTGCTACTGCCCCTAAACTCTGGAACTCTCTTCCACAACTTCTTCAAGACTGCACTTTTTTTTAAAGCTAAAAAGCGTGACTTCTTTTCTTTATAAATGTCTATATGGTTTAATGTCATTTGCCATAAAGGGCTATGCACACTACCCTATAGGGAAGTTAGCAAAGATTGTCTGTCAGATCGCTAAGCTAAATTGCTAAATGTTTTGTTTTCCTTAATTCTGTTCCATATGTGATGCCAACTGCACTTATAAAAAACAATTAACCAATTAGCCAATAAGGTTCCATATCCTACATTTTTCTTGTACTTTATTTCCACTTATGCCATTTACATGACTTTATTTACCCAGAAAAGTGATAATCCCCATTTACACCAACCCCTTTTGTAAATGACCTTTGTTCTGATTGGTCACAAAATTGAAACATTTATTGTCAATGTGAATGGACACAACTTACAGTTTTTGCAGCTTAATTTCCATTTACAGGATATATGGACTGAGAGGGGAACGATACATCTTAATAGTGACACTTTAACAGTGCTTACATTCTATTTTGAACTCTTATTTTTCAATAAAGCAAGAGAAATAAGTTTTACTATCATATGGTTCCTTTAATTAAAAAAAAAATATTTTTTTAAAACTGCATTTCAACTGCAATATCTAAATTGTTCTACATTTATTTTTGGACAAGGATGTCCGTACTTGGCACTGACTCCGTCCTTACACAGCTTTTCTAATGCTAATGTCTCATCAGCGCTTCCCAGTCTCAGTCCCTGTGGTTTCCAAGGGTCAGTATTCAGAGTGGATTATGGGAAAATGGCCCCCTGTCCCCTTCACACACAAACACACACATCTTCCCCACCCCATTTCTTCCCCCACATGAGAGAACTGAAGTTTTGAACATCCCCAGAGAACGCTGACGTTGCCATGACAACAGCCAGCTCTCTGTTTGTATACAATTGGAGGAGGAAATAAACCGGCGCAGAAAAGGAACCTTAAAGGCACGTGTGGCAGAGAGTGAGACAGGAGTGATATAATGATGGTCACCTCTCACGCTGTCCACAGAGCAAGCTATAAGTTACAGTAAAAGGGCTAAACAGAATCTGAATCAGGATTGTATTTATTGGCCAAGTAAAATATCTCTTGCAAGGAGTTTGTCTTGGCAGTAGCAACCACTAAGAGACACAGTAACAAGTAGCACAGTAATAATAATGAAACAAATCATAGAATGAAAGTGTGAATAGTGAAGTTAGCTACTGAATTTTGCCTTATGTGACCAACAAAATATACTGTGCATAGATACATGCCAAGTAAACAGTCAGCTCTTGAAGTTAATGTGTTGGAAGCAGGAAAAATGGGTTGAGCAACTGAAAACCTGAGCCACTTTGGCAAGGACCAAATTGTGAAGGCGAGACAACTGGGTCAGAGCATCTCCAAAACTGCAGGCCTTGTGGAGTGTTCCAGGTGGACAGTAGTTTGTACCTACCAAGAGTGAGCCAATGAAGGACAACTGGTGAATTAGCAACCGAGGCGTTGATGCCCATGGAGAGCAGGGGCTAGCCTATCAGGTCCAGTCCAACAGAAGAGCTTTTGTATCACAAACATCTGAAAAAGTTAAAGATAGAAAGGTGTCTGGACACACAGCGCATCACAGCATGCTGCATACATAGGCGTGTAGCTGCAGACCAGTCAGAGTGCCCATGTCAACCCTTGTCTACAGTTAAAAGTGCCTACAATGGGCGTGTGAACATTAGAATTGTATCATATACACAAGTATGTGTAATATAGCACATTAGTTATGTGTAATATCAGTTACCTTAAGACTTTTCTTTGAGTTTTTGGTACCACTTTACTGTAGGGTAGCATTCCTAAGGCTACATGATATATACATAAGCCTTTAATGACAACTGACATTAACCTACATAGACATTTATGAAGGTTTATTCCAACACACATCACTCGTCATTAAGGTAATTCTCCTCAGTTTCACCCCAGAAAGTGTAATGACAGGTGTCGGTTATTGGAATAAACCTTTATAAATGTCTATGTGTTTTTTTATAGGTGACCTAGTAATTCTATGTCCAGTATTAGCTTCGGATGCTCCGCCCACAGGAACTGACAGTCTGATATCTTCTGGATATTTAGCTGAGCACAGCTATTGAGGAGTTTCATTCTGACTAACTGTTCACACATGTGTATGTGCACTTCTGCTCACCTGTAATCAACTTTGTAAGCATTTTCCCAGAATATACAGTTCTGTCTCGTTTGGATTAAGATAGTCACTGGATTGAAGTCCACGCGATTAGTTTTTCCATAATGGGCTTTATTTTTCTCCACGGAAAGAATACACTGAACCAATCAGGGCATAGGTTGTGGAAGCATCACACACGTTTGCTTCTTGCCTCAACATTTTATTCCAGTAGTGGCTAATCAGTTTATATTATTGCATAAGTATTTTACCTGAAACACACAGTTCGTCATTGTTCTGGGTCGATTGCTTCCCTAAAATTGCTCCTCATCCTCTTCAAGTGTGGAGCTTGCATCTTCAACAACTACCTGAACTAACAGCGAACTTCTTTTTCCCATTTATCAGTTCTCTGCATCACACAGTATGTGAAAAGCAACAAAATGCATCAATCACACAGCAGCCTGAAGTCTGGCTTGTGACACAACATCTACTTATCTACTTGCCACAACTATGATAGAGGTCCAGGCTCTATCGGTGGTTCAGTATAGAATAGAAACAGAACTGAATTAATGTTTAGCCATTCCTGGAAACAGACTCAGCCTGGCCAGGTCTTTCTGTACTGAACACGTTAAATGGCTCGCAAGGTCATCGGGGAGGCAGCTAAATGCATTACAGCCATAAAACCAGAGGATATTAACTTTCAGATCAAATGCAGAAAGCTCTCTGCCTCTGCCCTGCATGTCATAGATATCTAATCAATGGGAACATAGCTCCTGCTGCAGAGGAACAGTCGATACACTGGAAGGTCTAGTTTCCTCCATTTTTCTCTCTCTCTTCATCTTTTACCCCATCTCATGATCTTATACACACGCTTGACAACTCACTCATCACAAGCATTGATTGCGAAGTTTGAGCTTGTCAGCACTACCTGAGAGAGAGCACATTCCAGTCATGCCCACATGTTCACACCAAGTGATTTTACAACCAAGTGATATGTGGTAGGGGTGTAGTTGCACGTGCATTCATTCCTAACCATCATGGTTCAGATGTTATACAGAGCACAGTCTTTAATACACAGTAGCAAAGACTGATAAACACAAAGCAAAACCAAATTTCAAATGCGTCCGACCAGAACACCGCTGTAAGCCATTAGCAAGCAACATAAGAGCTAAGATTAGCTCAAGTTGATTGGTGCCTGACTGAAAATGTTTGAGTTCCTTGGTCTTATAATGGAGTTACCAGAGTTGCCAGTTGTCAAAATGCTACTTGGCAGTAGCTGCAGACTCCAGCAGATCTAGATAATCTGAATCTTATTTACTGTCCGCTGCTCCATGTGTGTAAATGTGAGGGGTTAAATGCAGAGGTCACGTTTTGTTGTGGTGCTTGATTGTGTTCACAATGACAAATAGTCACTTTCACTTTACTAGAAAATTGCACACTGCACATTAAAGAATATGTAACCCGAATGTATTGCCAGCTTTAAATGTCTGTGTTTTGGTCAGATCTGTAAAATTAAACTATGCATGGGAAAACAAATTAGGTGCTACCATAACACAGGAAATCACCTAGACGTGCCAGAAAATTGCATCACTGTTGCAGGGGTTATTTGGTAAGAATAAGTTCCTCAAACACAAATTAAACAATATTGGTGGTTTATTGGTTGAATGTTCATATCAGCCAATCTTTTTAGATAAACCTTATATTGGTCAGGCCCTAATAACACCTAATAAACTTTACGTTATTCACCAAGTCAAAGTCTCTATAAATGTGAGCCAGCATCCTGTCAGTGATGTTGGTTAGGTATGGCTACATCAAGGGGTGTAAATCATGAGTTTTTTTCAAAATTCAGTCCTACAGTATGTCTGGGGTCTGCAGTCAGTATGAAATATCATTACATTTTACACAATCTGCTGCATTTTCATGAACTCACACATACAAAGAAACAAATTTATTATTGAATGTTGAATACAAAGTTGATGTTAGCGAGTGTCGACATGTCTTCAAGGAGAGGTCAGAGTTTCACTGATATATATTTTTTAAAAAGTTTTTTATTTAACAGAGAGAGAGAGAGGTGTCTCGGCTGGAGAAAGCGTCCCCCATAAGTTGGCGCCAAAGACAGGTGTTAGGCAGAGAAAGATCAGGCCCTAGGTTAAATACAAAGTCTAACCATAAGTAAAAGCAACTTCTCAGTATAAAACACTGCACACAGTAAAATGAAGTCAAATTAATTGTGGAATAAACACACACATCGATTTTTTTGTCACATCGAATTGTGCACTACTTTGGTAGATGCATTAATACAGATCGAGTGGTTGTTATACCTGTAGCTACAACACTGTTACTTTTAGCCAACCTCCAGATGAGAATTTGGAGAATTTAGTTGACACTTTGGCTAAAAAGTTTAGTTTTTATTGGAAAGTTAACTCTGTGGTACTGTATCTCATGGCCTGCTCTGCACATTTTTGCTCTTTTTTGCATATTTCTCTACTCTGACACACTACATAAAGGGCTTGACCTGACAAGTTCAACGAGGCGTATTAAGAGAAAAACTGAGAACAAAAGACAATGGTTTAGTTTCTAAACTGGGTATCTGTGGTTTATGACTCACATCATGGTTAGCATAATTATCTTCTTAGATTACACTTAGCCATTTAGCATTGTCCTACTTAACGCTTGCAATTTGCAGGGACTGTCACTTAGACCAGTGTAAAGCTTAGAATTTCCTTTAGGGATTCAAAGGTAGAATCTAACTGGCACCAGTCCTATAACCTCTGAGGTTCTCCAGCGACGAGGCAAGCACCAAACATTATTCATCTATACTGACTACTGGCCATAAATCTAGGAATCCTTAACAGCTGTAGGTACATGCAACTTATTTTTACAAATGGATAACTTGCCATTACATTAACATTGACTGAGTTATATTCAGATTTACTTCATACGTTATCATCTTCCTACTCTTCAACCTCACTCTGATTTGAAGGCACTGCTGATTTGGAGTCTATTGTGGTGCTGGTTTTAATATTAAATAGTGGAGATGGTCTCTGGTTCCTCCTCAGACCCTGCCATTGTTACCGATCCGGCCTTGGAGAATATGACACCTGATCTTTTTCCACTGTCACTCTGCTAAGGATCACTTCACCTTTAATCTTTCCATTTATAAAGGGGTGAAGGAGTCTGCAGTGTTCTGGGGCCTGTCGGGTTCTCTCACGGAAAAGGGCAAGCACTGGGTTGTCAGAAGTGTCAGGGTCAATGAATTATACTTCAGCTCAGCAAAGTCAAGTATGCCAATGATTAGAAAAGGCCTCATCATATTTCATTTGAGCAACTGAATTTAACATCTGTATTTAATTAAAGTCCTGGCCTATGTTTGCGATTGGTCTGCACAAAATCAAATTTGCAGTATGTTCCCCATAAAAATGTAGTCACTCAGTGAAGTCATGTTAAGGGTCCAAAAACTGCTTCTTTAGTTTCGCAATGACAATAATGAGGCTAACAAGCAGTGGAAGCTTATACCCCAATTAGCATTGGGTAAGTCATTATACATTTACCTCAAACAAGGTTGAGTTAAGTAGTTTCACATGTATTTACTGATGCTTAATTCCCACAATACACTGTAATGCACTCTTATTATTATAATTATTTTTTTAAAATAAAAATATAAAAGTCAGAAATCAAGGTGGATACTGTTCTTTATACAATGTAAAAAATATTTTAGGAAAAGTTGGAATTTTCAGAAATGTAGTAAAAACAAAAAATTGTGATTTGTTCATTCTCTTAAACATTTATTCAACTGACAACAATGTAAAGAAAGGTTTTCACTGATCAATCTAAATGTATTTTGTAAATATAACACATTAAAAATTTTATGTCTGCAACACACTAGTTTTAATAACACCTTTTAATTGTTTGGGAACTGAGGATATGAATTGTTGCATTGTTAAAAGTGAAATTTTTACCCATTCTTGCTTGATACAAGACTTCAGCTGCTCAACAGTCTGTGGTTGCTGTTGCTGGATTCTTCTCTTCATAATTATTTTCAAGAGGAGACAGATCTTCACTGCTAGCTGGCCAGACAAATATGCACTCTGTGTCTATGAAGCCATGCTGTTGTAGTGTGTGCAGAATGAGACCTGTCATTGTCTTGCTGAAGCTGTGGACTTCCTGGAAAAATATGTCTTGATGGCAGAAAAAGCTGTGGTGGTGGCTCCTTTTGTACTCAATCATTATAGCCTCAACTATCACCAGTTCACCGGCCTACTGTGAAATGTTTTAAAACAATGGGCACGTTCTTGAATATTCTGTAAACTTTTTAACCTTATTTTGTCCTTTCCCAACTTTTTGGAGAGCGTTAAGGGCATCAAAATCAAATTTTGTTTATACTGACAAAGTACAACAAATTTAGTCAGCCAAAGCTGTTAAAGTCATTTCTTGGTACTTGAAGAGGATTTACAAATTACAGATTTTTGTTTACATTGCATTTTACAAAATGTCTGGATATGGGGGACTACTTTTGTTCATTTTGGTGGCATATAGTACATTTTTGTGTTATTTGATTATTTGTTAGTTACATTAACCTGGAAGAACCTGGTATATTTTTGCCAAAATATTGCTTTAAATGAAATTTATCTGACCTTTTTTAAACGAGAGGGTGGGTCTGGGAACAGATGCAAACATTACACAGACTACAGGGTAAAGAAAGACACAGAACCTGTTTATTTTTAGGGCAAGCGTAGTATAAGTCCTGACTAACTTCTCAAAACAAGGCTTATTTCACCCAACACCAGTGAGCATAGTCTCATTCCTATGTCAGTTTCTATGTTCTGATTTGTTACATTAAGCCTTTAGGCTCACATAATTCAAGCTAGTGCTTTTTTATAAGGCACTCAACTGTCTGTAATGGCAGGTAGTGTGTGTGGGTCATTAGAGGCCTGGTGTTTGGATGTACAAATTGCAGGTTTCAGCAGACAGGAAATGGATCTCAGGAATTTCCTCAAAAAAAGGAACATAAACAGTCATAAGACGCTGACTGTTCACCTGCTGCCTCTGTTGCAATCGCTCTTTCACGTCCATTCCTTCTTTCTCTGTCTCTCTCCCTCTTTCTCTCTCTCTCACAAGCTATGCCAAAACACATTCTCCAGAACACACGTTCTTTCCTTTTCTTCCTCCATTCACATTCACTTCTACCTGCACGTCTGAGCTTTTGCCTCAATACACACCAACAAGGCCAGCTCCCAAAACAACAGTGTCTTACATTATTTAGACTAGATTTAGAATGGTAATCCCTTTTGTAGTCTTCTGCAGCCAAAAGCCAACATCAGTGTATTTGTATCTCCAAGGGTATATAACAGGACCTCATTGTGGTTGCAGAAAATGAAATATGGCCTATTTTATCGATCTTCTAATCCTCTCCTCTTGAAAAAAAAGGTATTATTGACTCCATTCATTTAAAGCTCACCTCATAACACACACTGACAGATCTCTGCCTGTCAGTGTGAAATTCAGTACAGTTAATCGCTGTCTTTTTGACATGAATGTCCGAAGTAACATATATTTGTGCATAACATTGATATCCCTCCCACTCTCTTCCTTTGTCTGTCTCTCTCCAGCCTCAGCTTATGCAGACATCCAGTGGGAACAGCCTCATCAGCCCGATGGGCCACACAGGGATCCACTGCGTTACCCACACAGGGACATCCTCCCAGTGGCCAGCTACGCCCCTCAGCCGGATTATATGGAAGGGGACGATGATCTCATCAAGCCCAAAAAGCTGATTAATCCAGTAAAAGCCTCTAAAAGCCACCAGGAGCTTCACCGAGAACTGCTCATG
Organism: Arnoldichthys spilopterus; assembly: GCA_037974385.1. Taxonomy (NCBI): domain Eukaryota; kingdom Metazoa; phylum Chordata; class Actinopteri; order Characiformes; family Lepidarchidae; genus Arnoldichthys; species Arnoldichthys spilopterus. Next base: position 18,629,290 of record JBBPDA010000132.1, on the reverse strand, counting down.
AACCACAAACGGTATGAGGACATATATAAGGCTAGGGCTGATGCAAATGGTTTTGTTCTCTGTTTAATGTTTTTAAGAGTAAAAAACATCACACTTCTCAGCGAGAAGGTCCCAGGTTTGCACCGGGATGGCTAGGGTTCTTTTTTTTATTGCTGCAGTTTCCTCCCACAGTGTGTATATCAGATGCTACATTGCCCTAAGATGTGAAAGGGTTTGTCTACCTTAAGATGGACTAGCCCTGGGCAAGGTGTTTCTTCACCTTTCCCTCTTCAACTGTTGGGTCAGGCTCCAGAACACCTCTTGACCCTGGTTAGGCTATGAAGCTCAAAAAGGAGGAGTGGATGGATTTTATATAT
>JBBPDA010000132.1:18560974-18618894 GCA_037974385.1 Arnoldichthys spilopterus | reverse complement strand
TAGTGCCCGGGCCGGGACTCGAACCTGAGACCTTCAGGTCTTAAAGGCAGTGTCCTAACCACTAGGCCACCACTGCCCATTCTACCCTCTCAGAGATTTGTACTGCCAAATGTTTTCTGCCATGGTTAAGGCATCACCGGACCAAACCCCTGATTCCCAGAATATCTTGAATTTTCCAATGACAGGGTCAGCACCACAAAAAGAAGCTCTTTCTTGCTTCATTTTATGAAAAAGACTAATTTAATTAGTTAATTGGCAGCAGCTTTTAGTTACTAGCTTACGGGTTTCTCATTTTTATCAATCTTTACTTACAAACAGAGCCACAAACAAAGCAGCAGTGCATATTTTTGTTGACAGAAACCAAAAAGTCTTGTGAACGCGGCCTGTGAATTGACGTGCTGAGAAAACCTGACTGTTACTGAGTGGGAGATCGTCTCGCTCTTGAAATGTAATACGGTATCACCTTCATAAAAATTCATTAAGATCGGCACAAGTCACTTTTGCCCTTAAATGCAAAGGCTAATTTGTTTCTTTTCACTATTCACATGAAGATAATGGACAGAACTGCATGTCTGTGCAAGACTTGACGCAGGCTGAGAAAACCTCATTGTTACTGTGATACCGTAATGAACTGGTGACAGTCTTGCTATTGCACAGTGCTTATCACTTTACCGCAGGGAAAAAAAATGTTTGGGTTTTTTTTTGTAGAGGCAGCGCAGAGCTGTTTTGTTAGTCTCTGCTCTTTTCAGTGCCTTTGTGACAGCTAGCAAGCCTGACTGTTACTGCATTTCAATCAATATTTCGCTAGATGGGCTCTTTATTGTCCCAGGTATGAGAGATGTAGGTTGAATATTCCAGAACATAACTGCATATGAAGTGTGAAAGATACATTTTCCAGTTAAAGGAACAATTTGGCACAAAAAATCGAATAGACCTGTTTTTCACTTACCCTAAATGTTTAATGTCCAAATTTGGCTTTTTTTACTTTAGCGCATAAGCTACCAAGCTGTTCTTTCTGACAAACACTAGAAGTTAATAAGTCACCCAAATAGCCTTAAACATATCTGGAAATATACATCATGAACATGTTTCTAATCCAGCTCAAACCACATGTAGATCTGGGTGGAGCAGTGTGGTTAAGGACACAAAGGTTGTCTAATTTTGAATGGTCCCTGTATAGCAGCTCCAGTGTTGTCTTAAATGGCTGCCCTAACCCTAACCCTAATGATGTTTTGTCCATTTTTATACTGTACAGTAAGTCATGCTGTGTCTTAAACCACATCCACAAGTCTGCGCCACCTTGCATGCAGTCCTAAACTAAAGAAACAACATTTAGACACAAAAGATTGTCTTTGATGATTGACTACATTTGGGATTATGGGAAAAATGCGTACTTTAGATTTTTTTTGCTGCACAATTCCTTTGATTACAATCAGAAATCAGCTAAATCAATCACTGGTCGAAGAAAGTTCATACTCTTAACAGATGTGCACTGATGAGCCAAAACATTTAAACCACTGGAAGGGGAAGTAAGTAGTATTGAGTATCTTCTTATCTCATTACCTGTCAAGGGGTGAGATATATTAAACAGCAAGTGAACAGTCAGTTCTCAAATTTGATGTGCTGGAAGCAGGAAAAATGGGCGAGCATAAGCACCTGAGCCACTTTGACCAGGGCCTTATTGTGTTGCCTGGATGAGTTAGAGCATCTCCGAAATTGCAGGTCTTGTGGCATGTTCTAGGTATGCAATAGTCAGTACCTACCTAAAGTGATCCAAGAAAGGACAATCAGTGAACCGGCAACAGGGTCATAGACACCCATGGCTCATTGATGCATTTGGAAAGCAAAAGCTAGACTGTTCTGAGGCGATTCCACAGAAAAGCTACTATAACACAAAGTTTATGCTGGCGATTAGAGAAAGGTGTCAGAACACACAGTGCAGCACAATTAGAGCTGCTCTGGCTGCTTAAAAGGGCTCTACATGGTTTTAATTTGATGGCTGATCGATGTATATCTCAAAGAAACATATTCATTTTATGATACTCTGTCAGTTTTTAGTAGCCACTCATGATTTCATTAGAAACACTATGGGTTTTAAAGCACAAACATAGATGGGATTTGCCTTTATTGATCTTTAAAGCCATTTAAAAAAAACAATCAATTTCATACATTTGACACATGCTTGGATTAGTATTGATTTGATGTTTATGTTATTATTTTTGGTTCTGTAGAATTTCAGTAGCGTTTAATGATGACACTGTTATCAACAAAGAGAGGCACATATAAAACACTTTGCTGTAAAAAATGACAAAAGTGTTCTAACTTTATATACAAATAAACAGAAACTAATGCAGTAACACTGTGTTAATGTTGCATGATTAATGTTGCTGCTATGGAAACCAGTAGCTTAAAGGGGAACTCCACCAATTTTCTAAATTTTCTAAATTACTGAATAATTGTTTAGATGTTCACAACTTATGTGAGAATATTTTAAGGTGAAAAAGTGTTGATAGCAATCAGGGTGACCGATGGTTCCTACAATGTCTACATTGCAAATCATCACTGTCCAAACCAAAGCTATTATTAAAGCTATTATTATGAAACTATTTCATTTCAACTTATTTTGGACCATTTCCTTTGGTCCAGTTGGCATGAAATTTTGTCAGTATAGGGCCATTTATGTTTTCAAGCAAGAAAAATGGAAGTATATTTTCTTCTGAAAGCAATAATATATTGCTATTTATTTACTATCCAAACTGACCTGTGAACCTGTGAATGTCTTCTGAATGATATATATAATGCGGATAATGGTGCAAAAAAGGTAAATCTAAAAAAAAAATTTTCTCTGTCAGTGTTAAAAATATGTTTTAGGCAAAACCATTTACAAATCTACTGTAAAACAGTGTCTCATACACAGGCATCGATTTGGTCTGAAAAATACTAGGGATTACTCATCTTTGTTTTTTAAGGAGTTGGGGTGTTTCATATTTTTGACCTGAGGACACATTTTTCATGAACTTTAGAACCTGAAGAATCTTTATATTCATGCCCACATTCATAGTGAGCTGAACATGCTGCGCAAACAAAGTATAAAGTATAAAAAGTCCTTTATAATGTTTATTTATTTAGTAAATGGAATAAATACAGTGGCTCATTTTATTAACCCATCTATTACAGAAAAAAAACAGAAAAAAAATGTTTTCAGCAAACGTTCTAAACGTGGGAATAGGCATGAGCATGGGAAACAGCATGGCTCTGCCCATTATCTGTCTGCTGGGCATTGCAGTCAACATCTTGGCCATGGGATTCCTGATCAGCAACACATGTAAATATAAACTCTCCTTGATTAACGTGCCTCCTCAACCCTATGCTGTTTTCAAATGCGTCAGCTGGAACCTGGTAGTGTTGAGGACTGGCATGGGGAGAAGAAATGTATCAATCTTTCCGAAAGAAATGGGGATGAGATGGGCCATGACAAAAAGTGGCGTGGACATATCTCCAACATTCACAACACCCCCAGAGTAAATTATGCCTTGGGCTGAGGCATTAACCAGTATATTCATAACCATTTCGTGTAACAGTTCTATGTTTTTAGATCTAATAAGCACTTTAGTCACTGGATTCCTTTTAACACTGATGTGAAGAAACCAATTTGACTTATTTTTCATCTTAATGGATTCATTATGCAAAACTTTTGAGTAATCAGTTTAAACACAAACATCTACTTACAGCAGCTAGTTAACAAGATATCAAGGTCATCTTCCCTCTTTAACCTGGCAGAGCATCCAGAAGTTGGTGGAAGAGCCAAGCATGGCCGCTTCCTGCGTGCAGAATTTCGCAACCCTCCGAAGTGTAACCGTAGAGAATAATGGGGTTGTGGCATGAATTTCAAGCAGCAACCGCACCAGACGCTTGCAAGCGAACACCATCGGATCGGGCAAATCAGCAAGGCACACACAGTACATCTCAGATCCCATTCGAGGTTATCATGGTCAGTTTCTATGGCTTTTCGGCAGAGTGTTTTCGAAGTTTTTTTCAACCGATGGAACTTCTCCATCTTTGCCTTCTGTCCAGGTTCTCGATGGCTTCTTAATTAGACGGGGAGGTAACTGTATACCCCGAATCACAAGACCCTTTGTCCATGAAAGCACTCTATCCACCTCCAATCTGTATAATCCCTAAGAATCTTCAGGATCTGATTTGTCGTGCTCTAGTAAACAAGGGCTAAATTGTTTGAGGTGGGACGTTGCTGAACCTGAACTGAACGATGGTACACCTGAACTAGCGCACCTGAACCAGCGCAGGTAACTGAGCCACAATGATATCTAGATGCAGCACAGGTGTGAGGCAAGCAGTATGGGTCTAAAAAAGAACAGATACTGTTGGGTGTTCACCCGAATGCATCTGTGAGCTCAGTGGTTCCCAAACCTGGTCCTTGAGTGTCCCTGCACTCGTAAAAATTAATGTGCCAAAATGGGGCTCCTGAAGTGATGTCACAGGATAAATATTTTTCAATTAACAGTTTTATACTTATAAATGAGAACCTTTGCAGAATGCATCTGAGCCTGGAACCATTTTCGAACCTTTATGTTTTTCCTGCTTGAACACAACCTAATCCACCTAATTAGCTAAGCCCTTTTTATCTTAAATAAAAAAAGCTCAGATATGGCGTATTCAGGGACAAGAACTGGCAACCATTGCATTATCATGAAAAAGCTTAAACATCTAAAATTTTAGGACGATTAAATCAGTTCAGTTTTCAAAAGAAGGAAAAGAATACAAATTCTTACTGAGTAAAAACAAAGATCAATCAAATCAAAGTGAATTTTGAAATTTCAAAGCATTATAAACAACTTAAATGTTAACAAAAACTCTTTTAATGTTAATAAAAATGACAAACAGTGATTGAAGCACTATTACTATTTTTCCTTTACTTTCCTACACAAACATGTTCAAACACCTAAAGCAGCAGCAGATTAAGTGTGAAAATGTCAGAACATTGAAACTACTTCACAACTTCTATGACAGGCACTAAACAAGCAGTTTGGAAGCATTGTTTATGCTAAGTATCAAGGCGGATACAACAACCAAGAACATTACAGGCTTAATTCAACATGACGTCTCACTTGATATGTAAATTACAGCAAAACAGCAGAGGCAGAATGTTTTTAAATGATAAAATTCACCAAAGAAAAAGAAATAAGCGCCAAAGTTTTAAAGAAAATGACTAAAAAATAATGGAACTCTCCATTATGCAACTGTCCATGGCATACACTGTTATTTCTTTTACAAAAATTTAGGAAGTTTATTTCATAGAGAATATTTTATTTTTTGTCAGCTTTTGTCAGTTTTTGGTCAAGATATTTTATTTGGGTGAATCACTAATTAAGTGTAGCCAATATATCTAATACTAATATACTTATATGTATATCACAACATTTCTTAAAAATACAAAATATCTGAACTAGAATAAAAAAATTGCATTTGTGTAACATACTGAAAATACGTAAAAAATGACATTTTTTTACATCTGTCACACTAGAACTATTAGATATTTTGAATGGATACAATATCATTTCACTTGATATTTGACACTTAATTAAAACTTTTATTTAGACGTGTATTTACATGCTCTCTACCAGCAGCCTGCAAGTCTCTGCCTCAATCCAGCTGACAAATCGACCACTTACGAGCGCATAATTGCTGCAGTGTTAACTTAAACCACATGGACTACAGTCAATCTTTAAGGCCACGGCACAAACTTGATCGTCCATCCGGCAACTATTACATTACAAATGCTCAGCCAGTGCAAACGGTGTAAAATATCTCCTACTCATCGTGTCAAGTATCCCGCGGAGGTGTGCAGTTGCTAAAACTCAAGCTAGGCCCCAGGACTGCAGCTGAGGTTATGTAAATGCAGCGCTGATGCTGTTTCAGGTGCATCCACCTGGGGCGGATGCTCGTGGGCCGCACCCCTCTGAATGGCTACAAGGGCTTCAGGCAGAAGCCAGTGGGAGGGGCTTAGGCTGGCAGGTATGCTACAAAGCGCTAGGGCTTGGATGCTCTGGGTCTCAGTGCTTTGAGAAAGGGGGAGACATGGGCAGACGAGGGGAACTGGCTGTATCTCTGCTTGTCCTGGCGCTGATGGCCTATATTTGTGAAGCAGGTAAGAGAAGCTTTTGGTGCTGTGTTTATCTAACTGACTTTATGCAGTTTTCTTCCCTATTTTGAATGCACAGTGGGTGACCAAGAAGAGTGGGATGATGGTTTGGTTTAATTAAATTTGCAATAGTGCAGTGTAGCTGTCAGTTTTTATAAGTACTATTAATTATGCATAACTATTGCTTTGAATTGTGTGAAAAGAGACTGGCCGCCTCTGGTCAAATTACATGTTTTTGTTGAAGTGAAAATAAGTGCACATCCTCTGCAAAACAGAAGATGAACATGTTTCTGCACATTTTAAGACAATTACTGTCTATTTGCTGAATTTGGGTGGAGGGGATAAAATGTAAAATGAGGCCTATGCAAAAGTTATAGCAGCTTTTATATCTAAAAACTAAATAGTGCACTAAAATCTGCTGAAAAATATCATATTTACATTTGTAGAGGATATGAATATTATATATATATGTGTGTGTGTGTGTCTATATTGCAGAAAATACCTTTATACCTACTTTATACCAATCACTAAGTTTTCTCCACTTTTGATATGCTATTTATTCGCCTAATCACTGTTTTCCCCACGGTGTTTTTAAATGGGTTTACATTTGCATGGTTCTAACTATTCCCTGCCCTCACTGATTCAGCTAATTAAGGCCTCTACAGTCAGTTGATGAGCTGGATCAGGTGTGTTGCATCACAGAATCCTTCTGTGCTATGGGACCCCAAGCAGATGACTGAGCAACACTGGTTTAGACTGAAGCTGTCATTGACAGAGCATGTCACTGCTTTCAGCATTGCTGAGGAGGTCATCAGCAGCCGACTTTCTGCGGTCAGGGAGAGAGAGGCGTGCTGGCCGGTGTGTGAATGGTGGCTGCAGTTCAGAGGACAGCGAAGCTGAAGAACTCCTGGAGGCCAACTCCGATTACGTGAGTGTGTTTTCCAACACAGGGTGCACTCTTACAAGCTGTACAAGCAGCCCTCTGTCAGTGCGTCTCACTGCATCGGGCACAAAACCAACTCCAACTGCCTAGGAGCTACTTGCTTTATAGTATAGTCCAGCATTAAGACATATTTCAGTTCTAATGCTCATTTTATATATTTACTTTACACTGATATTTTAAAACTGGAGGACCAGTAACCAGCACTCTTCTATTCAGACAGCCCCACCAAATCTGGCGGTCAACAGATGAGTTAAATCAGGTGTGATTGAGCAGGGAAGTCAATCAAATTAATACAGATATAACAATAAAATAATGTTAAAAAATAATAAGACAATAATATAGACATAAATATTAAATTAAACATTTAAAAAAGAATATTAATTAATAAAAATAAATAATATAAATTTTAAATAAAACAGAATCAGATATAAATGAAAATGCTTGATTGTTTCCTCTGTCCTGGAAGTCGCTTTGAATAAAAGCATCAGCCAAATGATTAAATGTAAATGTAAATGTAAATGAAAATAAAATGTAAAATAAAAATAAAATAAAATCTGATTTAATGTTGGTGCAGACTAAGTGGTTGTTAATCTGCTTTCTCAAGAAGTTCATTAAAAAAAATCAGGAAGATATTAGTGAATTAGACCCTTTCTCCTTTTGAACTGTTGATGAATGAGGCTCATAATTACCACGTTGTATGACATGGAAGGGCATATACGTCCATGATAATGGATTACATCAAAAAATTCCAGGCTACACAAAGAGTTATTGATTACCAACAATCTCTTTATAGGGTCAAAGCATTAAATAAATGTGAAATTCTTGTTTTTTTTAGGAGCAGGACACCCCAAACACATTCTTTACTGGTGGATCTCAAGCAGGGCTTGTCAAGGTAAGTATCACTGCTGGAACAAAACATTTCCATTTTTTTACATAATATAAAAAAAACATCTGCTTATATTAGGTTACATTCAAAGTCTCCACTGTTTTTCTCCTTTTTTGCTTCGTTGCTTTTTGGGAGGTAGCTTTCACAAGGCTTTGCTCCAACGGCACCATTCAAGAAGCCATAACCCTGCAACATCTTTTCAGGCCTCTGATGCCCATACATGCATGTCATGGCCCTATACTGACTATATCTGTCTGCTGTGCCATTTTCGGCACCATGCTGTACATGTGCTGTAAGTGTTAATGCCTCCATTGAGCAGCTGAAAAGGCTTGGTGCTGTAGCAGAGCGGAGCAGGTGGCCATTTGTTCCCTTTCCGCATGCTCACCTCCCTCCTTTGATAAGTTGAAAAGGAGCCTGTAACAGAATCCACCCTTAGGGAGTCCCCTTGTCCTGTCTCCCTTTCGCTGTCTATCTCTCGCTTGCCCTCTCTTCTATCACTCTAAATCACCAAGTGTCCGATTCTCTCTCACAGTGACAAAGTGACTGACTCATTAAATTGCTCGGACATGCACTTGTATGCAATCTATCTCTCTCTTTCTCCTCTAGGCCCCTATTGGGGAGACAAGGCAGGAGGGTTCAGGTATGTAGCCCCGGGGTAGAAACCTGTGTGTGTGGGTCTGCACAGAGAGGATTCAGAGAGACAGCCTCGGGGTATCTAGACCATGACAGCTCGATGTCGGATACAAGGACCATGAGCAGGATTCACCGGAAAGTGTCTTCAAAATACATTCTTTAATATTTCTTTATTCCTTGACTTCATAACTACACTAAAGTATTTTATATCTTTTATCTTATATCTTGTCGTTATATTAAAAAAAACCACATTTTTATAATCTTTCAATAACCTTACGCTTGTCTTTGACTTGTCTCTGACAAAGTAAGTTCATAAAACTTTAACCGAGTGGTGATTTTGTTACGCCTATTCAAGATACACCTGCCACCGTCTGTAATAGGCTCTAAAAAATCACGTTTCCCAAACCTAATCCTCGAGGCCCTATGCCCTGCGCATTTTGGCGCGTTCCCTGCTTTAATACACTTCAGCTCAGTGAGGGCTTGTTAATGAGCTGATTGGTTGGATCAGGTGTGTTGGGAGCAGGGAAAGCCCTAAAGTGTGCAGGGCAGTGGGCCTCCAGGAGCAGGACTGGGAAACGCTGATTAGATTTCCATAGGCTATAATAGACTAGCATAATCAAACATTTCTTAAAAGCTTATCCCAACGATAAACCTCTCAAAAAGGAATTCTACTGAATTTCTGAGATGTAAACAAAGGCACCCATTGTGGTTTGATAAAAATGCTTTGCTTATGTCAGGGGTGTCCAAGCCTGTTCCTGGAGTGCTGGTGTCCAGGACAGTTTTGGTAGTGGCAACTGAACCAGGTGAGTTTGGGCTGGGAAATCACCAAACTGTGGTGGACATCAGCCCTCCAGGACTGGAGCTGGACATCCTTGGCTTATGTCTTTTACAGTGGTGGCGATAAGATTCACCAGTCGCATTGTCTACAAAACAAGTATAGCTGTTTTATTGGCTCTTTGAAATGACCAGTGAAACTTTGTGTCTTCTGAGATTTTATATACTGCAGAATATTTTGCCTTGCAATGGCTGGCATGTACCTTTCCACCATGAATGGCTGCATATTCATAAGCTTTGCATGCAGTAACTTTCTGTGATGCCTTAAGATGCTTTTTACATCTGTTCCCGATGACTAGGTAAATTGACAAATTGCTACGTTTCTTTAGAAAAGGCAGTTTCACATAAAAACTCTCTGATTGACTTTGCTTACATCTAAGTGACTAAACTAGAGGGTCGAGAACACTTTTTGGCATTAAGGCATAGGAGTAATTTTTTTTCTTCATGGTCCTGAAATTACAGACATCTAATTTTACATTAAAAGTAGCTATTGCTTATTGGCTTATATTCTAGACTATGACATTCTTTTCTAAAGTGTATGAAAAGCTTTGTTCTGAAATGGATAAGATTCTCATATAATGTACCTGGCATTACATACGATCAGCCACAACTTTAAAACCACTCATAGGTAAAGTGAATAGCATTGATTGTCTTGTTAAAATGGCACCTGTCAAGGGATAGAATATAATGGGAAGCAAGTGAACACTTTCTAAGTTAATGTGCTGGAGGCAGGAAAATGTGGTGTAAGGAGTGTAAGCAACTTTGACAAAGACCAAACTGGGATGGCTTGACAACTGGGTCTGAAGATCTCAGCATGTCTTGTGGGGTGTTTTCAGTTTGCTGTTTTGGTGAATCACGTTTTCTTTTACATCATTCGGACAGTCAGGTGGAGATGCCTCACTTACCTGGTAAAAAGATGGCACCAGTATACGGGAAGAAGTCAAACCAGCAGAGGCAGTGTGATGCTCTGGGCAATGTTCTGCTGAGAATCATTTGGTTCTGAATTCATGTGGACGTTATTTGGACACATCACTCCAACACTGCTAACCAAGTACATTCCTTGACAACATCATCCCCTTATCTTCCACATGGATAATCCACCCTGGCACGGTGGTGTAGTGGTTAGCACTGTCACCTTACAGCAAGAAGGTCCGGGGTTCAATCCCTGGGTCAGCCACAGGTGCCTTTCTGTGTGGAGCTTACGAGCTTTCCCCGTGTTCGCGTGGGTTTCCTCCCACTGTCCAAAGGCTTGTAAGTTGATTGGATACTCTAAATTGCCCATAGGTCTATGTGTATGATTGTCTGTCTGTGTTGCCCTGTGATGGGTTGGCCTCCTGTCCTGGATGAACCCTGCCTTGAGCCTGTAGCAGCTGGGATCGGCTCCAGCTTCCCTGAAATCCAAAATGGAAAGAAGTGGTTTAGAAAATGGATGGATTGATGGATAATCCACCCTGCCACACTTCAAAAAACTAATATCTTAGTTCCAGATACTACAGCACACCTTCAGAGGTTTTGTGCAGTCCACACCTCAAGGGATCAGAAGTGTTTTTGTAGTATGAGGGCGACTTGCACAATATTAGGCAGATGGTTATGATGTTATGGCTGATCGGCATATATTCAAATAGATGAGGTGCTGCAAACCTTGGTGCTCTTTTTCTATTTTAAAGGATGCTGCTTATTGTTCTGTCCAGTCTCACCCTGTTATCTATACAGTAGAGCAGTGGCCTTCAAACTGCCCCCAAGGCCCCCCAAGATGGTCTCCACTTTTACTCCAACTAAACACACATTGCGTAAGGATCGACAAAAATTAGTGATGGTCTGGGGGTCTGGGAACCAGTTTGAAGATCCCTACAGTACAGTAATGGTGCTGAAGCTGCATTTAAAAACAAATTCATATTGTTTGTGTAAATGTTAAATATATATACAGTATATTCCCACTTAACCTGGTCCTTCATACTGTGCTGTGTATTTCAAAGGATCAAAAAATGACAGGCAACATCAAGGAGTAGTTCTTCAATGTATATACACTAAACACTTGTATGATTATTACACTATTTTGCAAAACTAATATGTGCTTTCTGTATTTGATATTTGATTCTCTATTGATAAAAAGCTGTTTCATCATTCTTTCTACTGAATTAAAGATTAAGTGCACAATAAACTTTTATGGTCATTTCTGACATGTTTTTCAAAACATTTGTATGTGTTCACATCTCTGTAAAATGCTAATACCAGTATCCATTTCAAATTATCTTGAACCTCTTATATTGACTAAGTAGGCTCTTTGAGACATTGGCCTTTTTCTTGAGCCACTAAACTGCACTTACTTTGTGTTTTTATATTAGATTTGATCTCACCTTAACATTTCCAAGCAGCCAACTGCAACTAAGTTTGCATTCCCTTCCTACCTAGCAAGTACATCAGTCATGGTCAATCAGTACCAACAATAAATGGTACTGTAATTCCTTAATTAGCTTTAACCAAGACCATATTTTGGTGCGTATGTGTCTACAAAACTTTAATTCTCTCATTGGTTCCTACCAAAAAGAGAAGCGGGACACTTTATATGGTTTAAGCATATATCTGCTGCCATCTGCAGTCTGTACTATATATTGCACTAAGCTCAGGTGTAGCGTTTCACCCTTGCCATCATGCCACATTCCAACAACTGTACAAAAGTCATGCCAGAGAAAGAGTGGAAAAAATCTGCCACCTGTAGCTGAGAGTGATTGTTTTTTTGTTTTTTTCCATCCACTGCAAGACAAAAACACCTACTTCCTTCACCTTGTTGTCTCACTTGAGTTGAATGAGAGAATGCTGAAGGCTCAGATGGCCCATTGGCAGGCTCACTTGAGGGAGCGCCCACTACACCTGATACATCCCGCTCCCTGGTGGCAGGTTGCTAGGAGATGCGGGACACGGCAGTATTGGAAAGGTGACAGCCATACTGTGGGAGCAGACACGCTTCAGCGAGCTGCAGGGGCGAGCCAGCCAGGAGAGGGAGAGAAGAGTGAGTAAGAGAGGGAGGGAGAAGCCTATGGGAAACAAGGGCCGGGGAAGAGGTGGCCCAGAGGAAACAGGACACCGGAAGAATGCAACCGAAAACAAGGTTGGAGGCGCAAAAACAGAACTTTTTTGTCCCTTGGTCTGCCTTACTGGGCAAATACAGATGCATGTGCATTACTGTGCAAAAGTGAGAGCACCTGTATGTTTATTTAATTTCTAGTTAAAATGGTCACTACGTACAAATTACTCACACTTCTGTGTCAGAAAGCTGCAGGGACATTTATCCACATTTTCTCCTTCTCCAGGGATTAGTGTTGGGTTGCATGTTGCATTTTCTGCTTCTCGGCATTCCACTTAATCACAATTGCAAAAGATAATCGTCAGCCTATGAAGCTGCCCCACACTTCTGAAATGCCCAGTTCCATGTTCTAGTGCAGACGTTCTGTTTTTTTTCTTCAGCAACAGGCTGCACATCCTTTCAGACCCACAGTGCTGAGATATCTTCTCACGGAGGAAGGATGAGAGAGACACAGAAAAAATGAGGGAGAGAGAGGAGTGGGGTGGGGCTAAGAAAAGACATGTATGTTGATTTTTATTGCATCAGAAATAAGGGCTTATGAGTGGTGCAGTGGTTAGACCCTATCATCAAGACATCGCAAGTTCAAACCTCAGTGGTGCTGCAGCCATCCATTTCCAGGAATCTAAGACAGCACAATTGACTTTGCTTTCTTGGTGGGAGGGTAAGATTTGACCAACTTTACCAGCGTGTGGATGTCTGCTAGCTGGTGTAACAGAATTGGCAGTTAGCGTTCTCTATTGAGCATGATAAGCTGTTCAGTTAGAAGCAGTTCAAAAAGATGGTGGCATTTAAATAGTCTCAGAAGGAGCACTTGATCACTTCCCTGTTTTCCCAGTCGTCACAGGGGGAGTCATATGTAGTGGGTGGAACTGGAGACAACTAAATTGGGGAGAAAATCAGGAAAAACCTTAAAAAAAGAAAGAGAATTTTAATAAAATAAAATAACTTGCATATAACTTGAATTGAACTAAAGTAGCACTGATGGTTCAGTGGTTCAGTGGCACCTTCAGTGCTCCCCCCAACAAAATGTATATCAATTTCCTATCCCTGCCGAACCAAGCATTCTTCCCAAACTGTACTTTTTGATCTCAGGTCTCAATGTTCAAAACTATATAAAAATAAATATGCCCTGATCAGCCATAACATTTCAACCTGCCTGATATTGAGTAGGTCTCCCTCAATCTGCATAAAGAGCTCTAACTGTGGTGCACTGTGTATTCGGACACCTTTCTATCATAGTCAGCATTAACATTTTGTGCATAGCTATTCTGTGGTATTGGACCTTTCAGGCTAGGGTTCGGAACCCATGACTCTTTTGCCGGGTCACCAGTCGTCCTTACCTTGGGCTTCAAGTGGAGAGAACTGAGGTCAGCCTACCCCCACCTCCCTCCCCATCTCATAAGTGGCAGACTTTTCCAGGCAGTAGCCCACCTAACTCACAAACTAGAACCAGGCTGCCCACTGTGACAAGGTGAAATGATCCTCATGATGTCATTGATGTGACTTGCAAATGAGTGACAGAAACCTGATTCTATAAATGTCACCATTCTGATTACCGCCTTCAGTGACTGCCCATGTCACCTATGCCTAAATCCACCACTGAAAGAAGGTTGGTGTCTGCACAGTAATGTACTCTGTGATCTCTATCTTATTTTTGTTGACAATTTTGTTGTTTTGGGTTCATCATATAGGATGCTGCATAAAACATGCTTCTACATTTGTTTACAGGCAGATTATTTCGCAAATACTTTATTTATTTATTTTACCATTTATTATACAGTAAGTAAGTTGTGGCTGTCAGAACAAAACATTGTATCTCCATTTTTGTCATTTTTTATATTTCAATAGAAAGCGACAATACCTGTTTACTTTTATGCCTTGTCAAAATTTCACATTGAATGGAGAAGAAATGGTTCTAAATTACAAAAGTAGTTTACGTTAATATCCATTATAAGTTAAGAAGATTTTGTGCTAGTCTTGTAAAGTTGCCATTTTGGAGATACAAGGTTCGACGTAAACAAGTACAACGAAAACAAGAACGTATCTTGAGTAGTGAACCAGACACAACAAACTTTCTTCACAAAGGCCATAACTTAGTCATTATGTCATCAAGAAATATAGCCCAACAACGCTCATTTCTTTTAGATAAATATCCCTATAAGACCATTTTAACTTGAATAGCACCACTAAGGGGCAGTAAAACACTTTCTCCTCCAACTTCTCATTCCCTGTCTAAAGCATCACAACTATCACAAGCTCAGGGACCTAGACACACCAGTGAAAATGTGAAATGCTGTAAAACGCAAAGATTAGCCTGTAGCAATGGTCATTAACCCTGATTAGCTAGATTAGGTGTAGCAAGTAATGTAAAGTATACATAGAATGGCATATACAGAAATGCCTTACTTCCAAGAGCAGCTCAACAAGCATAAGTTGAAAATAAAGCTGGTAACTGTAAAGGAAACATTTGGATTTTTTGGTTTGTGTTTTCTGTTTTAACAGTTTGTTTGTGTTTGGAGAAATAAACGTATTGCTTAAGACTTTTGCAGAGTATCCTAATAAATCTCAGAATCTTTCAGACAGCATCATGGATGCAGGTTGGAGCACACTTCTACAAGCAGTGAAGAGACATTATATTACAGCTGAAACATTAGCACCACTAAACAGTAGTAAATACAGAAAACTTTCTCAGCATCAGGCTGCGTCAGCACTTACCAACCACATAAACCAGCATCAAGGCATCAGCAGCAGGCAGTAAACACACTACTAAACACATTTCATTAGCCGCCATTATTAACGTATGGAAGGGTCAGCCTGCAGACTGGTGGGCATGTATCTGAGTGTAACTGATGGGTGTGTCTTAATAAGTAACTGCTGGGTGTATTAATGAGTGCAACCAATGGTCTTTATATGTAACTGTTGGGGCGTCTATGAGTGTAACTGATGGGTGTGTCTATGAGAGTACCTGATGGGTGTGTCTATAAAAGAAACTGACGGGCGTGTCTATGAAAGTAACTGATTGGCATGTTTATGAGTGTAACTGATGGGTGTGTCTATGAGAATAATTGATTGGCATGTTTATGAGTATAACTGATAGGTGTGTCTATGAGAGTACCTGATGGGCGTGTCTATGAGAGTAACTGATGGGTGTGTCTATGAAAGAAACAGATGGGCGTGTCTATTAAAGTAACTAATGGGCGTATCTATAGGAGTAACTGATTGGCATGTTTATGAGTGTAACTGATGGGTGTGTCTATGAAAGAAACAGATGGGCGTGTCTATGAGAGTAAATGATGGGTGTGTCTATGAAAATAACTGATGGGCATGTCTATGAGAGTAAATGATGGGTGAGGCAAACTATCTATTAAACTGTTGACCTTACCATTTGTGATTAGCATAATGTATTTATTTATTTTGAATTTCATGTCATTTAAATAAGTTTTTTTTTTTTTAATTAGGAGGACTGGGGTGTTGAGGGTTGCATAGCTTATCAACAAGAATTTGAATCTGTCATCCTGATCAATCTTACTTACTGATCATCCAGTCTTACGTATTGATTCTTACTTATGGAAATTTACGGGAAAAAAAATTTTAACAAGTCAAATATTAGGTGTCTCCCAAGGTGGCCAAGTAAAACTGTAAAATTACCCCCCTTCCCCACCACCACCACAACCCAAGTAAGACTTCATGTCATATTCAAACTGGTGGCTTGTTTGGATGGTGGGTTAACAAATATTTTTATGTCAGGTGATGCAGGTTGGCTCTCATAACGTGTCAAGCTGATGCAGACTGGCTTTTATAATATTCACACTCATGTATGACAAATAGCCTGTAAGGCGAAGTAGAAACCCTATACACCCCATATCACCCACAACATTAAAAAAGCTTAGTACTGAGTAGGTCCCTCATGCTGCTGGAACAGCTCTGACTGTGGTGCACTGTGTGTTCTGACCCCTTTCTATCAGAGTCAGCATTCAATTTTAAAATCACAGTAGCTCTTCTATGGGATTGGACCAAACGGGCTAGCCTTCACTCTCTACATGCATTAGTGAGCCTTGGGTGCCCATGACTCTGTATCCAATTCACCAGATGTTCTTCCTTGGATCACATTTGGTAGATAGTAACTACTGCACACCAGGGACATTACACAAGGCCTGCTGTTTCTGACTCAGTCATCTAGCCATCACAATAAGGCTCATGTCAAAGTGGCTCTGGTCCTTACGCTCACCCACTTTTCCTGCTTTCAGCACATCAACTTCAAGAACTGACTGTTCACTTGCTGACTAATATATCCCATCCCCCTGACAGGTGCCACTGTAATGAAATAAGTAGATAGTCAATGTTTTTTTCACTTCACCTGTCAGTGTTATGGCTGATTGGTGTAAGGCTGGTCTTAGGTGTGCAACTAAAATGCAATGGACAGTTTAGACGCAAATTACCTTTAAACACGTGGCTTATTTTTATTTTTAAGGAAAGGGAAAAACTGTGCATTTGTTCTTTTTTTGCCAATCTGTCACTTTCACTTTCTGTAATACTGCTGTATGTGCTAAGACCCATCGTTGCGTAGGGGTCTTAGTGCAGTACTGTGTAGATTCTACTGCCAGTCGTGATACCACTATGGAGGTGGGACGATGGAGTAGGTGGGGAAATGGGGAGTGTTTGGGACGGGAGGGGGGACGTTTGGATGGTGCGCCTCGCGCTCCGCACATGGAGCGCTCCCCTTAACCGCGCCGTGCCGTGTCTCGTCTCCCGCGCGATGGCCGCTCGCGCGCTCCGCACGCTGCTGCTGCCGCTGCTGACCGTGTCGTGGTGCGCGCGCGCCTCCTCCAGCTGCCAGCTCGCGCACGACTGGCGCCCGCAGAGCGAGGCGTGCCGCGCGGAGCTGGCCGAGATCATCGTGTTCGCGCGCGTGCTCGCCGTGCACAAGGAGCCGCCGTACAGCCTGTACAACTACCTGCCGTGGCAGGACGACGCGGGGGAGCTGTTCTTCTCGGCCGAGATCGAGTTGCTGTGCGACCAGGCGTGGGGCAGCATGCTGGAGGTGCCCGCCGGCTCGCGCTTCAACGTCACCGGCCTGGGCTACTTCCCGTGCTACTCGTACAGCGTGATGGAGAACAACAGCTACTACTTCTTCCTGAGGTGAGGCTCAGTCCAACGGCGCTGCTGTGGTCCACGGAGGAGGGCGTGTGAGACTAAGGCAAGGCGAGGCAGGTTCAGTATTAGGACACGATCATGCAGAGCACGTGACATGTGCTTTACACAAAATAATATAAACGAATAAAAGTAAGATTTAAAAAAAGCTGAACGGATAAAACTACACTTTTTTAAGCATGTTTTAAAAACTTACTGCTAACTGACACCGACAGTAGAAAAACAAGGTGGTTTATTTGCTTCTTGGGGCAGGCAGATCTGATCTCCAAGGCTCCATGCTTGTTCCAGCACTGGACAGCATTATGGCTTAACGCCATTTCACCCTGTTAAGTTGCAGCTCTGGTTGTACAGTTGCTAGTGATATAGCAGTGATCCTGGCCCATTCTGCTAACTGGACCAGCCTGACTGACCCTGATACCCTCTTACTGGTTGAAGTTCTTGCGGCTGAGGAGCCCATATGAACAGCCCTGTCCGCCAAAGAACTGATCTAAAGTCATTGATGCACCTGTACACAAGGAACTGCTGCTGCCCATTTACACTGAGAACTATTATTATATATATTTATTTTACTTATTCTTTTCTCCTTTTCTTTTCTTTTGTTTGTTATTGCTATCCGGTGTCAACCAGAGGAGGATGGGTTCTCCT
Source organism: Arnoldichthys spilopterus (assembly GCA_037974385.1). NCBI lineage: Eukaryota > Metazoa > Chordata > Actinopteri > Characiformes > Lepidarchidae > Arnoldichthys > Arnoldichthys spilopterus. Next base: position 18,600,557 of record JBBPDA010000132.1, on the reverse strand, counting down.
TTCTGAGCCTTCTTTCCTCCAGAGGTTTCTACCTACAGCTAGGGAGTTTTTCCTTGCCTCTGTCGTCTTTGGCCTGCTCTTTCGGGGCTCGGACCCGGCTTCTGTAAAGCTGCTTTGTGACAATGTCAGTTGTAAAAGCACTATAGAAATAAACTTGACTTGACTTGACTAGTGGTGCCCAGGCAGTGACAGTCCTAAGGTTCCTTTTTAAACTCCTGAAACACAATTAATTTTGAGATTTTAACATGTGTCACTGAAGCTCCCCCATGGATGCAATTTCAAGAAATGTGCCATGTTTTCATGATGGTGCAGCGTGTCAGACTTGACATCACAACATATTTGCTAGTTAAGTGCTAGATATTTGCATTCACGTTATTCACTAGGTGGCGCTACTCCAAAAAGTAATTGAGACGTTACTGAACTAGGGTCATGCACCTCCTACAAGACAACTTGCCATACACATTTTGTATCTTTTGGCTGAACAATTGTTGAGCCATTGCTTAATACAGATGTTCTCAAATCTGGACCTTGAATCCAGATTCCGCTCCTGGATTCTGTGATCACCAGCAGATGTGACTCTAGGAGGCCAAAAAGTTCCATCAACAGTTCAGCAACTACTGGTTATCCAGGAGTGGAATGTGGATTCAAAGTCCAGATTTGAGAACCGCTGGCCTAAAAAGTGCTTTGTGCCTACCCTACTTTAGCAGGTGCTAGCATGAAGGCACATACTCAACTAAAGACACAAACACAGCAGGTTTCGTGTGGATTGGTAATAATACTGTCATCCAAAAGCGGACAAATACTGTTTACCACAGACCTCCAGGCCAAGCCCCTTAATGATGCTTCACAGAGAGTGAAAATAGTCTAATTGTCATAAATGTAGGAGAGCAGTAAGGTCAGACTTCATTAGCTGTATCTGGCCAGCGCAAGTCTTTGTTTCTATGTTTGGAGAGAGACCATAATCCAGCTGGCAGGGAAACTGACAGCGGATCAAGCGGCTAACCTGAACCAGCTGTGTGAAAGTATGACCATTCACCCTGACTCCTGGGAGGGGGTGCTGAGAGAGTATATTTGTGTGTGTGTGTGTGTGTGTGTATGCTCTGCTCACATAAGACTAAAAGCAATGTTCGCAGTGATGACAAGGTGGGGGTGGGGGTGGGGTAGAGAGAGAGAGAGAATATGAGTGAGAGAAAGGGAGAAACAGTGGCAGAAGGGTACAAGAGAGTGACGGAGAGTGACAGTGATGGAGTGACAGGGACGCAGAAGGGAACGAGAGAGAGTGACGGAGAGCAATTCAGAGAGAGAGGGAGACATAAAGATTAGGAAAGAAAAGGAGAGCGAGAGAGAGAGAGAGAGAGAAACAGACAAAGAAAGAGTGAGGTTAAGAGAGAGACAGCCAGAGAAAGCGAGAGTGTGGGTATGACTTTTCATGGGAACCAGAGGCATTCGCTAATTTATGCAATGCTTTTAGCGGAGACCTGCAGAGAGAGAGAGAGAAAGAGAGAGAGAGAGAGAGAGAGAGAGAGAGAGAGAGACTGAACAAACATCCAGATGTTCCCTTTGTCAGTTTAACTGTGAGAAAGAAAATAATAATATACTTCATGAATGTACATTATCACAGCGACAGTGTGCTCAGCACTGCTGGAAGCGGTTCATGTTTTGATGGTGAAAATCTTGTGTCTCTTGACAACCAGACTGTTTTAGTTCAACCCCTATGGCCTAATCGATTCAAGTGAGAAAAGTTCTCCTCCCGTCTGTCTCATCCTTCTCACTGTTTTCCGAGGCATTGCAGGACACAGCGCACTGCTATGCAATATACTTGATTGTTGAAACCTCAATGCATCTTTGCTAAATGTCGGTGAAAAATACCTCTGAACTCTTGAAAGTAAGGTTTCCTAAGAAGTTCTTGTCTTATTGCACAGTTCTATAAAGAAAAACACCTTAACCTTGACATTATGGGCAAATTACAAACTTACAGCAATGGTTCTTTATCCAGCCTATAAAAAGTCCTTATGAGTTAAGAGTTGTTATTCTATAGCATTAATTGAAGATGAAGCATGTAATATTACCAAACAACCAGAAAAAATGAGTATGCCAAAATGTCCAAGAGCTCTATGACTTCACTTTGTGCACAAGCCAAGTGCTGAAGCCATTAAGGGAATGCCGAAGCACTTTTCAAGTACGCTGCACCATATGACTTTTCCTCTCTGCAATTCAATTACGTGGAACTGAGACCATGAAACAGACTGTCGTATATTCTCACAGTTCACCAGGTTGCTGTGGCAGGAAACATAGTCTTAGGAGAAAAGTCAGAGCCTAATGGAAGAGGTCTGATTAGTTTGGTCTGAAATTACAGAAATGTAGCAGCAGCATGTATGTGTGGACTAGGATTTCTAATACACTGATCACCTGTCCCCAAAGTGTACCAGGCTGGAAAAGCATGTGCTTACAGTACAATTTGCATGATTGTTCACTTAACCCAGATGTAGCTGATTAGCCAAGACATGTTCAGTGTCCAAATGTTGCTGCTTTATTGTAGAACATGCAGCTACAAGTCAACTACTTGAAATCAATAGTCACCCAAATTGCTTTGGTACATTCATTCCCAGAGGTCCTCTCAACCCGCTCAACCTGTGTCCAGCTCTTCACTGAGGTGGTGCAGACTTGTGTTTGTGGTTTAGGACACAGTATGCCTTATCGTGAGCTATAAAAATGAACAAAATACTGTAGTCGAACACAACTAATCTAACCTAGAATTAGTTTTGGTCATAAATACATAAAATTCAAGATCAGTCCTCTTTACTGCCTTGTGAATACCAGGCTTCCAGTGGCACATGGTCACATGGGTTCGCGTCAGCTTATTAGGACACAGCCAATGAGACTGACGCAGGAAAGACACAGGGGACATTCACCTCTGAAAACTGAACAGAATTGAATCACTTACCTCCAGACAATCCATACTGCCCGTATGCTGATCCATTCCGTCACCCACTTCCCTTTCTTCTTTCCTTTCAGACAGTTGCTTAGAGCTTATGATTATACAAACAGTGCTATGATCACATCCAGCACATCATTAGTGTGGAACAGATCTGTGGATGAGGTTTAGGACACAATGTGATGCCTTCTTCATGCTACACAATTCTGAAAGCAATGGATGTCCATTTTTAAACTCCTGTTTGGCATGAGGGTCACATCATTTTTCACGTGACCTTTAGTGACAGAACATTGTTTTGCAGTCCAGACAGACCAGTGGTGCTGAAAGATGGTGACCCCTCTGACTGCTCTGTTCACACTGTCTGACTTCAGAAAGTGGCGATCAAGAGTCTCGAAGTTGCGTAGTGTGAGCAGTACAGCAATCCAACCACTTTCAGAATCATGTAGTGTGTCCTAAACCACAACCACAGGTTTGTTCCACACTGATGAAGTGCTGGATGTGATTTGAGCTAGTTGGGAGAAGTATTTAAGGACGTATTAAAGGAAAAGATGTGGGTGACTATTGATTCTTAGGGTTTGTTAACACCATTAGCCTTGGAGCTCCAGTGTGTAACTCAAGCAGGAAAATTTGGACCTGAAGGTAAGTGGAAAACTATATTTGTATTTATTTATTTTTTTTGTGAATTATTTGTTTGAGTGTTTGGCATCCCACTTGATTTTGAGAACATATCTTCTTATGCTCAATTGACAGTTTTAGCAAAGTTGCTTGCATAAATGTCACTCTTTTAGTAAGTTCTAGCAAAACACAACACAAGTTTTCCATCTATTGACAGGTTAATACAGATCCTTTCGCTATCAAGCAAAGTACAATCATCTGAGGCATTCCAGCATATTTAATTACAGAGTACATGCAGTTCCTGACAGTTTTAGTGCTACCAGGAGTAGGGACTTGCGCTGAGAGGGGGAATATGATCTTATCTGATGTCATATTTTCCATTGTTTTACTGTACCATTGCTTGAACTTGGTCTCAAGTGCCTCAGACAAGTTCTTCTAATCATAGTGTTTATTCTACCTGTAAATGTTGAAAACATGTATTTGCAGGAGGTGAGTCGCATGAAATTTCCATTCACATTGACAATAAGACAACTTTTAATTTTCAGGCACGGGACACATTGATTAATCCAAAAAGCTGCAAAATTAGTAAGTGTGACAGTTCTGCCAAGTTGTTGCCCTTGACATTACTATGCAGACAATACTACTAAAGCAGTATGTTTTACGGTTTCTTTTTAACTTCTAGCACCAGGCTGCAAAAATGCAGCAGTGAGCAGTTAGCTGCCTAAAGTCTAAAATAATGTGTTTTATTCTCATGTCATAATATAATAATATAATTTTTTATGTAGCTCTTACAGTTTCAACACGCACAATGTTTTTACCTACATTAAAAAGGACTTTTTTTAAAGCATATTTTCACCTTTATTTGTAAGTTGAGACTTCATGTTTCTGATGAAGCTGTGAGTGCCATTGATTTATTATGTATAAATAAAGATAATTTAATAAACACAGACACTTTAGTTTGTGTTGGTTTTTAAAAATGGTGTCAAACCATCAAAAGGTGATTTCTCTTTTTATTGTTTTGTAAATAATGATAGCATGCATACTATAGACACACAGCAGACAAGTTCTGAATGTGTAGTAATGTGTAGTAAGCAAGTATATAACAGTTATAGCGTACACCAATTATACTATTAACACCACCTGCCTAATATTGAGTTGGTTCCCACATTAGCATCCACTTTGTGGGCAGTGGTGGCTTAGTGGTTAGGATGTTGCCTTTGGGACCTGAAGGTCGCAGGTTCGAGTCCTGACCCAGGCACTACTGAGGTATCCTTGAGCAAGATACCATCCCACTACACTGTTCCTTGGGCGCTGTTGGTAGCTGCCCGCTGCTCCACGTGTGCACGTGCGATGGGTTAAATGCAGAGGTCACATTTCGTTGTGGTGCTTGAGTGTGTTCATAATGACAAAGAGTCACTTTCACTTTTATAAATCCTAGCCTTAACTTTTCACATGCATCAGTGAGCCTTGGGTGCCCAGGACCCTGTCCTGTCACTGATTCACCAGTTGTCCTTTCTTGGAGCACTTTTGGTAGGTACTAACAACTGCCTAATATATCCCACCCACTAATACAATAACTAGATAGCCAATGTTATTCACTTCACCTGTCATAGCATGTTGCATATTGAACATCATTTAATGTTTTTTCATAAACACAGTGAAGGAAAACAAAAAGTGGCCATAAAACTCTTAGGGTTAATTCTTGCCATTAAAATATTCATAACCTATTTTTTAGCCATGCATACTCATATTCTCTACATTCTCTATACTCTATGACTCTATATTCATGCATTGCATGTGGATCAGTAACAGCTGGCCTAGTGAATAGCCCTATTTACACATGGCATTCTATATCTGGATGCTGACTGTACATGCATTTAAAAGACAAGTGAAATCACGTTTCTGACAGGAATGTGTTTGGATCTAGCTGTCCTGCTACCAAGGAAGTTGAGCACGAATCTTGATGCATATATGAACACACTTTGGCCAACTTGATCATCTATAGTATAAAGGCTTTTGAAACAAACCTATGAACCTTTACAATATGTGCCAGTTCTTGAAGATTTTAGCAGGTTCCACATAGGGGTTCTTCACACACAGAACCCTTTTGTGACCCCATTTATTCACAATGCAGGTATTAACGCAACTAAAGTTCAATGAAAGTTTCATCACAGCCTCGGTAAAGCCAGATTAGATCATATCTATAATTGTGGCGCCATGATTTCCAATGTTGCAACACTGAAATTAAATTAGCTGTCCCATTATGGGTAGAATGGTTTCCAAAAAACAGTTTCTTCTACCTAATCCAGTAAACACAGCACCATGGCAAGGCAAACCATACCCATTTACACCAAATCAGTGAGGTTTCTGAGGAGGGCTGTGGGGTACTAATTATGGTAAGTGTTGTGTTTTGGGCAAGAAATGTATGTAATAACTCTGCATAATAAAAAGGAACCAAACTTCAATCCAGCTAAGGTGTAAACAAATGCTCAAAGTCAGATTTGTCTGTGTTCTTGTGCCTAAAGCCAGGCTTTATTTGCAAAATAGTCTTGCCCTACTATACTATCCCCATCAGCAGGGTAAGACAATTCGCGTTTGTGCCACAGCCCCCATTTCAGCAGCCCTGCACAACAGCAAAACCTTGTTTTAAGAGAAATGAGCTTGTGCAGACAGGTTTATGTTGAGCCTCTCCTACCCCGTTGTCCTCTTCTTTGTCATCACCCTGCAGATAACTAACGCTGCACTGGTTTATACCTCCTTCAAAGGCATTCCAGGCCAAAGCACCTCCAGCAGTACCATTTGCAAGTCCAGGGCCAAGCAAAACAGTTACGCCACTGAGGTAAACACAGAGTGAGCCACTTTTTTAAGTGTTTTTGATATGCAAAGTTGCCCAGACCCCTTTTACTTAGCCAGATGTCCTAGTCTTAAGCATTATGAAATGAGATGGATCAGTTTTAACAAGGGAGGTTCTATGTTGCAATTTGACAGACCAACTCACACAGGATGAAGTGGCTATGTAATTTCTCCAAATGACTCAGAAAGGTCATCGTTTGGGGGACTCATCACTCATCATGTGGGGGGTGGGGGGAGGGGGGGGGGTAAGCAAAACAGGATTTGTTATTAAAGGTGAAAAGGCTAGACTGTCCAAAATGCACGAGGTCTTGTCCTATTGGCTAGGCTTGGCTATTTTCTGCAAAAAGCCCTGTACTACAACAACAGATCAATAACCATTGATATCAATTTTGGTAAACCCTTAATGTGAGGTCAATTTGAACATGATTTCTCTTCCTGAGGGAGCTCCATGACAGATCATTGACTCTAGAACTGTAAACACACCAGAGAATTCATACTGCCTAGTGGTTGGGCAGTGGTGGTCTAGTGGTGGCCTAGTGGTTAGGGAGTTGTCCTTATGATCGGGAGGGTCATTGGTTCCTGGCCCAGACATCACTGAGGTACCCTTGAGCAAGGTACTGTCCCAATGTACTACTCCCTGGGTGCTGTTGATAGCTGCCACCAAACCAAATCACACATTAAGATCCAGATCAAGATCCATTATCCTGATCCAGATCAAAGAAAGGCCACTGTCCCATTCCTTTACCCTTGTGGTGGCCTAGTGGTGTCCTACAGTTGGCCAGTGGTGGTCTAGTGGTGGCCATGTGGTGGCCAAGTGGTGGCCTATTGGTTAGGGACTTGCCCTTATGATCGGGAGGGTCGTGGTTCAAGTCCTGGCTCAGACACTACTCAGGTACCCTTTGGCAAGGTATTGTCCCAATACCTCCCACTGCTGTTGATAGCTGCCTTCTGCTTCACGTGAGGATGGGTTAAATGTAGAATTCCAGTGATGAATAGCAAGCAATGTTCTGATCTCATAAAGCGACCACTTTCAGAAAGTGCATCTTGAAGGCACCAGAAGGATCCACTTACCCTTCAGCATGCTTTAGTTTCTAAACAAGCCTGAAAGGGTCACTTGATGTAAACAATCAGATAGCGGTACACAAAGAAGTCCAAAGGGATGCCGTTATTACTGAGATGGGTAAGGAGCCTCGGGAGCTTTTAAGCCAGCCCTTATCTACAAATGGCTCATTTAGTCAAACCCCCCCAGGTGAGTCTCAGGGGAGCCCATAGAATGGTACAGTGCATTGTTCTCATGTTACTTCACACCACTGCCTCACAGGTGCTGAATCAGCAAACAAGTCTTGAAACATTTCACTTCGTTGTCTCTCCCTCACTCCTTCCCGTGCTTCTCTACCCCCATTCTCTGGTGGGTTCCACATTTCCTGTGCAATGTTCCAAGAGAGAGTCGGCAAAGCCTGCCACCAATCAATCAACACTCTCCATTCCCAGACGGGACCCAGGAGACAAGACAGGAGGGGAAAAGGCACCTCCAGAACGAGACGTGTTCAGCATGGATTTAGATTTGTTTAAGAACAGGGCTCCAGAGTGACTGAGGGTTTCTTGTGAAAAGTGAGTCACAATCCCAACTTGAGTAACTGATTTTTTAGAGGCTCTCTTTTGGCATGGCCAGGATGGTCTACAATCGTATAGTGTTTTCAGCAAGGTTGTTATGTATTAAATCTTTAGAACCCATAGCACCTAAATATTATATGCGAAGATCTGTAAAAATGATATTTTCAAAGGCAAATTAACTCGTAGAACCCGGAGCCTGCATTTGTGGGTAGATGCGATGACTTATTGTAGGCTGTAGGCAGTTGCTAGACCCTCCCTCTAGGGGGAGGGGCGAGAGTTAGGTAGCTGAATTCCAATTTGCCTGCAGGCTGTGTTCCAGTTCCTGAGCTCAAAGTGAAGCTGACCAACTAAACAGAATGAATAAACAGATCAAATCAATTTAAATAATAATACATTATATTCAGTTTTATCATTTTATTCAACTGCCATCAAAATTTTTGTGTTTTCAGATAATCAGGGGCCGTTCTGCAATTTCTGAAAGGATGTATGAACTGACAATTGGTTTTTAAAATCTATACAGGTGAGATTCCCAAAATGTATTAGGAGTTAGGTCAGTCAGTTTCAAGAAATGTTTAGGTCTGACTGATATTTCATACCAATATTTGATTATTTGATTATTTGATTTGATCTGCGTTTGTAAACCTACAGAAATAAATATATTTTTTAATGCTAATCCAGTTAGATTTCATTCACATTTTTACATTTCTTACATGTTTATATATCTGCATCAATATCGGCACTGGCATGTACTGTATGTACATGAAAAATACTAGATATCTGCATTGGCCCAAAATTCCAATATGCTAAGACACAACTAATGGAAGTAACTGACTGGATAGTGCATAGTGACACAATCTGTTCTGTCTAAAGTGATTTTAATGTCCAGATTAATTCCCAGGTTTTCACATCGAACCATTTTTGTTACCTAATAATGGATGGTTACTTTATATAATTTTTTGCCAAGTGAAAGTGACTTATCTGTCATTGTGAACACACTCACACAAAGTGCAACACAAGGAAATGTGACCTCTGCATTTAACCCATCACATGTGGAGCAGCAGGCAGCTAAGAAAAGCCCCTGGGGGAGCAGTGTAGCAGGACAGTATTTTGCTCAAGGGGACCTCAGTGGTATCCAGATTGGGACTTAATCCTGTGACCTTCTGTTCACAAGAGCAAGGTCCTAACTACTAGGCCATCACCTGTCCACATTTACCTGTTTAAGCAGGGGTTCCCAAAAGTCTAGTCATGGCAATCCTATGCTATGCACCTGTTTTATCTTTTCTCAACTAAGAGACCTGATTCAAATCATTCATTAATAAGCACCTTGTTGGCTGGATCAGGAGTCTATGGCAGGGAAAACAAAGCTATTTTCAGGCCTTGTGTTTCCAGGCCAAGGAACTTTAATTTTTTTGCATGAAGCATAGGAGAATCAGTGCAAATTGTATACATACATTAACAAATGAACACAATTTTAAAAAGAACTGTCACATTGATACCTGTTTGCAGACTAAACCTAGATGCAGAAAAATATCACTACATACCTCTACATATGTTTTTAATAAATTAAAGGCTCCATATCACACTCCTCTAATCACAAAGGCTTGACAAGCTTCAAAATGGACGTCCCCTCCCCCTCCCATACAATCCATATATAAGATCTAAACTAAAAACAAGTCATATTTTTTTGTGAGGTCACATAATAGAAACATGTATATATCGCCTTATTTAGTCTACAACAGTTTAACCTAACCCCTTTACATGGAAGTTCTAAGAAGTTCTCTGATTGGTTGAAGGCTCATTTGCACATTGCAGCATTTTGCGATATCAATATTCCTAAGACCAATATAATGTACAGATGCTATATTGTGCAGTCCTACTCTAGATGCAAATGCCCCATTTAAAATGATCTCCAGAACTTTTGCTAGAACTCTCGAGCATTAAATAACAATATGCTGACACACTTCCCAAAAGTTAGCACCTTTAAATGAAAGCTGGCAGTCTTTACTTTATTGTCGCAATCAATATTTCATTTCAAATGAATTGTGCAGAAGTACAGAGCCAAAAAAGAAAAACAGTGTCACTCTCAACTTATGGACCACACTGTATGTGTGCAGAGTCCTACAGCATGAGGGCTTTCCAAGTGAACAGAGGGTAATGCATATGTGTGTGTGATATCACAGTACTCAAACCCTGAACCAATCCAACAGTTGCTTCATGTTTCCCAGGACAAATCTCACAAGTCAAACCATCAAAACGTTGAGAAACCAGAGAAGCACAGCATGGAAATCTTACTATAATCAAAACAGAATGTGCTCAGCGTTCAACCAGTCAGGACCTTCTTAGAAAGGTTTGAGGTATTTTAGAACAGGGTAAGAGTGCACTGGGGGTTGATGACTGAAATGTTTGCGGGAATGTGAGGAGGGAAGCTTGTGATCCATGATAGGGTTCATGTCTGGTGAAATCTAGCTGGAAGCTACGGTCTTAGAAATATAAATGCACCTTGAAAAATGGTGAAAATCAAACCAAAACTTTCTAGCTCTTAGACAACAGAAGTACCCACTGCACCACCATGCCACCCCACACTTTATTTAAGGGCAGTATTCATAAGGGTATACCTACATAAGTATTTCATGGAAGGCGTAAACATTTATTATGGCTTATCCCAAAAAGCATCAGTTGTCATTACCACTGCTTTTGTTGGAATTATTCTCGTTGGAATAAGCCTTTATAAATGTTTATGTAGGTTTATGTCAACTGTCATAAAAGACTTATATAGGTATCATGCAGCCTTATGAACGCAGCCCTTCAGTAACACGGTGCCAATACAGAATGAGAAGATGCAAAGTAAAAATAATAAGAGTTCTTCGACTAATGCAATACAAGAACCCTATTAATTCTATTAAGCCTTGTTTCCCAGTGCTGGTCTGGTAGGCCAAGCCAAAGGCCCTGTCCATTTTAGGATTTTCCCTCTTCCCAACACACCTGATCCAACCCTTCAGCTCATCAACAACCCCTCACTGAGCTGAAGGGGATGTGTTAAAGCAGGGAAAGCACCAGAATGTGCAGGACAGGGGACAACCATGACCAGTTGGGAAACATTGCCCTAAAGAACCATTTTTACAATATGTGAGTGTAAAGAACCTTTACATAATGTAAATGTTTCTTAATGGTATAATGAACTCTTGTTTTCAGCAGTTTTGAACAAATGCAATGTATTACATCAGTTGAAACTTACCAGTTGAAAAAATACTTCAGATCAACTTTTGCCTTGTACCACTGATTACAGTGTGTCAGAACTTTATATTAAGTGGTGCCATCAAAGAGCCACTTTTGGTTCTTTGGTAACTAAGTAGAAACTTCTCAACTGTAGATCAAAAACAAAGTGTTTATGTTTACTAAATATTTACCATCTGCCCATAATGACCCCATTGGTACACAACAAAAAAAACAATGACCTTGATGAACCTACTGAATTCCATAAGGGACATTCCCACTCTCTCCCTCCGCCTCACTTCCTGTGTCTGTTTCTCTCACTTGTTGGATTTTTTTTGGTGACACAGATATGACTGACATACCTTTTTAAGTTATTTAACACAATTTTTGTTTTTTTCAAATCAAATTCAAGAAACATTACACCTGGTCACTAAAGTATCAGGATTATATCCAGATAAGGCCACATAACAGTGTACCCAAAATGCAATACATTTGCTTGCTCAAACCACTTCAGGAGGTGGTCTGAGTTGCTTGAGCCACACACTATTCTTGTGCAAATGCATCCGTCTCTCAAAAACACATTCATTGACTAAGAACCCTCAAAGGACTGTGATGACAGCTCCCGCCCTTTGTCCTGCTTATGGCCAAAAGACCGTCTTTCAGACTAACACCACTTGTAGTTGCAATGCAGGTATTGCTGCTCCTTCAGTTAATCTCCAGATCTATCTTTATCTTTACCTCACATGATCGTTTTTTTAACCTCTCATTATACAACACTATTTTAACGCTTGTGGTTAATAACTATAATTGCTAAAGAAAGCAAATCATTCTAAATAGCCACCTTCTTGTGTAAGGGAAAGAACAGTGTAATGCAAAACTGTGTTTCTCTTTTAAAAAGAACAGAAAATGAGAAGCAGCACAAACAACTGGTTGTATATACACCGGTTTGCATATTAAAGGGAAAGTGACTATTTGTCATTGTAAGCACACTCAAGCACCACATCAAAATTTGACCTCTGTATTTAACTCATCACACGTGCACACGTAGAGCTGCAGGCAGCTACCAACAGCAGTACCTCAGTGGTGCCTAAGCCGAGACTTGAACCTGCTACCTTCAGGTCCGAAGGGCAATGTTTTAACCACTAGGCCACCACATATTAATCAGACTTCAATCTGACAATCCAGGACGCATTTGAGGACCAAGTGATAATGCATATGGTTAAATATAATCATTATTCAATCCAGATGCTAAGCAAATGAAGTAACCAGATCTAAATGTGGTCTTACCTGCTCGTACAGGTACCTGCTCAAGCAGGAGTGCCTAAATACAGTCATGGAGGGCTGGTGTTCAGTACAGTTTTGAACTTCCCCTCATCAAACACTCAATAAACCTGGCAATTAACATATGAATGGACAATGGTCCTCCAGAACCCTCCAGGACTTTCTGGTGGATGAATCTTTAGAGAATATTTTTTTTTGCAAATGAAATGTGACCATGTGATCATTGGTAAAGTGGTGTGATTAGGATTTAGTATGTATATGGAACATTCATCCATATGGATCATTCAGCATGTCTTAAAAATGTCAGCAAGTGTTAAAAATAAAAAGATCACCTCTCACTTTCTTAAAATAAAATAATTTGATGTAGTTTGCAATGTATTTACATAATCCACCTAATATATCATACAGCAGTTAACCTATGCGTACTGAAGCTTTGAAGAGTTTTTCAACAGGTATTGCTTTAAATGAGGTCCAGTACCAGCAGACCAGTCAGGACAGAGCATAATTACATACAGTATATCGATAGAAAAAAAGCTAATGTAAATGTCTTAAAAGCACATTAATGAACAATGGTATGCCTTATTAAAGATAGGTTGGAAAATGGTCATGTAAAAATTAATTCTGACTCTTTTTGGCCTTCGTATGTTATGCAAATTCTACAACCAAGCCAGGAGCCATTGGGGAACCTTATTTTTAAGACTTTTTATTCATGGTGTATGAAAATCATAAATATGATTTTACTGATATGGAAAATGAGAACATGTAGGTACTTTCAAGGCAGAGGGCTGTTTCCAATAATGACATATATGGGTCACTTATGAACATGAATGTGAATCATCGAGAGAAATCTGACCAAAACATTGGAACTAAGCAATAAGGCTTGTTGCATAAACAGATACCAGTGAGTACCAATTTTTCAGCTTGAGCATTAAAGGCATTATTATAATATTATTATATTATGGCTCTATGGACTTTGGAATCCTTCACCATGGATTCTTACTTCTCCTATTTATGACTTTTTCAGTGTAAATTACTAGCACATGTTCTTATCCATGTGTGTATGTGCATGTCGTAATAGTGGGAAGAAGGACTATTTCGCACATGGGGTTCATTTAACTGTCCACAGTTCATAGCTATGTTTTATGAACCCCAGCACTGTCTGGAAGACTAGAGAAAGGCTTTGTTTTTAAAAAGAAATTATTATCCGCTCTTTGCCTCTAGAACTGAAAATTCCATTCAATGTTTCTGGAATGCCTTTGCGTTCAATAGCACCAGAATTCAGGAATCCCAAACATCTCCCTGTAGTTTACCATGTAGAACATAAGTGAAAGGGTTTTCTCCTGATGCAGAGCACTAAACATAATTTAGAGCCAGTTGGGGTTTAGCCTGAGCTTTCGTCAGGATTACCAGCCTTAAAGAACACAAAGCTCTAACTCCAGCGCTTTTGATGCTCCTCCAGAGAGCTCCAAGGGGATCCGGATGGATGAACTGCAGGCTTTCGCGCTCCAAAATCAACACCTCCAACAAACGTACAGTCACCCAGAGAGGGTGGAGGAAAGAGAACTAGAAAGAAGTATATGGAAATTCCATGTTGCGCACATTACAAGATCAAAGGAGTGGTTGCTGTTCTTTTGTGCTTTGCCTCATTGCATATGCATTTAGAACCTCAAAGCACAAAATACTGAGAGGAGATGATTATCACAAACCACCTATTCTAATTTGTCAAGGCTGAGAGTAAACATTTTTGATGGAAAAAACAACTGTGAATGTCTGTTATGCTATTATTAAATAATAATGATTATTCATTACTTTCAGCATCATGTTATTATTTCTACCTTTAAGGAATTTAAAACCTTAAATTGAATCATTTTAATGAAAGGAAAATTTAAGCTGCTGTTGCATTGTGTTGTAACACGTCCCTAACTTTTGCCTATTTTAGCTGTTTTGCCCATGTCTCCAAATGATTCAAAGTCCTTTGGGGCCTCCTGATCACCTGTTCCAGAGTACCACTGAACATCTCCATGTATTTCATATGCTTTATATGTATATGCTAGATATGTTTTTCCAAGCGTTGGGCTTTTAGTTGATCCCTCTATAAACTTACACTCTTTTTTCTGTTCTTTTGCTAATTATTGTTATCCAGGACCAACAAAAGCTGGGTCATGGTTCCTCCCAAGGTTTCTTCCTCCAGCTTAAAGAGTTTTTTCTTGCCTTTGTCCTTGGCTTGCTAATTAAGGGCTCTTATCTGGATTCTGTAAAGCTTCTTTGTGGCAACTTTAATTGGCAGTGGTTAGTGATGTCACCTCATAGCAAGACCAGGAAAGGTTCTAGGTTCAGTTCCCAAGTGTGGTGACTTGTGTCCTTTCTGTATGGAGTTTGAATGCTTTCCCTTTACCTGTAAAGATTTCTCCTCTGGTGTTCTCCTGTAGTCAAGACATGAACATCAGGTAAATGGGAGTGTGTCTGCCCTGAGATGGACTGGCGACCTGTCCAGGGTGTTTCTACACCTATGAACTGGGATAGGCTCATGCAACCCTGACTAGGATAAGTAGCTCAGAAAACGAATGAATGTTTAAATGTGGTTTGGATGTGCAATCAATTCATTTACTAAAGCTACCCAAAACGTTGTGTGTGTGGTGACTTTTGTTGCAGAAATGCCACATCTTTTGACGTGCTACATATAGCTTAAAGGTTATACTCAGCACACATTCAAAATGGCAGTTTCCGAACAACCAGGATGCGCACAGTCCAGTTTTACATCGATTTTTCAGCACTACACACTCTCATAGCTACTTACATATGGGTTTTACAGTTTTCACACTTTTGCAATCATGGAATAGAACTAAAGTGAACATTTGTTTTGAAACAGAATCTCAAATTAATGTAAGATGTCAAAATAATCAGTTTTTGTAACATAATGGTAAAAGATGGGAAGAGGTGTATTTGATAAAATGAGATTTCATAGAAAAACCACATGAGGGCTTTATACTGCAGTGTTGCACCTGTATACATTTGCATGGAAGCCTGTGGCTTATGGGCAAGTGAGTTCCTTTTGTTGGCCAGCGGTGGGATTGGGTCATGACTGATTGGTTTCATTAGTTGTGGGGTGTGGTGTCACACACCTTGGAGTGGATAAGAGGTTTGCATCCTGTTTCATTCTGTCGGGTGGGGGGTGAGGTGGTTTGGGAAGGCAGGTGTGGGGGTTTGGCATGACAGGCCACCACAAGGAAATGTCACCAGCAGAGACACTTGAAGTAGATAACCTGCTAAACTAACCCCCCCAAAAAACACACACACACACACACACACACACCAGAGCAAAGTGAAGATTGTAACCATCTCTTTTAGCAAATTTGCCTCTGTCTGGTTAGAGGGTTCATTTGCGTAGTTGTACTGGACTAGAGTTTTGACCTATTGGTCTTTCTTTTCCTCTACCAAAGATGTTCGCCGCTGACACGAAAAAGCACAAGATTTACCTGTAGCTATAACACTTCAGGCATTAACACACAAACCCCCTTGTATGAACATTAACCCCCTGGCACACATTCATTTCCTTCCCTCTACAATAGCTCACACCATTACATTTGTGCTTCTCATGTTATTAACAAATGGCTTAAACAGAAAAACCATACGTTTCCTTCCTTTTGGGCAATTTGTAATGACTGAGCTCCAGCACTGCAAGCCATTAAACCAGCGATTCCCAGTCACTGGGGTAAAGCCCAGCTTGGATCTCAGAGTTTAAATACAAGGCTGATTTCTTCCCCCCTCCACTGCTTGTGGCTGCCAGCCAAAACTCACAGGAGGAATAAAAAGAGTGCAACCTTAATCGAGAAGCAGGACAAAAAAGAGCTTTTTCTGCCTTGTGCCAATGTAACCATGGCTTTGGTATTAATATTTCTCCAGCCACCCTCAGAACTTTGATAACGGACTTTCTTCATTTCCCCACTGCTGGGAAAAAGTGTATGTGTGTGTTCAAAGTTTTAGAAGAACAGCGAGACACTGCCAATCATGATTTATGAGCTGCTAGCTCACCCAGGCACAGAAAGAGAGACAGGGGAGGGTGTGTATGTGTGTACCTGTATTTCAATGAAAGAGACCCTCAAATCTTATTGTCTTGAACTTGTTAATAATGTTAACAGTATTTAGTCTGTGGTTTTCTGTTTCATAAGTAATGACAAGTTGGTTTATGCTTTGCTTGATACAACATTCTGTTTGTTACTTAATGAGCCATCATAAATTTCAGTTTATGAAAGAAAAATAAGTGATTTTTTCCCCCAAAACTGTAAGAGACCTAGTGGATGTCAGATACACAGAACTCCAGGTTTTGATCTTCGAGAGATAGGAGGGTATCAAGCTTGTAACGAATCATGTCCCTCATGTCTATGTTTTTGTTTTCGTTTAGCCACGTGTCTTGCCCCTCGTGTTCATGTGTACCACGCCCTCGTCCCGCCTCACACCTGGTCCTCGTTTCGAAAGGCAGGGAAACACCCTGGACAGGCAATTGCAAGGCAGACACACAGGCAAATGACACCTAGGGACAATCTAGCAGGCACAATTCACTCCCATCAGAAACCCACCCAGACACAGAGAAAACATGCAAAGTCCACACAGGAAGGACCCAGGCTGAGGGCCTTCTCACTGTGATGCTATAGCACTAATCACCGTGCTGCCTGCCCAAAGTCTTACTGACATTGTAAAAAGTGATTTTTCTGAAATGTGTCTTATAACAATTTAATTACTTGTTCCTTTGCATCTCCATTAAACTAACAAATTAAAAAAAAATTTGCATGAATATTTGTGAGGTTTTACTTTCATTTATGGGCTTCTTTACCCAAACTGATAAACATGATCCTGTTTTAACGGCCATTTGTGTAACGGGTAAGACCCCCTCTAGTTGAGGGGGGATTGGCGCCACCCAGTGGTCGGTGCGGTCTCCGTCCGCCGAACACTGACTGACTCAACCATTTCCAGGTGCGGCTAGTTAGCCCCTGATCACCTGGAAATATAGACAGGGCCGGAACATGGGGAGAGCACAAAGGATACTAGTTATATGCTGTGTTAATAGGCAACGATTGTAGGATTGGTATTGAATGCGCAGCACCAGGTAGGTGCTGCTTAGAGAGCGCTTTGTTAAGCACCATCACCCTGGGATACGGTATCGAACATTTGACGAACTGAGCTGAGCCTAGCTCAAGCGAGGGCAGTTGCTACCGAGCGCCCCTCGTAGCTTTCTCCACCCGGACGCCGGAGCGCCGGTTCCTCTGTTGCTGGTTTTGCAAATAAAAAAATTTGTTAACCGCACTGGTTTCCAGACTCACCTCCATTCGTGACAATTTGGAGGGCTAGAAAACCGCCACAACTTCAAAAGAATAGGAAAACATGTCCTATGGGAAAGCAAAAAAGGTAGGTGTAGGGGGATGAAAATTGGGATTAAGTAGTACTTAGAAAAATGAATGTTACTTTGATGGTAAAAAGCAGAAAATGCAGCCCTCAAAAACTGAACTCTGGAGGTGTTTAGAAAAAGCATGGAAAATACCCCTGCTTGATTAAATGCTGAATTAAATAATTTAATAATGAATGACATACTGTAAGTGAAGGCTCCATCAGGATCACAGGATGAAAGGATAAGAAAAAAATGAACAAGGAGGGAAAATAATCTTGCTGGTTTTCTCCTAATAAAATGGCAAAGTAGATCATAATGTAATCTTTTTGTCTTTTATTAACACCTGTTCTGGGGTAAAACACCATATTTTAATAAAAAAAACACACCAGACTAATATTTAGGTTTGCAGAAAAAACTTTCTATTTCTCTAAGGACTAAGAATTTCTGTGATTTCAGCCCACTGTGACTAGAGACTAAAAGAGAAGATCTAGACTCTGCTCCTCTGGCAAAACCAAGTTCACCTGTGCAACATCACTATCACTATTTCACACACCATTATATGAATGATGGAATCCACTGAATTTAATGATTCTTTACATTTGAAACAACCATATCCTACCATTTATATGCAAATATTCCTATCTCATACCTGTTGTATGAGATTGTATCTCATTGTATGTGAGTTTGACTGGGGTTGTTTAATGGAAGGGGAAACACTTGTTGCACTGGACCTTCTGCTTGACAGAAACAAGCAAGATAACCCTAAAGCTTTTGGATAAGGCCTTTATCATTTTCAGATTTTACTAAGTATGTGGTCATTTTGACATAATGTCTGTCTTTTTGAAGGATGGATGAAAACTACAGCATTATTCCTCATGGGGTGAACTTCCAGGATCCTATCTTCCCCGACACACCCGAGAACCACCGCATGTTCGCCAGCCTCTTCCAGTTCTCCAACTGCACTGCTGGAACACAGGTTCACATGTACACTCCTGAGTGGGAGGCCCAAGAGGACAGCCGGGTAAGTCCTCAATCTCTGACCATTCAAACCTTCAATTACTGTAGCAGTATAGAACAAAGGCTGTAATAAAACGATCATGCCATGTTTTCTTTCAACACTCTATAATCCACTTTGAACAAGATTGTAGATACTTAAAGCTGTGATGCCTTTGGAAAAGCAGTAAATCAGTGTATGCCCTTACTGGGAGCAGAATACAATTACCATCAAGGCTATGACTATGTAAAAAACACAGACTGGGACCATGAAATTGGTGGGTGGCCATTTTTAAATGGTGACCAAATGAGCAGATACAGCACACTGCAACCCTCTTAACAAGAGAGACACTGTAATCTTATTTCAAAGGAAAATATACATTGGGTTAACAGCTACCAGGTTTTTGAGTGATGGTGGTCATTCTCCCTGTCAGTCAGCTGTGCATCTTGAAGACTAATTGGTCAATGCTGTCTGGCATATCATTTGGACATAACCTGACCATTTGTATGAAATCATGGTAATGGTACTTGAACTTGCGACCTTTAGTTCACAAGGGCCATGTCCTAACCACTAGGCCCACTATGCACTGCTTACACTGCAAAACATGTTTTATGCATTTTAGTGCATATTTCTGCTGGATAGACACCATTAGTGTAATGGTAACAATGTATATCAAAAGCACAAGTATAGAATACACTGCCAGTCTTTTAGTCTATACAGCAGCTTGGGCTTGCTCTTCTTATAAAGATTCCTGCCTTAACAGGAGGTTCTCTACTCCACTTCCTCTCAGAGCTACTTCCTGCAGTTATTCCAAGCCAATGGGCTAGCTATACTGGTGTGATGGTGCTTAGCCTCACCTTGTTAAAACAAAGCTAACGGTAAAACAAAGGCATTCAGCATATCAGCCAAGACGGCACTTTAATGCAATGTTAGGGCAAAGGGACAGAGGCCCAAGCCCCCAGCTCCCACCCCCACCCCACGGGGTCTATCTGTGCACATGCCTGGTTCTGCACAATATATCATTTGTTCATCATAAACACAATATTAAGCTTTTGCAACAGTGATGAACCCTAAATGAACCCCTTTAGCCAACCAATGTTTTTTACCATGTTCTGAGCAATCACAGTTCTACATGTTGCTATGAGTGTTTTGATGAAAGAAGGTATTCATGTAATCCAACAATAGTCAGTTATGTTGGTCAGGCCAGTCTTTGATCATGTCACATTATTGATTGTCCAGTGCATTTGAATGTAAGACATTTCCATATGGGAGGGTGTAACAGAGTGTAATCTCCAGTAGTGGCACAGGACAGAAAGTTTGTGGGCTATAGCTGACAAACACTTCACAAAAGCAAGACACTGAAGACAGGCTGCTGCTGAATTCTTCTTTCTATGTTCCTCTAACATGCATGCCTGTGGCTTTCTCTGCATAAGGAAATAAAGAATGTTGTCAGCAAAGAGACAGCGCACATATGGTTGTTGTATGTTGCTTCCTTTTAGACTCCAAACAGCTTCGAACTCAACTAATTTTGCTTCGAGTTCACTGAGTGTGTTCTGCAAGCCCCAAACCAGTTTGTGGTCTATAGAGCTTTGTGAAAAAAAAAGTTGTGGACTTTCCTACATACAGTTTATGTCTGGGTCAAGGTCTTCGGAGCCTTGGGAGTAATGATTAGGGTGTCTGACAGGCCTTCTTTGTTTCTTTAGTTTCAGGGTTCTTTTTGCCTCATAAATCATGGCTGTATATTCAAACCCTGCATTACATCCCCTTACACTATTTTTATAATGCCATTCTTGTTATGGCAGACAAGGTCTGCGCGTTTCTGCGTAAGTTCGCAACGCTCCGTCTCAGACTCGCTCGCGTCACATTGCTATGTCAACACCAGCCTGCATGCTGCAAAATGCTGCTCCATCATTATTTTCTTTCCCCGTGTACAAAAAATTAATAAATCGTGGTCAGCTCTTTGCATTCCTTTACATGACCTTGAAATTTACGTCAGGAGAGCTGGTATCAATAAGGTCCTGAGAGCCTGTGAAAGCTAGTGAGAGCAGCTTGTGTTACGTTAATGAGCCAGTTTTGGTTCGTATCCGCAATCAGAAGGAAGGCCAAGGAACTGCAGATGTCACTGGTTTCCATAATTACATTCATATTACTGTTAAAGGCAAGCAAATGCAAACTCGGAACGTGGAAAACTAGGCATTTTCGCTCTCTCTCTCTCTTTCTCACTCTCTCTCTGGCATCATACAGACAGCCTGAGCTACCTTTATTAAAAAGCGATACTGACAAGGGCTGGAAATTTTGTGCGACTATGGCAAGATGTCCCAGGACATGACCTTAACACCATTGACCTATTCATACTTCGCCCACAAATATATTCTTTGGTAGCAACTTCTGTGAAGTTGGACAAGCTTTACCGAAATTTCTGTGTAGTTTTCATTTCCAAACTGTGTAGCTTTAATTAGGGGTTGCATGACTATTGTTTTTAAGTAGCCGAATAGTAATTCAAAAATGTATATGACTACATAAGTAGTCATCACTGCCACAGGACACATGTTTAAAAAACATTCCCTGGATATCAGTGAAAAGTATTTTGTTAGGAAACTGCTTAAAGCTGGCAGCAATAAAGAAATGGAATATGCATTCCAAAAATTTTTGTCACGTTTCAGTTAGTCTTTGCCTTAAAACTGGAAACTTGTTGAAACTGGTACATTAATCAGAGGAACAGTAACCTTTTAAAAATAGAAATCTTGCTCCCCTATATTGGCCAATTCTCTGTTAATATCCCCTGGTACATCACTCCATTCATGTTTCCCTCTATGGTGTGTAATGGACATTTGGCAGAGAAGCAACACCATATCATGATGCTCCCACCTCCATACTTCATTTTTGGTATGGTCCTCTTGAGACTCAATAGGCAACCCTTCTTTCTCAAGACACGGTGTGCTTACCTATTGCCAGAGCTATACTTCCATTTCATTTGACCAGAGTACACTTTTGCAAAAGTGTTCTGATTTGTCTAAATGCTTGTGAGCAAATAGCAGATATGCAACTTTGTGCTTCTTTTGAGCAGAGGGATTTTGCACTGGGGTGTTGGAGAGGAAATTATAGCAGTGCAGTTCATGACTCATTGTTGTTCTTGCTGCATTCATGTGTTCCTGCAACTCTTTCTGAGTGGCTGCTGGCTTCTCTCTTACCTTCCTTATCCATGGTCTGAGAGGAATTTTGCATGGTATACCTGTCAAAAGTTGAATATTTGTGGCATTTTATTGAATCATAATTATAGATAATTTAGTTTTGTGCTATGGCTCTGTAAAAAACTTGCCACTCACAATTATCTGTTTTAAGAATAGTTTTAACAAGCTAAATGCTAGTAGCAAAATGGCACACAGCTAGTGGCACACAAAATAAGCACGATATAATTGCATAAATTATAGGAAATAAACAATATCCCATTTTGTTCAACTCAAATAAGTAGGCCATTCTTAAAACCTACACTGGGCTTTGTGTTAAGCAGAAAACACATTTTTTTCTCATCTTTTTCACTGCTGTGTTTCCTTAGTGGAGAAATTAATCAGCAAGTCTATGTAACCTCTAATCATGATGAACTACATATCCAAGTCTTATTGTTGTTCTATAAATGTTGTCCAACTTTTGCTATGAAACAAGACAATAATGAATAAAGTCTAGTGCTAATTAAAGGACAGATTATGCCAGCCAGTAGCCACCTTCAAACAGGAAAATATTCATTCCCAGTGTTTTCATACCTGGAAAGCAAGTAGTCATGCGGGTGTCAGCAGTTTGCTGAACAGACTGAGCACAGGTTGGCAGCCTTTGAGCTTTTGTCATGGACAATTAGCCAGGTATGTTTGTACAAAAAGGCCTTGTGTCACATGCAGTGAACAATATCCAAACAACGAAAGACTGATGGTTAGATATTGCTTCATAAATGCATATGTGTATGTGATTTACTATACCTTTATTGTTTAGGATAATGTTGTGAAGTCTGGTTGTGCTACAGTGCTGTAAGCTCACTTCAGTAGGATACTTTAAGGTGGTCACCTAAAAGTTTTTACTTACATTTTTTCAAGACTTAACATACACTCACATAATTACACAGTCGCACCGCAGCAGCACTCAAGCCCATATGGTAGCAATACAGAAAGAAAAATTCAGGAAATCTCTGCTTACAGAAATTGCCTTGCTCACTGGATCATCTGAGACTAATCTTTTAGGGTTAAGGTACTAAAAGCAGACACTAGCCAGACTTGAGTTATGACAAAACCATGTATCTCCAAAAAAAGTAACGGTTTAGGTTAACTTTTAGTTTAAGTTTCTGTTATAAGAAATTTTTTCTTTGTGGTGAATTGTGCTTTTGAGCATTTTAACCCCATTTTCTACCTATTTGGTCATTACTAATTCCCACCCTTCAGCCTTTATGTTTATGCAGATTTTTGTCAGTTGTCATGAAAGGGGTATACTGGTGTCATGTAAACGTTTTATATATTAAGAATATTTGGCCTTCAGTGAGGTGTTGTGTGTCTGAATACTTTGCTCTTACTGTATTATGGGATATGGAAAGCATCATTAGCATTAACTATTCATTTCAGAAAGTTTTGGCTTATGCACTCACAAAAGTAAGTAGAGCTGGACAATATGATATTTATTGTTCTCGTGATAAACTGTGGTCACAATATGCTTTTTGTTAGAACTTAGTGGCACTGTTGACTCTTTTTCCTTTGTTCCATCTTAATACAGTACATATCGTAACATAGCACATATCAGAGAAATTTCTCAAAATATTGTGATATTTTTGCCATGTCGCCCAGCCCTCGCCCCACCTCTGCTTCAGAGCTTTCTTAGGACTCCAGTAGGGTCAAGGTTTCATGTGGCTGACCAATAAAAGTGCAGAAAGGATATGATGTTAATATACAGATTATAGAATACAATAATAGACTGATATTGCCATCTTCATCAGCTAAGCTTGGTACAAAAATATGTTGTGCACTTAAACATTTTTAGCAAAATTTAACTGCTTTTTGTTCCCTACCCAAAAAATGGCACTTAAAATGTCCCATAGTAGTCTACGGACAGAGTGCAGCCATATGAAAATATGTTCTCAATATGTTGTTGATAATTTACAAGCACTAGCTGCAATACACAGCAGAATGACATTTTATGAATAATGGTTTGAGATCTTTTCCGTAGCCAATCACCCTGAGTCATCTCAGTTGATAGATGATGACAAGCTAAATAGCTTATCTGAAAAGGTCAGAGGAAACATATGTCTCAGAGCTGTCCACTCAGCCATCAAGTCATGCTTATGGGATCGTACACACTGCCTCATCCTACTATGTCAGAACTGGTCAGCGTCATCTCAGCGTCAACTGTGCAAATGCCAGCTAAAACAAAACAAAAGTTTGTTATGATGCAAGAATGCTGGAAAAATGTATGCAGATGCTGTACCTTCACCCCAGGCTACGGAACATTCCATAGCCCCTTGAAAATTAGACTAAGCCACCATACTTGCAGTTAAGTCTCTTATCAAAACCATCAGTGGCGTGCACTCACTTAACCAAAATCTGCTCCTTATACCACAGTAATAAGAGACATATACATTTAAATGAAGAACACCTGGTCTCTTCCTCAGGTGCTCCCACCAGTACAGAATCCCAAGGCTAGATTAGTAATAATTTGTAAATTATTAAAAATGTATTGAATTTCTGTTTGGGATATAAATCAAAGGCTGCAAGCAGTTGCTTCTCATCTTGGCTTTCTTTCCCTACAAATGTTATGATGCTGAGCCCAAAAGTGAGCATTAAAACTGGAAAGAACATAATTTATGTGAACTTGAAGACTGATGTCATTCATCTAGATAAGTCTTGTGCTTAATAGACAAATGAAAGCCCTTAAAATGAGGGAACCACTTTAGGCAAAAATGGAGATTCAGCATATCATTTCTCAAAGTATGTAGAATTTTATTTCAAGAGACCACCTATTTTCATTAAATAGTTTTTTCTAAGACAAAATGGAAATGAGTAGCAAATGTTCTTACATACCTTAAAACACTGAACACAAATGACATACCACTGAATCATCATCTCCTATTTTCTCTTTGCCTCTGGGTGTAAAGATGGTGCAAGTTTGCATTTTGTGTATGATGTGTTAAAGGGACGTTTTTTAAGCTTACAAATATTTACCCATTTTGGCCACAAGGTTTGGCCAGTTCTTATGTACCTTCTCATAACATCAGAGGGAAACTCTCAAGATACTTCATTCATGCTTCAGATTTGCAAATACTGTAGTGACATTACTATTATTGTTTATTTTGTATTATTGATGGGGTTTTTTTTTATGTTTTGGCTTGATAAAAGAGTTAAATATTTCAAATGTACATTGGAAAATTGGTCCATTGGTTCATTATGTCATGTTAAATCACTTTATCTCTAAGTAGCTAAATCTTTAAATGAGCACACAGTCTTACATATTAAATCATCTATCAACGTAATTAGGACATAACAGTAGAATAAGCCAATTATGTTTTGCTTTATAATGGGTGGGACCAGTTTTATAGTACGGCAATTATGATCAGAAGTATAGCTAGTAGAATCGACTGTATGCCAAGTTTTATTACTGAAAGAGTCACTGTAAAAACAACACACGAGGTAAAATACATTTTAAACAGGACTGTCGAGAAAGTCAGTGTCAGTAATATAGGGTAATTGTAATTGTGCTTACCAAGATCCAACGATCCTTGGTTTCATCTGAAGATTTATTTAAGTGTGACTTGGCAAGACATTTTGCTCACAGTCTCATTCATTCGTTTATTATATGAATAATAATAACAACTAATCAACTCCCTGTTTTACAGCTCCTGTGCTCCACTGTGCAGAAAGCCCTGTTTGAGGAAGAAGAAAAGGTGAAAACTCTGTCCCAGAAAGTGAAGGTCCTCGAGAAAGCCAACAACCACCTGAAGGACAAAGTGAAGAACATGAAACGTCTGTTGAGGCAGGCCAAACGTGAGACCAAGGATCAGACGGTCCTCCTCAAGCAGCTTCATGAGTCTGAACCAGAGTTTCCACACCCACATCAAGACACCACTCAGGACCAGAAACCTGCTCACAAGAAGGTCCTGCCCAGAAAGCTCAAGAACTAAGGAACTTATTCTAATTACTGCCAGGGAGTCATGATGACTGCATATAAGGAATATTAGCAGGTCCTTGACAAAAGCTGAACACTTACAAATAAAGGTTACTTAGTGGTTCTTGGCTTGGGTATACTGTTCTAACAAAACCTTTATTTGCTGTGGAACCTTATTATTATGTGGGGATTATTAAACTAAAAACTTTTCATCCATTCTAGAGAACCAAAGGTGGTTATTCTATGGCAGGGTTCTATAAATGTCTAGAAAACATCATTTGTTTTTTTTTCCTGCTAAAAATGACTGTGAGGCTGTTACCACAAGAGTTGAGTCAGATGTGTTTGGTTAAATCAGTATACTGTATTGGAGCCAAGCCACCAGGATCAGAGCTGAAGAACCATATTTTATGGCATTGATCCGGAACCTTATTTGTACCTTTATTTTTAAGAATGTAGGTCTGTCCATATAAAAATGAGGCTATAAAATTTAATGGTTCTAATATTGTATATAATGGACTACATAGGTCTCATCCTAGCATTACACCATCCAGAGTATAGTTCTAGTCGTCAAGCTAGTTTTCTTCTTTACACACTTAAACAAAAAAAACATTGGATAAGCTTGCACAGTTTTTCACGTAGCAGATATGTTATCACTGCCAACCAAAATAATATTGCACGCTATCATATTTTTTCTTTATCATGACTGTGGTCACATAGATAACATTTGACAACAAATAGATCATTTGACCACAGTGTCATACTAGTTTTTATCGTTCTGTTATTTTAACAATTTTTTTTGTTAGATTGCTAATTGCTCATCCCATCCCACAAGAAGGCAGCTATAACCATACACTGTGGCTCAATCAGAGTCTCAGCTTGGACACAGTTGTGTGCAAAGGTTTGGGCACCCCTTGTTCAATCAAAGTCTCAGCTTGGACACAGTTGTGTGCAAAGGTTTGGGCACCCCTTGTTAAATGGCATGTTTTGTTGATTTTGTGAGTGAAAGTACACATCAGCCAGAACATTAACACCACCTACCCAATACTGAGTAGGCCCCTCTCATGCTGCCGAAACAGCTCTGACTGTGTTCACTTTGTGTTCTGACCCCTTTCTATCAGAGTCAGCATCCACTTTTTAAACCACACTACATCTTCTGTGGGATCGGCCCCTCACATGCATCAGTAAGCCTTGGGTGCCCATGCCCTGTCTTCGATTCACCAGTTGTCCTTTCTTGGTTCACTTTTGGTAGGTACTAGCTACTGCACACCTGGAACACTTCACAGCCCCTGCCCTGTTAAAGATGCTCTGACTCATTCATCAAAGTGGCTCAGATTCTTATGCTCACACATTTTTCCTGCTTCAGGCACATAGACTTCAAAAACTCATTGTTCAGTTGCTGTCTAATATATCCCACCCTATATGGTGTCATTGTAACACTATAACAAGATCATCAGTATTATTCACTTAACCTGTGAGTGGTTTTAATGTTGTGGCTGATCGGTGTAAGTACACAGTATCTATAGAGAGCACCATTCTGCACAATTTAAGGCACGAGTGCTGAACTTAACATACTGCAGGAAGTAAGCATACAATGTGACTTGTGAAATGTTCTTGTGAACTAAAATGGGCAGGAAATGACATATTTAAGTTCTCTCTAGAGGATGTTTTAACTGATTTTCACAAAAAGGTGGTTCATTGTTTTGCAAATGATGTCATATTGCACCTTAATGTAAAAGCCTTCCCCTTATGCCCTGTATAGTTTCAAATTTCAATTGAGTTAACAGTTTGTTTCAGTGGAGTGAGTGCTGTCTGAGAAACAGCCATTGGCCTATACCGGACAAACTGCACAACTGTTGCAGCTAGTACTGTGGCCAAATGTGCAAAGTATTTGACCATTTATAGGTGAAAAAGTGATGCTTTATTCTGAAACCTTGGTGCAAATATAGACCCAGCTGAATTTTTGACATCTCCGGATCTTGTTATGCACGACTTTTTCCAAAAGCCTCTCAGTTTCTCGTTTCAGATTGGAAGCGGTGTGAGTGTTTTTGCATGTGAACTGAGTGAAAATGATTTTTATATTTGCAAACAGGGCGCTGAGCGCTCAATAAACAGAACCACTACTCAGCGAGGGTTATTTTATGGTTATAAGTCTCAGCATTTAGTAAACTGTGTTTCTGATCAGGATTTGTAACGTTAAAGCTGTTCGTTTTGTTATAATGAAATGTAAACCATGTGTTTTTTTGTACGTTGAACATATTCACATGTACGCCATTAAACAATGAAATAAACTTTTCATTTTACTAAATCCTTCTTTTTTTGCAGTTTCTGGTACATGATGCTGATCCCTGTATTTTTGGAAACAGAAAGTGAATTGAAACCACATGTTCAACCACCGCCAAGGTCACTGCACTGGTCAGAACAGGACCTGCCAGAATTGTTGATTCAGCGTTTGTTTTCTGCCTTTATTCCACTAAGCCCACCGGAGGCAGTTGATCTAAGAGAAAGAGAGCGTGCAAAATGAAACTCATCCGCAGATGAATTCTATGCCTACACCAGTAGCATTGTTCCCAGTTACAATTGTCATGATTTGGTGCCAAAAAAAAGTTAAGCAAGGTTTAGTGGAGTCGAGCGATGGCCAATCAGAAGACAATTAAGTGCCTTTTGTATTCTTTTGTTGTAAAATATTTTCTTTATCTCTTTTTTCTCCCGTTTGGCCATCTTTAGTTCCACCCTCTTACTAGTACCACCCCAGTACAACGAGGCTTGTAATGTGAACATAGCTTCACAGAGTTTCTTGGTGAGTGGTAGTTTCAGAATATATGGTTCTGCAGTGATATATGAACCCAATGCAGTTTCATTTCACACTGTGAAAACTGTATATGTAACAACTTCTCCTGAGCAAAAATCAAACAAAACATCTTTATTTTAACTTAAAACTACAAATAAACCGAAATATGTTTTCAGCATATTCATTCAATTCACACCTACATGACGTTGATCACCACTGTTGGATCAACTTTGTTTTCACCATCAAGGTATCACTGTATATACATAGGGCATCAGCTAATCTGCATTATATTATAATCTCATGACAAAGTTTTGCATTTGCATTTGAAAAGTGGAAAATTATGTACATTTCATTTTTTATCTACTTTTTTCTTTAAGGGTTCTTTACATTCGCACATTTTTACAAAACTGGTTCTTTAAAGAATCATCCACTGAAAGGTTTTCTAGAGAAACAAGTTTGGTTCTTCTATGGTATTGCTGTAATTAATATAATTTCCATTTGATCTTTTAATTTTAAGAGTGTACTAAGCTGGAGAACATTCATTTCTTGACAGATTTTAAGAGTCTTAAGGTCACATGAATCATTTCATCCTATAAAACCAATTGCTACAGTTTTATAAAGACATCCCTTAACAAAGAAAAAGATTTTTCCTAGCATTAACTGTAGAAATGGCTTCCTAGGACACAATTTTCACATAATTTTGAAGTCAGTCAGAAACTCAGTTTTTTCAAGCTTGGCAGGCTACCATCTCCAGTCATTTTCCTCCACAGTTTCCAGGGCAGATATCAAACCAAATCCCCTCCATATGGCCAACACAGGAGGGGCGAACGAACAAAATTATAAATGGCAACCTTTAAAACGTCTTTGCAATGTGTTCTGTCTGAGTCTGAGCCGGAAAGCAACATCATATCACTTTCTACAAGATGGAGAACAGTGACAGACGTTTATAGACTCGCTATGCATGCACAGGACCTCTGATGGAGTGAATCTGACCTTTTAGAAGGGAGACAGACAGCAGGGTGAATGACACGCTCCATTCCGCTCCCCTCAGAACACTGTATCATACCCGGCACCACACAGGAACCTATCACGCCTCCATGGAACTGCTCCAAAGATGATATACAATCTTGGCCTTTTTAGTGTAAACATGGTGCACACAGGCAAGCTGCAAAACAGATGTCCCACTGCAGACCCTACCGTGTGGTGGTCCTCCTGAGAGAATTCCTGCTAATTGTATACATGATTTTATTTGCATGATTTTTTTCTCTGTGTTGTTCTGATGAGCTGGGCTCTGTGAAGTTTGTGGTGAATTTTGGCAGATTTTGGGGGAGATAAACTAATGAGCACTAATGGCTCCAGCTCTGAGTAAACAGAGCCCAGCTTCTGGAGATAAACTAAGCCATAAGAGAAAAGCAACACGTCTGGATGAGCAGATTGAAGCCAACTTTGCAACACGCTGGTTTGTCTGCAAATCATGCAATATTGCACCTCCCATTGTGTGACGTGAGACCAAAAAAATCTTGCTCAGAATGTCAGGCTTTAAGACATCGTAGCTCATCCCTGTCCAAGACAAAACAAGTATCTCCAAAATAGTAACTTTACAGGAGAAGGCAAAAACGTAACTTCCCTCTTATGTAAATAAATGGAAGAATATTTTATAACAAGTGATTCTGGAACATTTATTTAAACATGATAAACATCTGTTTATCATAAAAAAGGTCACACAATGTAAAGGCCAGTTGCTACGTTGATGTAGCAAAAATTAAAATAGAAGAAACAAAAATGGAGATAGATTCAGAGACCCTTATCCAAAACTTTATACTGTTAGAATTTTGTCTTAGGATATTTTTGGTTCCCTAAAGCAGCAGTTCTCAATTAATCTTTTAAGTCTAAGGCCCTGTCCACACGGGGATTGAAATCTTGGATAAATGAATGCACTTAGCTTAGAGCTGGGCCATATGACAATATTTATCGTTATCGTGATAAACTGTGGTCACAATATGCTTTTCTGAGCATTTCTTGATATCACTTAAACACTGTAAAATTTTGTGTTTAATTTTAAGAAGCAAAACATCAGTCTTGCTTACATGAACATATTGCACCATGGTGTGAAAAACACTGAATAAAAATTATTTGTACTCATACTTTGATTTTATAGAGAAAAATGTGACACTATTGGCGTTTTCTTTTGTTTCATCTTAACGCATATTGTGACATATCACATATTAGGGAAATTTCTCAAAATATCATGATATTTTTGTTGTATTGCCAACCTCCATCTGAGCTCCTAGGTTTTTTAGCAGCACTTGATTGAATATGACATTACATTTGTTCAATGGCAAGACTGCATGTATTTGTAACTGAGTGGAATTTTGTGAGTTTACCTGTGGGGCCAGGCAGTCCAGAGTATTTTTTGACCCAATTAGACCTGTTCCTTGATCTCCCTGTGTTAAAAATCCTCCTAATATGCAATGTAGGCAGAGAAACGGCGCAGCTACTGGATTCACCCTCTGACTGCAGAATCATGGGATATATCTGGTTTTCCAGAATGTTAAATTATACAATGTAACACAATAAAGACATTTTCTTTGCACTTATCAGAATTTCAGAAAAAAAACATAACTGAATAACTGAATGCTAGGAAATAAATGTTAGAAGTTGCATCCTAATGTCTAGGCAGTCCACTCAGCCTACACTGATCAGCCATAACATTATGACCTCCTGCTTAATATTGTGTACTGACTAGACAGGCTAGCCTTCACTTCCTACATGCATCAACGAGCCTTGCGTGCCCATGAGCCTGTTGTTTTTCTATCCATTCATCCATCCATTTTCTATGTATTTTTTCTCCTCTTTCTCACTGTGGAACACTCTTTTAATGATGAATTTTTCAAAAGAAGATGCTCCCATTACATCATGAACATCTTGTCTCACTCTCCCCTTAGGTTGGATCCTTGTGAAATGGAAGTGAATTCATCTGGCCAACACTGTCTACAATGTCTGTCGAAACCCAGCCAGGCCAACAAGGTTAAAGCTGGTGATGTATCCTAGATAAGTGATTCCGTTTTATGCACAGTGAAACTGTCCAAAGGCCCTGACCACATCTGCTGTTGTTCATAATTACCCCATAATTCCAAGCAGCATCCAGGGCTTCCTCTTCTGAAGAGGAACCCGAACTCCTCCATGTTTTTCTAATTAATAACAGCCCTGTAAAGCTGAGATATGCTTTGGTCTCTGCCTTCGAGTGGCCATAGTAATTTTCCTGCATTCCAGCACACTTGCTGGCTCCATGCTTTCTGTTTTTATGGGTCAGTTTTATGAATCTCTAAATGTATTGTGGTGACTGTGAAACATTATGTGATTTTTTGAATGGATACTCATGGTTGGTGACTATTCGCAGAAGTTGAAAATGTAAAAGAAAATACAATGTTCCAGGTGTCTTGGGACAATTATGCTACAATAATTGAAGTTTACCTCAAATCTAGAGTCTCCAGCCTTAAATTGGCTCCTGTGGCCTCGGAATCAGTATTAAGAATGCATTTTTGAAAGTAGCATGCAGTTGTTCCAGAAGTTTCTTGATGACTATTCCATCTTTCCCTCGCATCCAGCAACCCTAGAAAGATGGGGGAAAATGTCTGCGTCTGTTCCTGCCAATGTTCTGCCTCTGTGAAGGAGCAACTAACCTGAACACCTTGTCCATGGTGTATGTAAGAAACAGTGCAGAGTACACTGTAGCTAAAATTTTTGTTTGGAGAATCTATGGAGTAACACTGTCTATCTTTATTAGCACCTCCAAATCCAAAGGAGAACTGGTGACAATGCCTGAGGGCTCAGCCTGGTTAACTTTAATGTGTGAAAAAAATCCCTGCTCCTAGCAGCTCTGATACAACTAATCAGCTCATTAAGAAACTTTGGAAAATGTGTAGGGTGTGAGGTGTGGGTTTCAGGAGCAGGGTTGAATAATAATTGTAAAAACAAATTTAAAAAATATGGCAAAAGATCTGCATTGCACTTGAAAATCTTTAATTGGTGGGAAAACAATAAAGAAACAATTTTAAAAAAATAAATAATCTAAGCTAAAGCCCGGGAGCAGCTACTGGTTTAGGTGCCTTGCCCAAGGGCACTTCAGCCATGCATTTAAAATGGGGAAAGTGCCACTAACTCACTCACTTCATCCTATATTTTCCCTGCTGGTCCCAGAGACTGAACCAGCAACCCTCCA
This sequence comes from Arnoldichthys spilopterus, assembly GCA_037974385.1. Lineage (NCBI taxonomy): Eukaryota > Metazoa > Chordata > Actinopteri > Characiformes > Lepidarchidae > Arnoldichthys > Arnoldichthys spilopterus. The sequence continues at coordinate 18,567,525 of JBBPDA010000132.1, read as the reverse complement.
GTCACAAGCAGTCTTCTCTAACCACTAGGCCACAGCTGCAAAAAAACATAACTGAAAGGTTTATTTTGAATGAGGAAAACACACAAGAGCTCCCCCTAGTGCAGGCACAGAGGCATTATCAATCAATTCACATAACCGGATTTTAGGCACAGCTAACAGAAAAACGATGTAACAGAACAATATGGATAATTTCCCGTTTAGCTTTTGAAGAACAATTTTAACATTTTTTAAATCATTAATTAACTCTTATGCCTTATTTTGAACTCTTATTATTAACTTTTATTTATGAAAATATGAACTTATATTTTACTTTATGTGCAGCAGTTTACTTTGTAATTTCAATCTAACTCATCTGTGTTTAACTTGTCACACTCACACGTTTTTCCTGCTTCCAGCACATCAACTTCAAGGACAGACTGTTCATTTACAGGTGCCACTGGAAGAAAAAAAATAAGTTGGTCATTGTTGTTCAGTTCACTTGCCAGTGGGGTTAATGTTATAGCTGACCAGTGTATTAAATGATGGGGGAAACACTGGTATTGGACCTTGCACAGCAGTCTCTTTAAAAGTGATGTAAAGTTAGATGGGAAGCATACGTGCTGTCAAGTTAACTAATCTCTAACATGATTCATTACTGTTTTCTGTTTTTTACAAGCACTGAAAAAAAAAAGGTGAGAAATACAATACTGCATTCCTAGCTGGCAGTTAATGGAACTACTTTTTGATTTGTCTGATTTTAAGTGACAAACTGTAACGTCTTGTCTCGTCTTCTTGTCATCGTTACTTCATGTCTTCCCATGTGCTCCCTTTCTTGTGTTTTAACCTAGCCCCGCCTTGTCTCCACCCTCGTCACCTGTGCCTCGTTCCTGTCTCCTCCCTACATCAGGTGTTCCTATTTAGTCTTGTGTGTTTGTCTCAGTCCTCGTCGGTCATTAGTATGTGTTTCTGTGCCAGAGTCTATTTCGGTTTTGTCCTTCCTGTTGCCTTTGACATCTTTGGTATTCCCTGTCGTGTTTAGCCTTAGTCGTGAGTTCTGTTATTCTTTCTGTTCATCTTCGGGTTTTTTTTCTTTCTTTCTTTCTTTTGTCTGTTAGTGTCCGTTTGTCTATTTAAAATCAAACTTAAAAAGAAAGTCAAACTCGCACTTACTTCCTACAACCCTTCGACCAAATCGTGACACAAACCTGAAGAGCAACCTGCCCTAACGGTCCAGATCTGAGACTGTATTTTTAAATAAAGCAACAGTATCCCAGCAAACAAGTCTCAGGCTTCACTGGCCCTCCCATAGTGATTTTATTCGCTGTGACTCACAGTTGTGAAGTTTTCCCATGAAAAGGCCATGTGAAAGCAGGTTATAAAGGCTTTGTGCTGGTTCGGTCCTGTAACTCCGCTGTCGAGTCCATTTGGCAGCGGTTGAGCAAAGCGTCTGAATACATCACAGGGTAATTAAAAGCTATTTGGGGGGATGGTTGGGGTAGAGTTTTGAATAAATAGGGACTGGTAACCCCCAGGCCCCTGCTCCTCTATTCAGCAGACAATAAAATGACCCGAGTGCCAAGAAAAGCAGTGAAACAAGTAAGGTTTTAAATGCGGAGCTGCAGGGCAAACAAAGAACAACATGACACAGGGCTAATTAAGGATTAAATGAAAGTTTGGACCAGTCCCAGGATGCGTTGCAGCTGCAGATGTGAGAATTAATGCAGATCTGTTCGACATATGACTAGCACTCTCTCCAATACAATGTGTATGTGTGTGTGTGTGTGTGCGAAGATCCTGGCATCCCTGAACATTTCTTAGTCCAAAACACCTCAGACATCTCAAGAGCCCCAGCAATAATATGCAGCCTCTGTCGGCTGATGCGAGTAACAGATTTGACTTTATGATTTAATAAGAAAAGATGTCGGTCTCCTCCAGATTCCACATAGTCATCACTCATAACCAAAGAAAGCTGGAGATGGCAGCCTAGGTTTGCATTTTCAGCAGGTTTACATAAGCAGCAACAATTTATCAAGCTTAACTCCATATACTACATCCATGCCTTCATTTATTATAATGATTTAAGCATGTCCTGTTATACACAGTGATCGCATTCACATATTAGCATGACATCGCTTTCATAGCATGTTTTTTAGTGGAGTTTTTACACTCTATGAAAATCTCAGCTGCCATTTACATTGTGTAAACGTTTTTCATTGAATGGACCAATAGAAACAAAAAAAGCATTTACATATATCCACCTATTCATTGTACAGAAGTTTAGCTCCACCCATCCATGAGAAAGTTATAAGGACTGTTCCATCCATCCATTCATCCATCCATCTATCTATTTCCTAAACTGCTTTTTTTCTGATTTCAGGTCACAGGGAATCTGTAGCCCATCCCAGCTGACTATGGCAAATTTAGGAAATTAAGGCGAATGTTACGTTATATTAAAGTAAATTAAACGTCGCTACAAAATGCCTACGTCGTTCAGAGCGCATTCACTTATTCACGAGTTGAACGCCCATGTGGACTAAGCCTAAGAGGTTAGAGAGGTTGGGAACAGCTACGCTAGCTATGCAGAACTATGCAGATGTTATAAGTGGACCATATAGTGAAAAAATCCAAGGAAAATGTAAGGTATTGGTGTTTAGATAAGAACATCCTCCTGTTCTCATTTCAGTGATGTTTTGTTGCTGTCGTGCCAATAAACACCACTTGGTAGCAAAGAATGTTTTCTCTCAAATGCCAAAGAATCGTGGAACAGTACATTACCAATGCACAAGTCCCAAGGAGGTGGTTCATTGACACACTGCTGTTGCCGCCATTCTGAAGGGATCATTTGTACTTTTCAGTGATGTCTATACATTTGCTGGCTGGATTCCACAGGCCTCAAATGTTCACAGTATAACCACAGCAGCTATTATGTAAATAATAGAATTAAACTCCTTTGTGGGCTGTCCTAACTAAAATACCACTCCCTGCACACACACATGCGGGACAGTGTTCAAGAGATGGATTTTAACACTGAAAACCCTGAGCACCACGAGGAAACTCGTTTGGAATTTCTCCCACATTGCCCTCCATTAGCCCACCCACAAGCCAGTATAAGCCCGCCCACAAGCCTGCCGTCTTCTCCTGGGCTATTAAGTCATTTTGTCATGCAAATGCTGCTGCAGCTGAAGTGTGAAGGCATCTTGAAATTCACTCTACAGTCAGGAACAGTTTTGCGTTCACCCTCGTGTCCACTTGCGATCAGTTTTGTGTTCACCGTCGCGTCCTGTCGTGATAACTTTTGCATTCACCGTTGCGTGCAGTCACGCTCAATTTTGCGCAGCGTTATATTTGCTAGGGATGAGTGGATCAATAGTAAAACAATGAAACATCCAATCTTAACAGATCTTTTTTATCAAGCCTCATACAAAAAATACTGATATTTTCTTTGTTCAGTATGCTGAATATGTTTATATAACTTAATGTGCCTTTGATGCTGAGAAAGTGAATATTGTAGCAAATAAATATGTATGATGGGAACTCGTTTTCCCTCCAGCCTCCCTCTCTGTTTCTCATATATACGTACACATAACATAAGGTAATGTAATGGCAGGTCATTCACAGGTATTTCATGTAAATTAGTTTAAGGGTTGGTTAATTTAATGCTAATGTAAAGGAAATAGTTTTTTTAAAGATTGTGTTAAGATTTGATGTTTGAAAACATAGCCTACTACTGTACCATCCATCAGTCTTTAACCACGTCTTCCATCTCAGGTCGTAGGACAGCTGGAGCCAATCCCAGCTGACTACCCATGGCAGGGTACACCCAGGACAGGAGGCCAAGACATCGCAGGGCAACACAGAGACCGGTAACCATTTACTCACACATATGAGCAATTTGGAATATCCGATCAACCTAAACCGCAAGCCTTTGAACAGTGGGAGGAAACCAGAGCACCCAGAAGAATCCCAAGCCAACACTGGGATAGCTTGCAAACTCCACACAGAAATGCCTGGGGATCAAACCGAGGACCTTCTTGCTGTGAGGGGACAGTGCTTACCACTGCACCACCATGCCACCCTACTACTGTGCCATACCAAGAAAACATCTAGCATGCATCTCAAATACCATGGATTAGATAGAAAATGGGACCTGGATTAAATGCAGTGCATATGCGTCTCATGTTACATTTCATTTTGATTACATTTCAAGACTTGCGGATTTGTTGAGCAAGGATTTATGAGTGTGGGTGATGTTTCTGTCCCAGTTGTTTAGTTTTGACATTGAAAAGATCTCACTCTTAGGAGATTTATGAATACTGGATATAAGTTTTAGTTCCCAAGCAGACACAAAATCCTTGATCTTCAAGTGATTATTTGTGAAGTTCAACATGAAGCCATTATTGTCATTATTTGTCATTGTCAATAATTAGAGTTATTGCTAAATATATGTGTAATAAAGCTCACTTGGAGATGAAACGCAAGTGCGGTTGAGAAGAGTTTTATTTTAAAACAACTCAGTGTCTTCAAGCTTGAGGTCACCAGGGTTAAACAGATGCACGTAGACGAGGCAAAAACAGTGGTCAGGTTGGAAAAAGGTCAGAACTCATGACAAACTGGAATATCAGAGGAAAACCAAAATCGAAATCCAAGGAAAACAGTCCAGGGTCAAAAACACAGTTATCGGGAATATCCAAGGCAAAGACAAGAATCCAAAATACACGATACAACACTCAGGGGTCAAAAGCCAGGTAATCAATACAAGAATATAACACTCAGAGACGAATCTAGAAAGAATACGTAACCTTGCAACGTAGTGTTGCATTCTGGGCTATTTAAAGTCTGTTCTGATTGGTCCCACCGAACCACCTGGGAAGGGCGGAGCCGGAGTTAATACTCCAGTGATGCAGACCGGCTGCACTAGGTGAAGCCTTAGCTCCCCTGACAATATGATTGACCAAGCAACGTGTATCATTGTCAATATATCAATGAGTGCACTGTTTTCAGTGTTTTAGGAAATATCTTTGTTAAAATATGGTAGGGTGGGGGATGATGAAGATGTCCTGGATCATCACCCAAACAATAACCATCACTTAAACTTCACAACCCATCAATGGAGCACTGCAAGTTAGTGCTAAGGTCAAAGAGAGACTAATGGTGCTGTACCAGGTGATGCCTGGTGCTACTGGTAATACCAAGTGGTGGTGAGGTCTTTAATCACTGATCTAAATTCACCCAACACTAAATAGAACTAGGCTATAGGCTAAAGTGATGCCTCTTGCCCTGGCAATAATTAGGCTTTGACAGTGTTTGGCTGGGTCTACCGTGAATCAGTAGTTTTTCATCAAGTATCCACTATTTATACAAGACATCACTGCTAAAAATGTACTTGAAAATTCCCAAAACCAGGGTAATGTGACTTTGATTAAATAACTAGCTTTTATACATGGAAGCATTTACATGTGCCTGTATGGAATGTGAGAATATCTAAGTGAAGGTCAATGATGAGAAGTTCCTTCTTTTGTGACATGGACTAGTTTGCTTTAGCGGTGCATGCCGTTTTAGTAATTAATTTTCAAAGGGTCATTACAAAGAAATATTGTCAAACCTTTACTTGACAATGCCAAAGCTGATTTTAAAGTAACATTTCATTCATCATAATGACATTTTTCAAAGTTCTAACCAGTGATCAGCAATATCTAAACTAGAACATGATGGCATAAAATAAATTCCATGAACAAAAGCTCCACTTCATATCAAAATGTAATGGACTTTGCCTGGAATAATATGAATGAATATCTTTACTGTCAGTGGTCAATGGTAAGATGTTCATTCTTACTTGACAAGTGCAAGTATGTGACTGGGTTTTCGCCAAAAGAAAATGAATAATTATTTGACATGAAATTGAGATGAAAAGATTGAAAATCCAGACGTTATACAAGGTCATTTTAGGTCATTTCACAATGCAACGTGGTCTTAAGAATCCAAGACAAACAACAAAAGCCGTAACGTTTCCATGTAGAAGTGTCATTCCGTTAAGGGTCAATGTGCATCCCAAATCTTGCATGGGACTGGACAGAGGAGTACACTTTTGCCAAGGTCAGTGACAGGGCTGGGAGTCAATCCCAAAAACAATCAATTGCTCAGTTTTAAGCATGTGGGAATCAAGAGTCTTTGTTTAATTTTGGCCTTGATTCCACTGAGGGATGTCCATGTTTGCCCGCACCTGCATGTACACATATTCTGCTGTCACTGTCTAGACATAAAAAATGCAGTCCAGCTTTATTTCCTTTAGACAATATGGAAAACAAAGTCAAATTTGCAATAAAAAATGGCACACAGTCAAGCAATACTGGCAGTCCAAAATATCCACCCACTTCAAGGAGTCAACAGAGTGAATTAGGTATGTTTGGTGCTCTGAGGCCTGTGAACCTGCCTGCTTCCCTTTTTTTTCTCTCTCTCTCTCACTCACTAAGCTCTCTCTCTCTTTCTCTCTCTCTTTCTCTCTCTCGCTCACTCGCTCTCACTCCCTCGCTCACTTTGTCTTACTTTGCTTTTCTCTGAGTCTTTGGGATCCC
>JBBPDA010000132.1:18527734-18543208 GCA_037974385.1 Arnoldichthys spilopterus | reverse complement strand
CGTGTGATGGGTTAAATGCAGAGGTCACATTTCGTTGTGGTGCTTGAGTGTGTTCACAATGACAAATCGTCACTTTCTTTCTTTCATTCATTCTAAAAGTTGGATTGGAATGACATGGCTTTGCAAGAGACACAGGCAGCTCGGCTAATTTACATTAACGCTGGATACATTTTGAACTACAGTAATGAAAGTACATCAAATTTAATTATAGTTCTTTTAATTCTAATTTTTTTTTTAAGGCAATTAAAATGAACAATTAAGTACTTGTTTGGAAATGCCAACAGATATCCAAAGCTTGTAAAATGCTATCTGGGCCAGGAATAGGTGATATTGTATAAAATTGTCCTACTGCTCTATCTTACAGCAAGAAACTCCCATTTATACATATTTTACCCCTACAAAATACATTTATATGACTTAATATTGATTTTTTTATATGACCCTATTCATTTGATACACACTACACACCATCAGTCAGTAGAAACCAGCTAACAAGGAAAGGCTACTTCATAGATAAGATAGTAAGTACTATCAAAACATGTTGACTCTTGACAAAGCATGCAGCAAACCTTCCACAATTTTGCCGTCTACTGTCCAACATCCAAAGTATTTCTGAATGTAGCAGCCAAGTTGGGTTGTGAAGCCTTTGGCATCATTACCACACAGTTGTTGCTGAATTATTTACTTGTTTCAACTTGAAGCTGAAAGTATCATTGCGTGACTCCTGTCCATCATACCGTGCATTCAATGAAACAGAGCATTTGTTTTTCTTTAGTCTGGGTTGAACAGCAGTTTCACTGACATGGTGGTGTAATGGTTAGAGGGTTCCCAGTTCAAATCTCAGACCAATACAAGTACTACTGAGGTACCTGAGAGCAAGGTTCCATCCCCAAGTGTTGCTTGCTGGGCGCTGCCTAAGTTAGCTGCCCACTGCTCCTTTATGAATGGGTTAAATGCAAAGTATTAAAACATAAAAGTTATTTTTTCTAGTAACTAACTACTTTTATATGCAGTCATTAGTAAAATAATGTAATTGCTTTAGAGAGAAGTAACTAGTAACTGTAATTACTCATTTTCAGTTATTTTCACTGCTGGCAACCAATAAACCTCTGTTTACGATGAAATATGGCCTATTATCAGTAGGCTGCGGAAAGAACATCTGGCTTTTGGATATTTGAATGGAAGGTAATCTACGCTCTTCTGGATGGAGACACAAACATTTCCTCGGAAATCCCAAGTTTATGGAACTTTTTAAATCCAGAACTCGTCTCTTGCTGCCTTGAGCAGTAGCCAGTTACAGAACCTCCTATAAACATCCTATAACAGTGGTATATGAACGGGAAAGTTTTGCTACTTTTGTTTAGAATTTCTTTATTCCTGGGAGCAATTCCAAAGATACCACTGAAGCAGGCACCTTACTGGCCTTCACTCATCACTCATCATTTTCAGTGTAAGGTCTATGGAAACAACACAGTCGAGCAGTCAGTGCTGAGTAGGAGTCATGGATAATAATACTAATGAAGAAAAAATCTGTCGTCTCCTGTGCTTTTGCAGAAGCCTGGCTGCCAGTCAAAACCCCCTCCAGGTTTGCACTGGACTGGCTTTACGTCATGCATGCAGGCCAAAAATGAACGAAGGTGGCAAGAAGGTGGACTTTTGTTAATGACATATGATGCAATCCAGGACACATAGACCAAACATAAATCTCCTGTTTGGCACAGCATGCTGCAAGAGCTCAGGAGATGACAAGCCTGCTACTTGACCCGAGCCCGACAGGACCACTTACTTACTTACTAAGTAACAACATAAGTATGCGTTTAGTTCAGGCTACTCTACTCACCTCAACAGCGACCATAAGTGTCGCTGGTGCAAACTGTAATGTATGAAGCCCAACATGGTGAAGCATCTTTCATATTAACCTGAACACACCGAATGTCTTCTGCTACTGAACATCTAGCCGTCCCTAAATCCAGATCTTTACTGGCAAAATCCCTCATAATTGTAGAATTCTGTGCCACATCTTCATCATCTGTTTTCCCAGCCAGCAATATTGTGTTTTCTTCCACGGGGCTAAGGTTTGACAAAAAATCTGCATCATTAGTATCTGAATGACAGACACTTCGATACTTTCGCTCCTAGTGCAGTGGAGGCCTAAGGTCGCAGGTTCAAGTCCCGGCCCGGGCACCACTGAGGTTCCCTTGAGTAAGGTACTGTCCTGCTACACTGCTCCCCGGGCGCTGTTGGTAGCTGCCCGCTGCTCCACGTGTGCACGTGTGATGGGTTAATGCAGAGGTCACATTCGTTGTGGTGCTTGATTGTGTTCACAATGACAAATAGTCCCTTACCCTTCTCCTACAGACTCAGACCAACCTAATCCTTAATTGTTTCTTCGGTCCTGGAAGTCGCTTTGGATAAAAGCGTCAGCCAAATGAATAAATGTAAATGTAAATGTAATCCTCACATTCAGAAGTTCCTGAAGGCTCAACTCAATCAGTACTTTTAATATTGAGAATAACCTAAACTTATCAACGTTTATGACATTATCACAGTTATGGGTAGAAAAACTATTCTTAATGTATAAATTAATACTGTACATAATGTACATAACTGTATCTATGTGTCAGGTTCTGAGGGTTTCAGCCTTTGGAGGGGGGAAGAACACCCTGATTGCTTTTTGTGTAATGGCACAGCGGTCTTTGCTCATTGAGATACTGTCTTAAATGGCATGTCTTTGTTTTTACATCTGTTTTATTTTCTTTGAGACCACCTGGTCCATCCTTGGTTCTCTAGATAGCACATGAAGTATAAAAGACAGGACATCAGTCACAGTGCAAACCCACCGTTCTCTCCCTTTCCATTTGGGAAACGGTAGAGAACAGTCAGTAGTCAAAGCACAGAATCAGAAAAGACACAAATCTTGTTATGTAAGCTTACCTATACTCTACTTATGCACAAGTCTTACTCCATATTCTTTTTAAACAGGCATTAATGTACAGTTTACAATACAACGGACATTTTTTGGTGTGGGTGCTGCTAGAATGAGCTGTCCTCTTTTCCTGTCGTATGCCTAATCCTGCTCAGCAGTTGTTCTTACTGTAGTTTCTTACCTTTGTTTGTTATAGCTCTTTTCAAGCCGAGTGGCAATACCACAGTACAACGTAATCGAATAAACCATGTTCACAATAGCCAGATTTGAAACCAGAGCTGCTCTGTGTCTCTAAAAATCCCTAGTCAAACTGCAGCATGTCTGACTATAGTGTAGTGATGAGGCTGTAGAGTGCATCACTGCAAAGCAATGGAAATATTTTGGGAAAAAACTGCCTAAACTACTTGTCAGTAAACACACTGTATTGTGGTGGTTGTTGGGAAACATAATAAACCTTAAACACATTAAGCATGTAGCATACAGTCACATGCAAATGTATGCACACACCAATTATGCTAAACTGCACGTTTTGTTGACTGAAGTGCAAATAAGTTGATACGTGTATTAAGGAGAGCAAACGTATACAGCACTGCACAAGAATTATTTTTTAAAATGTTTAGCTGGGCAGAAAGGGCAAAAAACAATAATATTACAATAATTCCAAAAACAAAATTAATACAGTAAGTAGATTTTATGTATGCCAATGTGTTGGCTTAATTATTTTCAGTATTCAGTACTATAATGTTTAGAGCCTTTTCTTTTCTTTTCATCCTGTCTTTTATTATCCCTATCCTATTAAAATGTATCTTACACGTTTTATCATGTTCTGTTCTATTTTTCTTCTTCTTCTTCTTCTTCTTCTTCTTCTTCTTCTTATTATTATTATTATTATTATTATTATTATTATTATTATTATTATATTTGCTATTATTATTATTATTATTATTGGTATTATTATTATTTTTTTATTATTATTCAAATACAATCATGCTTGAAATGATGTCATATTTTCTACATTTCTATATCTTTCTATATCTGATCATCCATCATTTATGGAGAAGAATCAAACTTCTAAAGAGTTTACAAACTTTCAAGCACCAATGTATCTGCTTTGGCTCAGTCAGTCCTTCATTACATTTAATCAGGTGCTGATGATGGAATTTCCCAAATCCACACAATAGCTGGAGCCATTAAGAAATGTGGAACCAAACCTGTGTTCTTCTAACCAGCTCACAAAACATCTAACAATTTTATATACTTTTATTGGCTTTCTGAATTGTTTGCATGTATTCTAATGCTGAGTTGTGTTTTCTAATCAAATTAATAGCTTTACACTATTTGGAAAAAAAGCTTAAGACCTGCACTGTACAGTGTGACAATTTTGCAAATGAAGAGTGTAAAATATTGAAAAAAATAAATATGAAACATATCTGTACTGTTTGCACGGGTCATATTGAATATTTTATTTTATTTTTCCTTCAATATCTTACATTTGGCACAAACAGCATTAGTGTTTAAAAGTAAAGTTCTCTGTGGATGTGAACTTATTTTGACTTGTGACAAAAAAAGTTTAAACTTTCTTTCAACACACACACACACACACACAAAACACACACACACAATTGGCCTCACCTTCAAATCTCGGTGCACAATGCCCATATCATGCAGGTACTTTACAGCATCCAGAATCTGCTGGATGAGCTTGCTGGCATCTTTCTCTGTGTAAAATCCTTTTTCCACAATCCTGTCAAAGAGCTCCCCACCAGAAACCCTGCAAACAGGAAAATATGCTGTCAAAGCTGCTCTCTCTCATTCTTTCACACACACACACACACACACACACCCACACACACACACTCTTTTACACTTTCCCTAGACAGGCTGCCTCACAGCATGACACTCAGTGCCAGCTGGTGATGTTCTACACCTCCTCCACCCCCAGGGGGAGCTCCTTGCACTCATTTTGGGCCAAAACACTTACCACTCGCTACCCACACACACGGACATATTTGGTTAAGTCAACTCTGAAGTGTGAATCATCATAACTCACATTTTGAGGTTTTTTTTGTGTGTGTGTTCTCCCTGGAAGTGTAACGTCACTAGCGATGCAAGCTGTTTTCCTTTTTAATCTGCTCGTGTGATATGAGCTACTAAAGGAACCGTGATATAAAAAGATGGTGATGATGCAAAAATCCTACGCCCAAACGTGACCGAACAAACACGCACGCTTCAGTAGGTCGTGTCAAAAAACATAGTGGAGATTGTTTTGTGAAGCATGAAGCTCTCTTGATTGTATACAATGCCAGGACATGAGGGTCAACCCTACATATGGAAATGCCTATTTGTAACAGTAATGAGCCCCCAAATGTTTTGTCAGTTTTTGGCAAATGCAAATGAAACATACAGATTTTGAAAAAAAGTCTTTTAACAAAGTCAGGGCCCTTTTCTTCATGCCTGTTACTACAATTTTTGTCGTGCTTCCTCTGGCAAACTAAGGAAAATAACCCTGAAAATGTGCTGTCACACACACACACACACACACACACACACTCACACACACACACATCCACATCTCTGGCTGAGATTAAAGGTCTGGCAGGCTCAGTGCTTTCAGCCTGCATGGCAGAGTGGTGCCGCCTCCCCTAAAGAGCAACACTCTTTCCCCATCAGTCATCCATCCCCTCGTTCCATCTCTCCCTCTTTCTCCATCCTGTCTCTTCCTCCATCTCTCCCCTACCACCATAACCCCCCCCCTCTCTCTCTCTTTCTCATCTTTATCTTTATCTGTCTCTAAAATAGGGGGAGGAGGGCAAGGTCTTCGATTCTTAGATGCATGGTGATGCGGATGTGGCCGTATCAGTTAAAAGGTTGTGGGCCTCACAGTTAGAAGGTCTGGGGTTAATCCCCAGGTCGGCCACGGGTGCCTTTCTGTGCAGAGTTTGCAAGCTCTCCCCGTGTTCACATGGGTTTCCTCTGGGTTCTCTGGTTTCCTTCCACAGTCGAAGGCTGCAGTAGGTTGATTGGATTCTCTAAATTGCCTTTAGGTGTGAATGTGTGTATGAATGGTTGTCTGTCTATGTGTTGCCCTGCGATGGGTTGGTCTCCTGTCCTGGGTGAACCCCGCCTTAGGCCCGCAGTCAGCTGTGATTGGCTTCAGAGTCCCCACAATCCGGAAACTGAAAAAGTGGTTTAGATTTTAAAAGTGTTTCTACTGAATTATTGAATATTTGCAAAGCTCAGTCACTTGAGAAGTCACTACTTGTGAGCGGTGGTCGTCTGTCCAATAGTGGAAACCAGAGCAGTAGAAAAACTCTCAAGGGCTCTGGTATAAACCTACCTACAGGAATAAGACTCTTTCCATCTCAAGGCAAGTGCTCAAGACACAACACATGTCATGAACCAACTGGGCGGGAACTCCCACATGAAGCTTCAAGCGGGATCAGTGACTTCATTGGCTCTAGGTGATACAAGCACCAGCACAGGGCCTCCTCGAAAACAGCCAAGCCAACTCGATATCCGCTTCGAAGTGTCGGCAGTTGCCATGACATCACTACCATTTTGCACATTTCCACTCAAAGGAGGAAGAAAAACACCTGGTTGTAGTTGCTGCCAACCAGAGGACCATCGAACAACTGAAGTGAAGCGAATCTCATACTTTATCACATCTTTTATCTTATAGTCACATAGTGGGGGGGGCGGCATTTTTTGGAAAGGTTTTGGAAAGAAAAGATCATTTTATCATTTTATCATCACGTCGCAGCCCCGTGTATCTCAATCGAATCAGGAGGTGCTTAAAGATTCCCAGCCCCACTCTAACCACACCCCCTCCACCATCTTCCCAGTATCTCTCCACTCCTTTCGACCCCTCTTTCAATCCTTTAGCCGTTCCAGATATCATTCCATCCTCTTGACCTTTCCGACCTCTTTTGGTTCAACAATATAGTAGTGAAAGTGACTATTTGTCATTGTGAACACACTCAAGCACCACAATGAAATGTGACCTCTGCATTTAATCCATCACATGTGCACACGTGGAGCGGCTATCAGCAGCGCCAGGGGAGCAGTGTAGCGGGACGGTTCCACGCTCAAGGGAGCCTCAGTAGTGCCTGGGTCAGGACTTGAACCTGTGACCTTCTGTTTACAAGGGCAATGTCCTAACCACTAGGCCACCACTGCCCACAAATTAGCGAAACCACACAAAGCCACAACCCTTGAACAACAATCCCAACAAGAGCAATAACAACAAAAGCAACAACAACTACATGGGAGGAAGCTTTTAAAAATGCCTTGGAAGGAAGGAAGGAAGGAAGGGAGGGAGGGAGGGAGAGCAGAGCAGACTAGAACCGAGCGTAATAAAGTCCTATAGTTAAATCTTAAATCACAGCTTATTAAGATTTTAAGCAGACTCTTACTTCCCCCCACGGTCTTCTTTCATTTTCAGCTACTTATCAAATCTAGGGCTGGCAGCTCCTGGCCTCCATCCTAAACTAAACCTTTAGAAGAGGAAATATGAAATGAGGCCAGATCAGTGCTGACAGGCAGTCTGAACTAATAAACAGGAACTGGAGGAAGAGACCCTAACAGGAGACACACAACGTCCCTGTGCTGGTTACTCCTGTCTCTCTTTTCTCTCACTATCTCCCCCAATCTTCTCATGTGACAAGTCAGCTTTGGGAAGAAGAGTGTGGGTGGGAGGTGCTGGAAGGGGGGGGGTGTAAAAACTGTGGCCCTTGAAAGTTTGTAAAAATATTTAGTATTTTTTCATGAACAGGACTTTAAACATTGTTTTAAATCAATGCTTTAAGTCAAAGGGCAGTGGTGGCCTAGTGGTTAAGAGATTGCCCCTGGGACCTGAAGGTTGCAGGTTTGAGTCCCAGCCCAGGCACCACTGAGGTACCCTCCCCTTATACTGCTCCCAAGGCGATGTTGATAGCTGCCCGCTGCTCCACGTGTGCATATGTGTTGGGTTAAATGCAGAGATCAGAGGGTGAAGACTGGAAGGGCAGGAAGCCTCCAACAGAGTCAGGTCAGCATACAGTCATTTTGTAATGATTGTCTAATAAATAAACTAGTCAGCATTTTGTAATGAACAAGTCTGCACCTCTATGGCAGGTGTGCCTGAAAAAAAAATGGCTCCGGAACTTCTGAAATCAAAGGGTACAGGGAGTCTTGCTGCAGGAACAGCCTCTGCTCTTCTGGTAGGACTTTATTAAAGATGTTGTAACATTTCTGTGAGGATCTGTGTTTTGTGTTTTGGCCCAAAAATAAGTGCAAGGAGCTCTTTGGAAAACCATAAGGCCAGAAAAAAAAGATTTCTGGAGAGGAAAAAAAAGAGTTTTTGATGCTAATCAGGCTGGAAAAGATTACAAAAGCATCTCAACAGAGTGTGGCCTCCACCAATCCACAGTCTGTGTGTAAACGCAGGAACTTACCTTCTACCGGCAAAGATCACCCCAAGAGCAAGGGGTGTAATAATCTGCAAGGTCACAAACCTAGGGTAACTTCTAAGCAATAAAGGCCTCTCTCAGACAGGCGTTGTGTGTGTTTGCGTGTCTGCCTTTACCTTGATTTCTCAGTGGATAGATAGAGAGTCCCTGAGGCACATAAGTAATTAAAGGGGCTTGACATTACGCATAGGAGAAAGACAGGCGCAAACATGTGCACACATCAGTGTTTCTTAGACAGGGGCTGTAGAGGGGAGGTGCCCACTCAAGTACACAGACAGCCACAGTTTTCATCGTGTCCCATTTTAACACAAAGAGGACATATTTTACATTGTTATGAATAATCAAGGGCCCACGGTGTCAATGATGCAAAGCATCAGTCTTATTTTTGTCAGTAGTCCTGAGCCTTCACTTTAGCCAAAGTGAAAAAAAGTGAGTGATTGTCACTGTGAAAACACCATAGCACAGCACATAGTGCACCAAAGCGAAATGTGACCTCTGCATTCAACCCATCCGTGTAGGAGCAGTGGGCAGCTGATGTGGGCAGCATCTGGGGAGCAGTGCTGGGGAGGGTACCTTGCTCAGGATTACCTCAGTGGTGATTGTGCTGGTCTGGGATTTGAACCAACGACCTTCCGGTCAGAGGAGAAACTCTCTAACCACTACAAAACCACTGCCCCATGATGTGACTCACATCTAAAAACCCAAAACATGCCCACCTCAATACCCAATTTGAAACAAGTAAAAGTGACTAATTTTCATTGTGAACACACTCAAGCACCATAACGCAATGTGACCTCTGTGTTTAACCCATCACACGTGCACACGTGGAGCAGAGGGGAGCTATCAACAGTGTCCGGGGAGCGGTGTAACGGGACAGTACCTTGCTCAAGGGTACCTCAGTGGTGTCCGGGCTGGGACTCAAACCTGCTACTTACTTCTTTGCGCATAAAACTATGTTTTCCATCAACTCCAGGTAGAGATAGTTGGGCAATGTGATGATATTTATCATTATCGTGATGAACTGTGGTCACAATATGCTTTTTAAGCACATCTTGATATCGTTAGTACTTAAAAAACACTGTCAAACATCACGTTTTAATTTAGGGAGCGCATCATTAGTCTTGCGTAAGTGAACATACTGTACTGCGGTGTGAAAAACACTGAATAAAAATGATTTGTACTCATATTTAGATTTTTTAGTAAAGAAATGGCACTGTTGGCTCCTTTTCCTTTGTCCCACCTTCACATATATATATATCACATTTCTCAAATTAGAAAGTAGAAATATTAAAATACAACAAAACTGACTCATATCGCCCTTTTAAATATTCAGCTACCTTTCGACAAGTGTGATAGTAAACAGTTTTACAGAGTTAGGCTTAAAAATGTGATGTTTCTGAATATTTGCCCATTTTACAACAATTATCCCCTTTGAGCAACCGTGCCCATATAAAGTCAATCATTGCTCTAGTTTCTATCAGCTCATCTCTGGCGCAGGTTTGGGTTCTGTCTCTCTGGGTAGATTTGCTTGGCTTTGCTGTGCAGTTATGTTTGGACAGAACAGAGCAGAAATAGGAAAAAAAAAATCAGTGCTTCAGAGAAAGGGATGGAAAAGGAATACTCAGACAGCGAGTCTGCTCTCCGTCTCTTGATTCTCCGAGAAATGGAGAGTGGCAAAAACGGTGAACAGTGACATGCCAGACATGCCTTAGAGATGAAAGTACTGGCTGCAAGTCACTCTGGCTAATGCAGCATGATGAACTGGGAGACACCTGCTTCTGCGGAGACAGAACCCAGCTATCTGGCAACCATTTCCTGCTCTGACTGCACTGTGGTGAATGGCAGGAGGTTGAGGACTGGAAGGGCAGGAAGCGTCCACAAGAATCAGGTCAGCATACAGTCATTTTGGAATGATTGTCTTATCTATCAGCCCATCGATATTTTGTAATGAACAAAACTGCACCTCTATGGCATCTGATATCAAGGGTACAGGCAGTTGTGCTGCAGAAACAGTCCACATTCTTTCAGAAGAGCTTTGCTATAAATGTTGGAGCATTTCTGTGAGGATTTGAGCCACAGACCTATTAGTGAGGTCTTGTTCTAAGGTTTCGGGACCACAAACGCCACATTGACTTATGTTTAAAGTACAACATGGAGCACCGTCAAACCGGAGAATCCAGTTCCAGTTCTCCACATCCCAATGGTGGGGGGTTTTATACCAATCTAGCCAAATTTGCATTGTGCATGGTGACCTTAGGGCGCTCTGGAGCATATAACTCTATTAACAATACCTTTCTTCTGGTTACTATTGGATAAACGGTGTATAGTACTGTATATAAATTGGTTTGACTCAGATTTAAAGCTGTGTTTCCGCTGTATTTATATCACACACCTACATGAATACACACACACACACACACACACAGGCACACCAGTCTTTTGTGGCAAATACTGTCAAGATTCAGAACATGAACGTGTTTTGAAATAGGGGCTAAAAGAAGCAACTGAACTAGATCATGAGAGGCTGCTTTAGAAGTCAGGCAAGCGCTCCCTCTACACTCAGCCCAAAAAAGAGACATCACTTACAGCTGCATGACGAGGTAGAGGTGCGATTTACTCTCGAAGATGTCCTCCAGGGAAACGATGTTGGCATGTTTAATCCTAAAAGAAAGCCACAGAACGAGAGACAGAGAGGAATAACATTAAAGCACAAACATCACAATTTAGACTACATAGGAGTGCCTGGGCTTCACAAAGGAACCATAATGCTATCTAGGCGAAATACAAGCAAAGTGGAGCATCTCTCAGTAAACATGATTTAAAATCCATGATAGCTTGGCAGAAATATCCAGTTAACGTCTACGCTAGCTTAAGTGGGACATGCTGAGCCAAAGCTTCTAGCAATAGGCAATAGGAAGAACACATTCATGAGTCTGTTTGTACATAAAAAGAAAGTGCTGTCTTCTCTCATAAACAAAGTCCAGCAAAAGTTGAGGCAAAAGGTAAAATCGATCTAAAAAGTATTTTATGCATGTTTTGATTATTAATACAGGATTATGAAGTGAAAGTGACTATTTGTCATTGTGAACACACTCAAGCACCACAAAGAAATGCGACCTCTGCATTTAACGCATCACACGTGCAGCAGCGGGCAGCTACTAACAGCGACCGGGGAGCAGTGTAGTGGGACGGTACCTTGCTCAAGGGTACCTCAGTAGAGCCCGGGCCGGGTCTCGAACCTGTGACCTTCAGGTCACCAGAACTCTAGAACACTCTCTCACACATTTTGATCACTGTTTAGGGGAAAATGGCAAATTTAAAACAAAAATTACCTTGCCAACTTTTTATTATAAAAACAAAAACAAACGTGTGAATGCCAACAGCTCCCCCTTGTGGAGAAAGCTCAGACTTTCTAGCATAGCTTTACCGTGAGAAGCAGATTCCAACTTTTTTCTTTGAAACTGCAGTTTCCTCTGGGATCAATAAAGTTATCTGATTCTGATTCACTTGCCACATATGTCTTAATCAATCATTTTTTAAAAATAAAGTATTTGATTTACATCAAGTAATCATGATACTTTCATTGTATTAAACCCCTGTCCCTTGAAGCCACGGTAACCTATATTTTAGGA
The DNA here is from genome assembly GCA_037974385.1 of Arnoldichthys spilopterus. Classification (NCBI taxonomy): domain Eukaryota; kingdom Metazoa; phylum Chordata; class Actinopteri; order Characiformes; family Lepidarchidae; genus Arnoldichthys; species Arnoldichthys spilopterus. The sequence goes on along the minus strand of JBBPDA010000132.1, from coordinate 18,531,203 downwards.
CTAACCAATCATGCGTCTGATCCAGAGAGTTAAGTTTCAGCCCTAATCTTGTCTCAGCCACAGACGCTGTGGCCAGCCAGACAGAGAGTCTGCAGTTGGCTGACACAGACAAGAATAATGCACACGCAAAAAAATCGATCCCCGGTAATTGCTCAAACTTTAGTGAATTGAGGGGAATATGTGAGCAGTCAGACTTTCCATAGCTCCACTCAGCTGACTGACGCGGCCAGAGCGTTACCAGAGCCCCACAGTTGCTTTAGTAGTGGTTCAGGTTATTATCCTGCAGCAAGGTGAAGCACCATCCAGAGATTTTTGAGGCAACTGGAGTGTATGTGAGCTGGTGAACAATTCAACCTGCTTCCATTATTACAAGTCAATCAAAACAGACAAGTGATCCAAACATGCTCATAACACCATGTCTTAGTAGATGAGGTAGTCTGCTTTGGATCAAGGATCAAGTTTTTTTACCACACTTTACTCTTCAATCTCATAACTCCACAAGATTCTGTTTCAAGTGATTTTAGCAAATCTTCTTCTTTCTGTTGGCTTTCTTTCACTTTGTGTTAAAATATCTGTTGTAATAATGGCGATTTCAAACCGAACAATATCATGGCCATCTGAGACCCAGGATACCAAGAGAGCATTATTTAACCTTGATCTGGGTAGGCAGGATGTCCCTCCCTCTAATCCCATTACTCAGTATGATGCTAGCCAAAGTGTCCTACTAGCTTGGAGTGTTGGAGGTATCCATTAATGTTGCCTTAGTGTCAGTTCAAAAGATCCACTTGAGGTTCATCTGTCTTATAGGAAGCAGGTCCTTGCCTTCACTCTTCCAGTGTTGGCAGTGCAGTATGATGGAGGAGTCCTAGTTAGTAGGTGAAATTTGGCACGGTGGTGCAGTGGTTAGTGCTGTCGCCTCACAGCGAAAAGGTCCTGGGTTCAATCCCCGGGTCGACCACTGGTGCTTTTCTGGGTGGAGTTTGCAAGCTCTCCCTCTGTGAGACACATGGGTTTCCACCCACTGTCCAAAGGCTGCAGTAGTTTGATTGAATACTCAAAAATTGCCTGTAGGTGTGAATGTGTGCATGAAGGGATGTCTGTCTATGGGTTGGCCTCCTGTCCTGGGTGTGGCCCGCAGTCAGCTGGGATTGGTTCTAGCTTCCCTGCAACCTGGAAGCGGTTTAGAAAATGGATGGATGGAAATGGGCAGAAATCTTGATAAAAAAATAAATAAGTACTCTGTGAGAAGTGTCTTGGAGAAGAATTAAGACTAGACTACATTTTCTATGTATTCCATGCCATTTAGCTGACTATATTTATTGGATTCCGATTCTTCAGCCTCATGATGATCAGCTGTATCAAAGGTAACAGTTCTGTTAAGAGAAAATAGCAACAAACTATTGCAAATGCCTCATCAAGAATCAACTTTCTGTTATCTCTATTGCACCTCATCATTGAGTTCATTGTTTTGTTTTTTTTTTTCAAATCCGGTTTTCTGAAGTTCCTAAAAAAAACTGCAATGTCCTTGTTTTGAACTTACATTTGGACCAGAGACTGAAATGAGCGACTGTGAGTGGAGCTGTCTAGAGCTGCACAAAGTCTTATTGGATCTGACAAGCTAGCGCTGCTATTTGACCCTGCAGCAGTGCTGCTAACAACACTGTAGGTAGGACTGGGGTTGACATGCAGCGAAAAAAGACAGCAGTCGTCCACAATAATGAAGAATGATGGCTAGTAGTATCCACTACCATTCAGTTCTGGAAAAATGCTCTTAAAAGCAACTAGATCATGGCAGTAATTCAGTTTTGCCAGAAAGGGTGTGAATATGTGATCTTGGTGTGTTTTCTTCAATGGTTAGTGGTCTTTCCTGTTGCCATAACCTTTGCTTTTATCATGTGACGCTTAAGTCTCATCTTTTCACTTAGTGCACCTCATGCGTATCAGGCTATCCTCATATCGAAGATTACTGAGGTTCCTTAATCAATCTTGAATCATCTCTCTCGCTTTTAATCTTATTATATCTTCGGGATGAAGCTTCAAGTGTGGCGATACATTTGTGATATAGCTGCATAATGAAAAAAACTGTACAGCAATTTTGTTATAATAGAAACATTTGCATTATGTTATAATTGTGTATTGTCTTAATCTTCAGAGCTCACTATTTATTCCCAACAATATTATTATATTTCCCTTGTTGAGAATTACAATATTAAAGAATTATCATCCAATTAAAAATGTTGACAAATACAAAAATAGTTTAAAATGTCCATTCATGGCTATAAAACATTACTACATTCACAGCCATCAACAAATTAGGCTTTTATTTTTCACGTGCCCTCTTGAGAGTGCCGTTATTAGTTTTTTGCTTTCATTTAGTTTCAAAACTTCTAAACTGAGTCAACTGCTTTGTTTTACCAAACTATTTGATTTACTATTATTTGTAAAGCCCTTTTGAATTGAATCAGTTGTTTTAAACGAAGAAACGATCTTCTGTACAGGGAACTGAGGACCACTTATATAACAGAAGACTTAATTGTCCAAGGACTAGTGAGTGAAAGTGCAGGCGAGTTTTGCGTTCATTCAGTGAAAGTGTTACTGGGAATGTTAAAGTGATCTAGATTTCTGCATGACATCATCCACCTCTTCGTGCCTCTCTGCCTGTTCCACTCTAGTCAATAGCCTGACTCTTTTCAGTGCCTTCTATTCACCTGCGAGCATGCATGAGTGTGTGTGTGTACGTGCGTATGCGTGAGAGAGAGAGAGAAACATGTGTGGGCTCTAATTGGACTGTGGTGGATTCCCACACATACCCACGAGGCACGGCAACACGACAGAGACGGGGAGGTGAGTCACCGGCCCTCAGAGCCCCTCTTTCCTCTCTTTCACTTACACATTCAGTTACGCATTCTCTCTCTTTCTAACACTCATTTTCTAACTTTTCCTTTGCCCCACCCCCATCTCCACACCGTGCTGTCGGCCTTGTTCCCCCACTTGCCTCCCCCACTTTTCACCTACGCTGTGTGTGGAGCCCAGGACTGGTGGGCAGCCTGACACAAAGAACACCCAGGGAACAGCAACAATCTACCCTGTTCTCTCTCTCTCGGTCAGTCTCTCTGGCTCTTTCTATAGGTCTTACTCCTCGGACCATACAAATCTTCTATAAAGATATGGGTATAGATAAAGAAATTAAGAGACAGATAGAGAGAGATAGAGAGAGACAGGTAGAGAGATAAGGAGACAGACAAGTAGATGGATGGATAGAAAGAGAGACAACTGACAGACAGATAGAGAGGCAGATAAACAGATTGAGAGACCGATAGGCAGACACAGACAGAGAGATAGAGAGACACAGACAGACACAGATAGAGAGATGGCCCAGTGTGAACAAGTAATTGTTAAAAAATAACTTAACTGTGGTTTATCACACCTGAGTTCAATTTCTGTATCCACCCCCAGGCCTGATTACTGC
>JBBPDA010000132.1:18493522-18510841 GCA_037974385.1 Arnoldichthys spilopterus | reverse complement strand
GGTTAAATGCAGAGGTTGCATTTCGTTGTGGTGCTTAAGTGTGTTCACAATGACAAATAGTCACTTTCACTTCACTTACTTTCACTTACTCTGCACAAGACATCTGTTGATGCAAAAAGCTATGTTTTATAGACGGCACTCCGTACTCCCATACACGCTTCTTCATTTGAAGAGAAATGCATGAGATCTACCTTTCTTTGAAGCGAAGTGCTCCTTTGGAGAAGTGAAACAAATTGTTCAGCCAGTCGAAACGTCACGAACAAGCAAATCCCGCTCACTTTGTAACGATGGATAAGAGGCTCCATTTGAAATTGAATGAATGTGATGAATGTCCAGAGCGATTGTGCTCCTTATTAACATGAATTAGAAAACAGAAAAGCTGAACTTCACCGCACCGCTAAGGACCATCGAGTTATCCATTGTTTTGGACTACAGAGGGTGCAGGAGGGGGAGGGAAGAGGAAGGGAAAAAATGGTTGTGGTCCTGTACTTTTACTGTGTGATAAACTGATAAACTGAATTGTCATGACAGGAATATGAATGTATAACTTTTAACATTTGAAATTGTGAGGTGACAAAGATGACAGATCCTTTTCCATCCATCCATTTTCTAAACTGCTTCTTCCGTTTCCGGGTCGCGGGGAAGCTGGAGCCAATCCCGGCTGACTGCGGTCCTAAGGCAGGGTTTGCCCAGGACAGGAGGCTCAACCCATCGCAGGGCAACACATAGACAGACAACCGTTCATACACACATTCACAGCTACAGGCAATTTAGAGTTTCCAATCAACCTACTGCTGCCTTTGGACAGTGGGAGAAAACTGGAGAACCCGGAGAAAAACCCACGCCAACACGGGGAGAGCTTGCAAACTCCACAGAGAAAGGCATCCGTGACCAACCCGGGGATCGAACCCAGGACCTTCTCGCTGTGAGGCGACAGCACCACCATGACAGATTCTTTTAACTTTCAAAATGTATTAAAAAATTATACATTTTACGTCAATGGTTTGATCATTTATGCGAAAATAATGGCAACATTTACACTCGGATTTAGGAAAGAATGCCTTGCCTCCATATGTTCATTTGCCATTGCTATTATATTACAGTGGCAACTATAAGCAAACCTTTGCTTTCAGTGTCTGGTGTGATACCTTTGTGCAGCAATAACTGTAGCTAAATGTTTCTGGTAACATTTGATCAGTCTTGCACATCAGCTTGCAGGAACTTTAGCCCTCTGTACAGAGCATCTTTTGGGATGTCTGTGGGTTTCCTCATTTGAACTGGTTGCTTCAGGTACTTCCATGACATTTCTGATGGGTTAAGGACTTTGGCTTGGTCATTCCAATACTTTATTCTTCTTTAACCATTTTTGGGGAGAACGACTTGAGTGCTCAAGTTCCTTACATGCTACAGGACTCTCTTTCTCTCGAGATACTTACAGACAGATATTCTGACATTTTCCTTTAGATTTTCCTAGTATAATTCAGAATTCGTCGTTCCATCAATGATGCCAGGCTGTCCTAGCCCAGATGCAGCAAAACAGGCCCAAGCCATAATAATACCACCACCACATTTTACAAGGAGGATAGTGTTCTTATGGTAGAATGTAGTGCTTTCCTGTCTCCAAACACTGTGCTTCATATTTAAACCATTTAAAATTCTATTTTGGTCTCCTCTGTGTTAAAATTTTTTTTACAATCATCTTCTGTTTTGTACAGGTGATTGTTAGCAAACTGTAGATGTGTAGAAAGGCTTTTTGCAGAGCAGTGGCCTTCTGCTTACAACCCATCCCATGCACACAGTTGTTGTTTAGGGTTCTTCTAATGATGCCCTCAAAAAACACTATTTGCTTAGAAGTTACCCTGGGTGCCTTTGTGACTATTAAACATCTTGCTCTTGGAGTTTTCTCTGTTGGTGAAGAACTCCTGGAGAGGGTAACAATTTCCTTGACATTCCTCTATTTGTCTTACTGTGATCACTGGGGTAAACTCTTTAGAGATGGTTATAAAATGTATTCCAGCCAGAAGCCCATTAACAACTATTTTACTCAGGAAAAAAATCTCCTTTGTTCATGCCATGATACACTTACTCAAACATGTTGTGAAGATCAGACTTTAACAGATGCCTTATTTTTAAATAAAACAGGATGCCCACACATTCCTAATGATCATCCCATTGATTGAAAAGACCTCTATTTTCATCTTCAAATTTACTGATAATTGTTGAGGTTCACACACTTTGCCACTCACAGATATGTAATACTGGATTATTTTTCCCTCAACAAATAAATCAAGTATAATATTTTAATTGGTTGCTCTTGATCTAGGACTTGTGGGAAAATCTGATAATTTTTAAGTCATATTTATGAAGAAGTATAAAAAAGTCTAAACGGTTCACAAACCCTCAAGCACCACTGCAATCGTGTGTGCCTCGCGGCTAATGAGTGAGATCAAAAGTTTCAGCAGTTGTAGGACTCCAAATCATTGCCTGAAGTGCCCAATTCACAATACCACAAAGTTCTCAAAAATAAAACATTGAAGGGTTTTCAGATCCAGCAAGCCGGTCATTTTGAAGGGGATATAAAAACGTTTGAAAATTGTTAAGGGTTACGTGATTAGACCATGCAAATATCTATAAAGTATTTTGCACCGCACAGTTACAGGAAGTGAATGAGGAACTTGAATGAGGAATTATTAAAGGTTCCTCTGAAGGTCTCCACCTGTAAGTGTCCTCTTAAAAAAATGTCAAAGAGGGGCTTCCCTGGGAGCAGCCTTCATTGTGCCGTTTGCACAAAATCTTGATAAAAAAAAAATCATTTCAGCAGGATTAAACTGAGCTTCTCAAATGCTCACACATTCACTAGCCAGATTATTAATAGAAAATAAAAAAAAACTTTGTTTCCATAGCAACTGTTATAGTCCATATGGAAAGTATCTGCTCCTGTTGCCAAGACAACCAACCCATGGTGAACTCATAGCTAAGCAATGCAGAGAGCCTGTGATCCTTCCCTAGCTGAGCCTGGCCCAACGAAAACCTGACCAGAGAGGTTTTCAACAAGAGGAAGAACATCATTCTGGACCAACTGACTGATTGTTTACAGGGTTCTGGTCTAATTTTAGTTTATGTATTGGCAAACTGCACAGCACACACAAGCATGGATTAGTACTGTAAATATGGACCAGTTTTTGGAAGCGCCGATGAAGACAGTCCCATTTACACTCTGAAATTGGCTCTCTGGAGTGACCCAATTGAAGATCCACTTTCGGACCTTAAAGAACCTTTCAGAGGATGATCCTTGGAAAAACCATCTGTGTAAAAGACATGCCTGGGTGTGAATCTCCAGAAAATGTAAAGGGTTTATAACAGTTACATTTTTTTTTTTTACCTACAGCCACAAATCTCAGACAAGAACAGTTTAGGAACCTCACTCCAAGAGTTATATAGCCTTGGTAATATAGATCCTGCCAAAATACACAACTCTTACTAAATGCCTGTATGAGTCTAGTCAAACCTTTCATTTAATTCAAGTGGTTCTTCTATGGAATTGCTTCAAAGAACTTAGCACCTTTATTTTAAGAGTGAACAGGCACAATTGTAAAAAAAAAAAAAAAAGGGAGGTTTCTCTCTGGCTGCTCTCTCCCAGGACCTTCTGACTACTCTCTGATAACTTGCAGAGAGCCACCACTGTGAAAAGCTAGCTTGGGAAATGGGGCCTAAACATTCCTCACATCCTACCAATGACTAGAGGTCAGCTAAGTCATACACACGCTGACCAAGATACTGTCACCAAAGACTGGCCACATATGGCTCCCATTAAAGTGGAAGTGCTTAAGAAATCCTCAGAGAGTGAGAAGAAAATGGACGGGTGCATTTAATACTGGTGTTGAGAAACATCCTGTTGTAAGTATCCAAGCTAGCTCTAGCTCTCTCTCTCTCTCTCTCTCCCTCCCTCTCTTCCTCTCTCTCTCTCCCCTCCTTCTCTCCCTCTCTCTCTCCCTCTCTCCCTCTTGCTCTTTCTCTCTCTCCCTCCCTCTCTCTCTCCCTCTCTCTCTCTCTCTCCCCCTCTCTCTCCCCCTCTCTCTCAACACAATAAATCCTTCTCCAAGGCCTATGCAAATAGACAGTAAACACAAAAACATGCCAAGTACAACAACATTTGTCACAGCATTTTTATACTATAAGGTATTGAAGCAAGCCAGAGATAATGAAAGGAAACATCAGAAAACATCAAAATACAGCTATTTTTGGCTGGATCAAGAGATTTGGCTGGGGTGGCAATGTGGGGATGTGGGGGATGGGGTAATTTGTTCGACCAGAGGGTTCTGTCTTGTTGACTGTTGTGGCCGTTTTCGTTTGGTCAATAGGCCATGGGTCCGTTTTGTCGCCTAAGGGGCCTGGGCAACGAAACGGTTTTATTGCTTTGAAAGCACATATTTCGCCAAAATTACTTAAAATAGAATGTCTACGTTTTTAAGAATTTGTAGCTAAGAACATATACAACAGATACAGTGACAAAATTTGCTTTATATTTCTTGTTGCATGTTCTACAATCAGACTCTTTCAAAGCATTGATTCTCAAAATATATTCTGGATGATACTACAAATTATAGAAAAATATTAGTTTGGCATAACTGACTATGTCAACTGCTGTATACATTGTTTTATAAGAACTTTTTTTTAAATAGTCTGACTTTGACTTTTAAACTCATTCATTCAGTCTCCAAACTGCTTATCCATTTCCATGCTGGCTATGGGCCCAAGGCGGGGTTCGCCCAGGACAGGAGGCCAACCCAGGGAACGAACTCAATACCTTCTTGCTAACCACTGTAGTGTCCTAGACTAGATTTTTTCATCTTTTTCTAATTACATATAGAATAATATAAAAACATCTCATCTGTGTTTTCTATGTCCCATATTTTACAGAGATCGAAAAAGTTAAAACGGTGTACTTTGGGAGCTGATGAGATCATTGAAATTCTTTGAAAAGCTTATTGTGAAATACCGTGATGTAATTTACCATGATCGTATTGCCAGCCTCTAAGTGGAAGTGCTGATTTTCTTTAACAGTCAGTCAGTGGTATAGACCATGCTATAATATTCAGTGGTGGCTTAGTGGTTAGGACTAAGGTACCCTTATGCAAGGTACCGTCCCACTACAATGCTTCATGTCTTGGAAGTTGCTTTGGATAAAAGCCCCAGCCAAATGTAAACTCTTCATAATATATTTTTGCTGCTTAGAAAATTGACAGTTTTTGATGCTTGTTGGTACTGAAGTAATTCAGTTAGCTCCACAAAAGAAATGAATTGGTAATGCTTTACTGTAGAGTACGTTCCTATGGCTACATGACAAATGCAGAAGTCTTTTATGACAGTTGCCATTGACCTACATTAACATTTAAAATGGTTTATTTCAACAAGTGTCACTTGTTATTGGGGCAATTCTCATCAGTTTCACCCCAGAAAGTGACAATGGATGCTTGTTGGAATAAACCTTCATAAAATTCTATGTAGGTTAATGTCACTTGTCATCAAAAGCATATGTAGATGTCGTGTAACCTTATGAATGGTATCCTACAGGAAGGTGTTACCAATTCATTTTGTCTTCAGGAGGTTTGCCCTCACCATGGGCCAAGTTTGCTGAGGCAGCACTGGGAGAGAAACCCAGCACAGAACAACACAGAAGCCCCTAAAATGGTCATATCACTTACGTCCCCAAAACATCTTTGAAGTCGTAGATCTCCTTTACGTCGGACGTCTTCTTCTTCCAAGAGTGTCCATCCTCCCCCAAGGGCATTTTGTGACGATCGAATATAGTAAAGCTGAGAGAGAAAAAGCACAGTTCAGTCACATGGGCTTCAAAATATAATCACCCCCCAACACAACGATGGCCTCCTTTTAAATAGGTTAATGTACTATTGAAACTATTGGATTTGGGGCTGTTTTAAAGCTTCAGGAGCATTTGTGCAAATCCTTTAAGCCTGATATATGCAAATTACCTCTGCTCTGATTGGCTACCCTGTATCCTGCCTCGTTCAAAAACCAGATCACGTGTGAAACACAGCTTATAACTTCGGCATGAAGAGGTGGGGCCAACCTGCGGTAGGCAGAATGGGCTGATTTATGTAAATTGGGTTCTTGTGACGTCACAAAAATAGCAAATTAAAAGCAAACTGGACCTGTTGCTTAATTTTCGTATGTGGACCATGTGGACTGAGGAGGGAGTGGTATGCCTCTAAAATGTGATTTATTTTTATACAGTTATTTATTTGAAAAAAATAAAGTTTTTATCGATATGAGGACTTGAATTTGCCCAGTTTCAGTCACATGGTGTGCTGTAACTGATCTCTCCGTGGCTTGAAAAGGTCTGTTGTAAGGGCAATGAATTGTGACTGTTTAATCATTCATCTTCTACACCACACATGTATTGAAATGAGTACTTGAGAACCATTAACAGCATTCGGAATTTCACTGAATCCATAGTCTACATCACATGCACTATGGGCCAAACTATAGACTGGTGACCTGAGAATTTTGATTCATATTCAATAAACCATCATAAAGAATGTCAATTTAACACAGGGCATTGTCGATTTTCCTATACTTAACCTTGGAAAAACGTAAAACACAGTAAGGTCGAAAGCAAAACTGACCACAATAATTTAGTGCCATCTTAAAATCAGCCAGCTCCATTTGTCACGCAATAAATATCTGCAATCGTGCAATAAATGGAGGTTCTGAACTTATAGACTGTGCCATTGTACTGTTGTGATCAATGAGCTGCTGATCAATGAGCTGCTGATCAATGAGCTGAATGGCCCAGCTATAAACAGAGTGCCCTTGCACTGAGCGCGAGGCCGCTCCTCTCCATATCGGTGTGCTAGCTCGCCTCCGCGTGCCTCTCTGGAGCTTTCCCACGAAGCCACAGGAGTTCATCTTCCATTTCAAAACACATTAACTCCAGAGTCAGAGAGACTCTTATCAGCTCCAGATAATGTTGCAGATAGAGATGAAACATGGCTTCGCACAATGGCTCGCGCTTTACATATCACTCTGAAAACACCCATTTGGAGGAGTGAGAAATGGGCATTATGTCAGCAGCTTTGCATCTGCTAGAGATACAATCATTGACAGTCATTCAGGAAGCGTTTGAAATCCATCAGGCTTATTGAGTGGAATTTCACTTTTTGACCACGCACACATGGACGCAACATATGCTAGTGTCCAAAACCCTGGGGTTCATAATAGAAAACAATGTGGCTATGGAAAAATGCTAAAGACTTCCATGGCTTATTTTGAGACACGTGAGTTTTGTCCTGATGTTTTATCACTTTGTTTTCCTATAATCCCAAGGTTAATCAATATTTTTTTAAGATCTCAATCTTTCTTTCCGTTCCCCTTCATAATATTTTTCTTACCTTTTAAATTACCAATTTCTTTGAGTTTCTTGCACGAAAAGAGCTGTACAAAAAGGATGTTGATGTTGCTCCAAACTATATGATCACCAACTTTTAGGAAGAATTATTGCCATAAAAAATAATTAAAATTAACAATTTAATAATGTTTTTTTTTTGTTGTTAAATGCATCATAGTATGTGGTAAGCTGATGGCCACGGCAGTGGTGGCTTAGTGGTTAGGATGCTGCCTTTGGGACATGAAGGTCGCAGGTTTGAGTCCTGGCCCGGGCACCACTGAGGTTCCCTTGAGCAAGGTACCAACCCACTACACTGCTCCCCGGGCGCTGTTAGTAGCTGCCTGCTGCTCCATGTGTGCACGTGTGTGGGTTAAATGTAGAGGTCACATTTCGTTGTGGTGCTTGAGTGTGTTCACAATGACAAATAGTCACTTTCAAAATAGCACAAAACTATTCGTAAGGCACACAAAATTGTAATTAATTTGTTTTTTACTTTATTTACAGACCCCATTCCAAAATGCAATAAAAACCAAAATATGCTATTTGTTCATTAATACGAACAATTGGAAATATTTTCACTAGAGCAGCTAAAGTTTATTTTGTGAATATGCACAAATTTCTAAATTTGCTGGATGAATCACACTCAAAAGAAGGGAAAGGCATGTTTACCATTGTGTTACGTCACCTTTAATTTTTAATATGACTTTTCAATCCGTTTGGAACTGTGGAGACTAATCGTCGTAGTTTTGCCATTGAAAATGTTGCCCATTCTTGCCCGATATAAGACTTCAGCTGCTCAACAGTCCGTGGTCGCTGTTGTCTGAATCTCATCTTCATGATGTGCTACATGTTTTTGATGGGAGATAGATTTGAACTGGTAACAGGTATTCAGTTCTGCAGCATCAAATTCCAAATTTGTGTATATTTAGAAAAAACTTAATTATTTCAGTAAAACTACTGAAAATCTTTTCTTTGTACTTTTGTCAGTTAAATAAAGGTTTACGTGAATTAACATTTTTGTTTTTATTGCATTTAGGAAAATATCCCAACCTTTCTGGAAATGCGGTTTGTAAAGTTTAACTGTCAATTATTGCAGTTGGGCAATTATGTACTAATCGTGGCAGGTCTGTTAATAATAATAATAATAACCATAATATTATTACTATTATTATTATTATTATTATTATGTTTCTAATAAGAAGTTGCAATAATTATTATAAGAATTATAATAATGTTAATAATCATCATAACATTCATTTCACAATCATGAATCCAAAATTGAATATCAAATTTCAAGGCAGATATCTTAAAAACAATATATATTAAATAGAACATTTAGGTGCAATTTACCCTTTGTTGCTGTTCCAAAAACTGCCACTTCATTAGGAACACTGACCTCATATCTTCCCACATTTTCCATTTTATTAGCTTCCAAATATAGGCCTACTGTAAAGTCCACCACAGTCTGCAACTGAAAACATTAGTGTCCACCTATATGGTCAGTACAATAATGTGGCTCATTTAGGATATTTCATAAAAACAATTTTAGCGTCTAGTTTATAATAATAAAATACAAATTGTTTTGGATTATTATTGCATAAACAATGACAAATTTCATATTTACCACCATAGTCAGTGACGAAACCATCAATATCCACAAATGTTTCATAAGTCAGACTACACGTTCTAACATTTTCCCTGCTCTACTCGCATCAAGTGTTTTCCAGTACTGTGATAATAAACAGGGTGGAGCAGTAGTGAACACCCCCCACCATGTTGGGAATGCACATGTGACTATTTTTAGGGGCTACTGCGGCACCACTCCGGACAAAGAGAGGGCACACAGGGCATCACATACACAGGGCCTTTCAAAGGCAGCAATCGGAGGGCTTCTCGGACCAAAATAGCCCGCTTAATAACGGCCCATATTCTGGGACTCTGGAGATAGATGTTGTGGGTGCTCTGCCAAACGCTGCTGCCTCAGGCCTATACTGGCAGACTGACCTAGTCTACTCTTAATGATGATCTACAGTCTTTCTGTGTGTTAATTGACCATCGCCACTGTGGAGATGCAAAGGGATTTGGCATAATCTTGACCTACTCTAGACATAATGATACTTCTCAATGCACAAAATACTTTCTTTAGGCCGATCACTATATTATATATTAATAATGACACTATTTGATTATTTTGACGACTAACCCTTTAGTGTTTGTCATGTGAATTTTGAGTCCCTATACCTTATTGAAACATGCACTAAACTCAACCTAATGGTTCCATCTCTACCACTTGGTTTAGGTCAGGTATGGTAAGGACAATTCACTGGATTTCACTGTGTCTTTAATTAGTAGGTCATTTCAGTGAGCTTCCTCACCGGACGTTACACAAAGACATGTTAGTTGCAGGTGGTTCTGTTGCACTGACCCACATTTGAAAATTTTGGGATTTCTCAGAGATGTTTTAAGAGAATCTAAAAAATTTAACTTGATTTCTTACTAATTTTTACTAATGTTTACTACATTTTTACTACAATGAGAAATCTCAACTGTTTGATCAAGGCCTATATTAAAAAAAAAAGAAATGTAAATAAAAATCAAAATAAACAACTGAATAAAAAAAATCAAACATTATCTTAATTATTGCCCCAATTGAATATAAAACACACACACAAAAAATTTTCACTGCTTTTTTTTCTTGGTGTGGCTAAAAGGTCAATTAAGTCTTTCTTGGAAGAAGAAAACACTAATGCAGGGCTGCCACTGAAACAATGGTGTTTCTTGTCATCAGTTCACGGAGATACACTGCACTTTTAGACCTCTGCAGACATGTATCTGAAGTACACTCATTTGCAGTTCCTCTTCTCTGGCAGAAAAGCAGTGGAGAGGGAAACCCAAACGGCACTGCCCCTGTGCTGCGTTAGTTCCCCATGGTGCTGGTTCTGAGAATGTCTCCATAGATACAAAGGAGCGGCGTCTCTCTCGGTGGTAAACGGTGGCAAAGGTGCATTGGCTGAAACAAAGGAGCAGTCAGCCACACTGCCACGGCAAACTGCATGTGCAGCTTCGCGAGAGACTGAAATTAAAACAAAGCGTGTGTCATGGCTCAGGGCTGACCGCAAGATGTGAAGTTTCACTTCCCCAACACAGCATCGGTGGTGCAAAATAAAAGCGCTGCGTGTTGTGTAATGCTTTTACAGGCTGATTGCAAAAGAGCAAGAAGGAGCAAATGACATTAAAGCATGTTTAATCTGATGAGTTTGGTTAAATATGAAGCACTCATAAAAATAGGGCCGCTCACTAAGCTCGTCTGCAGTGGACTTTAATGTATTATGCTTAATCTTAATGTATTAATGTTTAATCTCTATTCAAATCAATGGGCTTTAATCCATGTGTCATTGGGGAAGAAACACCGCTGACTCGAATAAGCACCGGCTCCTTATGTGCTACGAATAGAACTGAGATCCAAATTCGTTCATAACCGTACTCTATACGCCTAATTACGCCATCACTTGCAGTCATGAAAGTGACACCTACAGCTCCTTCGATCACAGCAGACTTTTACGGAAATAATTTGTGAAACTATGAAATTTTGATTAGTGGCTTTAAAGAAAATCATCAAACTGAATGGAATAGCTATGACTCTCGACGGACTAAACAAGAAAAAAACAAAAAAAGCTGTGTTCAATTACTGAAACTTCATTCAAGCTACAATTCTCAAGTGATTTCTTTCCAAACCACAACTTATAATCACAAAACGTCCAGGCAGCTACAAAGCTTAGCTTGGAGTAGCTCGACAAATATTTAACACATCTACTCCACCTACCACTTGTCAAGATAATCAGATACGACATATAAGAGCTGTACAATTATGGCAAAAATCATTAAAAATAATTTTTTTTAGTGATTATTTAACACGATTACTCGTTTACTTTGTAAACGTGTTTTATCTGAACTTTAAAAAAATTAACAGTTTCGAATACAATTAAATAGAAAATAACTAATTATAGATAGACAGATAGCTAAATTAGAACAAATATTTTTGCTGTTGACATTGATGTCATCATGTGATATATGCTAAGGAGTCTGCACAGGGTGTTGTATTTTGAAAACTGCCCTGATATTCCGTTCCTATGTCTGACTTCTTTGCTCAGCTTGATCTGCTCTGTGCGGTGTCAAAAATAGACCCGGTGCAAATTTTTAGGGGACCAGAGTGACCGGCCACTTTAGTGCATCTGTTGAACACAAGCATTTCCTAGAGTGGATGAACACAAGATCAAATAAAAGCAACTTTTTCTGTCAATTACCTTTCATAACCACTGAAAACCAAAACTGTAACTGAAAATAAAATTTGATGAATAAGGCAGCCCTTAGTTTGTGAATGTGGGCAAGGAGCTTTAAAAAAAAAACTCTACCACTACAGGCAGCTGTTTCAGAAAAGAGCTGATATTTACAAAGCAGTAGTAAATTAAGAGTCCTAAACCACATGCACAAGTCTGTGGGGCTTTAATGAAGAAAGAGTTGAAAGACTTGTTATATAAGTTGAGCTAATGTATGTTTCTGGGTTAAGTTGTGCGTTATTTAGGTGACTATTGTCTTCACTGGAAACATTAGCCTCAATGCTTGAGCCCTTAACTCACAAAGTGAACAGGTCTTGACAGATCGGCTACATTAGTGGTGAGTCTAGATTTTTGTACAAACTATTGCTTTTAAGTGAGTCTTTTAATCACTTAGCCTACTAAGAAGGTCAGTGTTAGAATCCCTTATGATACCTTTACAAAAAAACATGCAGAACAAAGCAGTAGATCTATTCTTTGCAAGAGCAAAAAGGTTTCAGTTTGGGAAAAACCAGGGTTGATTTCCAACTAGGCTAAATTGAAATTGAGGCATTTAGAGGATCCTTAAGCAGGCAAAACTATAGACATTCCTTGGAGACTCAGGCAAGAGGCAAGGTGGCTTCTACAGAGTATTCCACACATTCAGCAAGGGGCCTGAAACGTCAGGCGTTTTCATGCAGGGTGAATGTTCAGGGTTCAGGTCATCACTGGTTGGTGCAGATCAAGGAAAGGAAGGAACAAGAGCGAGTGACCCGCATACATAGGAGAGATCACCTTCAGGCAAGCTTGAGAAAGACATTTGGCTGCCCTTTGATTCAGACACAATGCTAATATCTACTCAAGCATGCAGCATTCACAATATTAGAAAGTCATCACATAGAGAAGGTGCAGATACTCACTGGTTTCCCATGGCTGCTCGGAAGGTAGAGGAAACACACACAAATATGACACCTCAAACTTCTCAGCGTTAAGCAGAGACCAAGCATGGGGGAATCTTCGGTAAGAAGAATAAAGCTGAAGAGAGGGTTTCGCTGTTTGAAGTTCGAGTATGTTCTCTAACCACAATCATGTACAACCAGGAAGCCGAAAGCTAATGTAGCTGTCCCCTGCCTTATTAACCATCCTGAGAATGGCTGCATCTGACTGGGGGTTTTGTCAAAAAAAAGTCTAACTGTTATCCCTCTAACAAATTCTTCTCTTACTACACTAGCCTGACATTAAATGCTTGAGGATCAACCAGGTTAATCCAGTTTAGGATTAGCCTTCACTGTAAATTACAATGCACTGCACATTCAGTTAGCGAGTAACAAGGTTTCACATCCATTATTTCCATTACTTCAATTTGTAACCAGGCTATTGCTTATTAACAGCCTTAAATGTAACCAACAGACAACAGACACCAGATAATTTTTTCTAATTATCTTCCCCCAATCACATGATACTATCAACACTGGGAAGGCTAGGGGTGTAACAATGTATCAATCTGCATCGATGCATCTACCAAAATAGTGCACAAGCCAATGTATCGACATGGCATAAAAATCGATGTGTGTGTTCATTCCACAATGAATTTTTCTTCATTTTACTGTGTGCAGTGTTTTATACTGAGAAGCTGTTTTTGCTTATGACAAGACTGCTGTATTAATTCATTCATTCGTTCTCCAAATCAGCTTGGGTCGCAGGGAAGCTGGAGCCAATCCCAGGTGACTATGAGCCCAAGGAGACTGATGTATTTGGACAAGAACTTAAACTAACAATTCGTTTACACCCACACTTGCTTTTGAGTAAACGAAACGAGTGGGAGGACCACCATACCCAAACACAAACCCCTTTTTCACCAAACAAGAAATGGATTTCGTTCTGGTTCCCACACCAGATATTGAACCATTCAGAGCATTCTGACCATAAAGAAACTGGATCAGAACCTGAAAAAGTTGGTTCCTACAATTTGAAGATGAAGCACAACACAAAGTAAATACAATGGAAAATCTTCAGAATGTCCATTGATCTGCTGAGGAAACAAGCTGTTAGGATTTGGTCATCTCCTGAGTTTCAGGAAAAGCAGAGGAAGTTAGCTGTATCCCAAACTAGTTGTGCTTAGCCCTCCTTTCATGGGCATCCTTGTTTACAATGGTTTTGCTCAAAACTGGTGAAAAACACAGGGTAGTTCACTAGATGGCACCAAGAATTGGAAGCAGAACCAGTTGAAGTACCCGTTCCCTGTTGGTGGAAAAGGTGTAACAGGGAAAGACAGGCCAGTAAGACTTTTTGAGACTCCTGGCCACAGAAGGCTGTGGCATCACCAGGAATCTACAAAGCATTTTGAATGGAGATTGAGAGATCCACTAAAAGGAAAAATATCCAGGAGAAGGATTAATCCCTGCCTGGAAAACCAACCCTTACTCATTTGTTAATCACTATCCCAATATTTTGCCTTCGCAAAAATGCTGAGGTCACAGAAGGCTGCAATATGTACAAATGGCCTCAGGTGATACAATGCATTTGTACTGTGTGCTGTGAGCATCTTGACCAGACACAATACAAGATCAGCGCTTCTGAGGTTGGCTTAATGTTTGTAATACGAGAAAAGTCAATCTTGGTCAAAATAATGTAGGCTTAACTTTAACCCTGACAGTATTGATTCACCACTGCATTTTTAATACACAACATGTTGAAAAGCATCCACCCACCTCTAATTAGTGAGTTTTAGCTACTTTAAAAATCACCCGTTGCTGACACCAGCGTCCAATTGTGCACACACAGGCAGAATCTCCATAGAAACACTGCCAATCTCCATGAGATGCTCTTGAGCAGCCGCTCTTAAGCCTGAGGTCGCCATGCCCAAAGGCAAATGTCATCTAGAAGAGCACTGGGCTGTGGAGCAGTGGAACTGTGTTCTCTAGAGTGAAGGAGCTCCTACCCTATACTTCTGGGATGTGTTGGAGTGGCGTTCCTACCAGCGAATACCAGTGGCTGACCTCACTACGGCTCTTGGGTGAATGCAAGTACATCCTCACAGCAATGTTCCATCTACGTTAAAGCCTTCCCCACAGAAACAAGGCTGGTTCTGTAGTGAAGAGGGGACTAAAACTCTCTTGTAATGTGCTTGATTTCAGAAGAAACAATAAATGAGCAGATGTCTACAAAATCTCGGACGAATGTGATGCCTATCACAATCCCAGGATGTAGGAACATGATTGCAACAGTGACATTTTGCCCATATTTGGAGAACATGCCAAGCAGCTGCTCATTAGTGACATATCATTTCCTGCACTAACTACAGGATCACATGAAGAAGCGCCGCACAAACACGCAAAGCATATTCACCCACCCCAGGCTCTTCGCGTGCATTCCCCTGACGGGTCCGAAGGGCACCAAAAATAAGGTAATGCTGTGCTGCTGACGACATGGAGATAGCACCTCGAGGCAGCACTCTGAAGATATGCTTCACACTCGTTTATGACACTTGATTTCACTACCCGATAGCAATCTCTTCCTGGTCGTCAGACATTTGCAATACATTTTGCATCAGAACTTAAACCATGCCTGAAGCTGCTGCACATTCTGCAGAAGGAGGCAGTGGTTCAGAGGGGGGTGTGAATACCACTGGGGCAGAAGAGGAATCCCCGCATCTGTGATGTGGCTGTCTCACTACTGAGCAAAAAGAAGCTCTATGCACTTTCCCTCTTGCACTGATGGGAAGCGTAGTGTTGGTTATGAATGAGCAAGAGTGAAAGAGACGTTTTAAATCGGTTTCTGTTCTGTTCATTGTGGGTGATAAGGCCACAGTAACTGATAACAGTGTGACCTACAGACCGTGACAGTAGTTTGATTTAGATCATTCACTGATAGGGTGGTAGCCCACCAAGAGCACATAATGCATACAGAAAGGACTAACAGAGTGATATGAGAAGAGAAGAGAAGAGAAGAGAAGAGAAGAGAAGAGAAGAGAAGAGAAGAGAAGAGAAGAGAAGAAAAGAGAGAAGAGATTAGAAGAGAAGAGAAGAGAAGAGAAGAGAAGAGAAGAGGAGAAGAGAAGAGAAGAGAAGAAAAGAGGTCAAAAGAGAAGAGAGGAGAAGAGATAAGAAGAGAAGATAAGAGATAAGAAGAGACAAGAAAAGAAGACACAAGAAAAGAAAAGAAGAAATAAGAAGAGAAGATAAGAGAAGAAATAAGAAAAGAAGAAAAGAGATAGGAAGAGAAGAGAAATGACAGACTCTGATAAAACTTGAATGAGGGAACTAAATATTTATCATTTTCATTCTGCATGTTTGTACATTCATTTGCCCTTTTATGGAGCTGTGCGATTGCTTCTGTGGGATTTTATCCTGGGTGTTTTCCGGTTCTTCCCCTTCTTCATGATTCCATCAGCTATGCTGCTGTCAAACCTGACTAGTAACTCTCAGCAGCTTCCCTTTTCTTGTCTTTTTCTGAAGGCTATGTTTTGGTGTGGCCTTCTCCTCAGAGCAGGTTACGGTAAACCACTTCCATTCATTCCTTCATTCATGGTAGGCTTTCCCTCACGATGGTGCTGCAGATAAGCCCGTGAGCCTGCATGACAGCTGACAGTAGGCTTAGGCTCAGCCTGCACTAAAACCTGCTCCATTCACACCAATACGAGACTTCACAAACGAGCTGTCCTCTGGACTAATGACACACAAACTTGGAAGTTCTTGTAGGTCTGCGAACCGAGAGCAGCCTCTGGAGACATCATCTCCAGCTAAAGTCTCGACCACAAACAAACGGAGCCGTGCACAGCGGAGCTGCGATCTAACTCACAGCACACCCGCGACATGAGCCGCGTCTTTCGCGCTTTACGTTTCACCCGCGTGTGTGTGAGTGCGTGTTCGAGGAGAATATTCTTACCTGCAGCTGGTAGAGAAACAGATGTGCCCGCCGATCGCTGCCTCTAATGCGGATGGCTGTAGACTCGCTGCTGCCTTTCACCAACCCAAAACCTGCACGCTCTTGACGTCACTCGATAAAAAAGGGGGGCGGGGGAAAATGGGAGGGCGGAACTAGTTTAACTCTAGACCAACGACAAGCGACAAAGCCGCGCAGGTAGTCAGAGCGCGGTTTTTATTGGCTGATATTCTCAGCCCTTTTTATCGGCAAGACGTCTGTCATTACATTAACCCGTTCAGGGCCTTATCCGAACTTCTTTCCTGATAAGTCGCCAAACAGGTTTGATAGCATTCAAACTGACTCAACCATAAGATACAAAAGTAAACAAATAAAAGTTTTATTGAAAGCATCATTTAAAATGTAGTCCTTTTTTGTCATATGTGTAACAACCCAACAGATAAACTCAATTTAATTGTAAATACTACTAATACTATTACTACTACCACTACTACTACTACTGCTACTACCAATACTACTACCACTACTACTATTACTACTACTACTACCACCACCACTACTACTACTACTACTACTACTACTACTACCACCACCACCACCACCACCACTACTACTACTACCACCACCACTACTACTACTATTACTACTACTACTACCACCACCACTACTACTACTACTACTACTACTACCACCACCACCACCACCACCACCACT
>JBBPDA010000132.1:18469457-18479876 GCA_037974385.1 Arnoldichthys spilopterus | reverse complement strand
TATTTAATATTATATATATTTAATTGCCTAAAACACTGCAATATTAATCATAGGCAAAACTGTCAAGCCCCACTCAGGCCACAATAAATGGTATTGCTACTTTGGAGGAAAACTATTAAAGTAAAAGCACCTTTCTAAAAATTAAAACATTCATTAAAAGTATAATAAAAACTTAATTAGAATAAAAACTGGTTCACTCACCATGTGTCTTACCACCATTTTTTTTATCATTTTAGATATTTAAGACATTTTAGGTGACCAGGGTCATTAGTTCTTTATCTGAAAAGTTTAATTTAAATCAATATTTGTCTGTTTCTCTATGTTTCTCTACACTGCACCATCATCACTGGTGTGTGTTTGCCACATTTGGCGAAGTTTAACCAGCGCACCTTGCCAAATTAACAGCAAAAAAATAAAACTAAATCAACTCTTATATTCACAGCACTCACCTTTTTCTGGATTTTGAACCGTTTGGCGCAGGACATGCGCTTGCTCGCCTTCTTTAACTCTAAAAAAGGGAGTAAAATCGAAGTCAGTCACGTTGGCTCGACACGAGCTAGCACAGTTAGCTTCCTCCGCTCTCCGTGAGCACAAAAAGCTCGCTGACTTTAAAAACAAGGTTTAACGGCCTAAATGACATGGGGAAAAAGCTAACGAGCGCAAAGCAACACATGACCATTTTTAATATTAATAAACACTTATGTAAAGTAACCAAACTCACTCGGTCGCTTCATGGCTCTCGCTGCTGCCTGCGCACACGTGTGCCGTGTCTGTGCCGAATGGAGCTCGCCGTTTCCGTTTCCGTCGTTTGAGCCGAAATGGTTAATTTTTTCCTCTCCATCTAATAAATTCACTCTGGCTATTCTTCCGAATGTCTTTCGCCTCCCTCCAACTCGACACGGGAGCCAGAAACGAGACCTGAGGTAAGGATCACGCAGTGCACGGCATGTTACCCCCTCAAAATGTGAGAACTAGCTCGGCGGCTCTAACGCAGAAAGGCGCCGGGAGAGGTGGCGAGCATCTCGGCTACAGCTAAAGGCTGCGGCGCGCCTTTGTGTTTGTGTGTGGAAGAGCGGTGCTGCTGCTGCCGCCGCTGCTGCTCCTGTCATCCCGAAGCCAACACTTCAGCACCACATCAGCGTCCTGTAATGCTGCACGATGCATCAGGCTTTGGGCTTTTCTTCTTGCAAGCATCAGCGGACGCGTTAGAGCTGTCAGACGTAAACCTGCTGCACGGAGCGGATGTTTATAGAGAAATGAGCATCATGCTTTGCTTTTCTGCGCACGAATTCACAAAGAACAGGAGGTGTTGGGACAATAGAGGGCCAGAGCACAGGGAAAAGTAGAACAGGGAGGCGAAACCTGTTTCTGGATGCTGTGTTCTTGTTTTCACCTGTTTTAGTCTTTTATTGAAATGTCACTGTGATGCTCAGTAAGGCCAGATTGAGTGAATGAAGCCTCTGTGGCCAGTAAACTGGGATTATTGTGGTTGTCACTCTTAGGTTATGTTTCTTATCACAGCAATGAAGTCCTAATTACAAACCCCATTTCTAGAACAGTTGCAATATTTTGTAGAATGTAATAATAAACTAAAAAAAAATATGTGATTTGTTAATTCTCCAGATCCTTTATTACAGTGACAATGTATAAATGAAATATAAATAAAATTTTTATATATAGTACAAATTCCAGTGTTATCACTGACCAACTTAAATGTATTTTGTACATATGAACACATAGAAAAAGGCCTGTCTTTACCGCTTTTTTCCATCCCTTTTTCTTTACACATTTTTTGTTTGGGAACAGAGGAGACTAATTGCTGCAGTTTTGCAAGTGGAATTTTTGTCCCTTCTTGCTCATTGTCTATGTCTGATTCTACTCTTCATGATACGCTAGACTTTTTCAAAAGGAGACAGATCTGGACTGCTGACAGGTTAGTCAAACACATGCACTCTGGATCTATGTATCCATGCTGTTGTAACATGTGCAGAACAAGGCCTGGCATTTCCTTAGTAATTAGCTATGGATTTCCCAGGAATAGACGTTGTCTTTATGACAACACATGTCTCTTTGTCAATGGTACCTTTACACATAAACAAGTCGTTTATGCTGTGGGTACTGATGTACACCCCACTGATAACTGTCTGGTGGTCCATTTTATATTTGGTGGAAACTTAGCATCCTTTTTCCCGAAAACAAGCTGAAACAGACTCATCTGACCACAGCACATGCTTCCACTGTCTTTCTGTCCATCTGAGATGAGCTTGGGTCCAGAGAAACCAGCAGCATTTTTGCATAGAACTTATGTATCACATTTTCTATGTGTAACAGAGTTTTAGATCCCATTTAATAAAGCCACGGCAGGACTGTGTTAAGTGTCCAACTGTCATAAAGCTACATTTATCACTGTAGCATTTCTCATGCAATGCCTTTTAACTAGGGATGCACAGTTATATTGAAATAATATTGGTAGGTATTTCCTTGAAAAAAATAAAATTGACTTCAGACAGATGTTTAGATTTGACCATAATTTGACCATAAATTCAATTGTTTCTATGAGGCTGGAAGGCTTTGCTTCCATTATTCCCATGGTACCTCATTTTTGAACTTATAGAAATACAATATTGCATAAATATAAATATATGTAAATATTTATTTTTTGAATCCAGGTTGATGTGATACCAATTTATCTTTTAAAATCTATTTATATTTTTTATATTCGCATCAGCACATATGCATATGAAGAACATTAGATACCAGCATCATGATCATCACATGCTATGAGTTCACCTGCATATGGTGAAAAGCTTTAGAACAGTGTAAATTGAATATTTTATAAGATTTTCCCTTTTATTTTGCATTTGAATACCCTTTTGTAGCATGTTGCAGGCATCAAACTCAAAATGTGTTTGTAATTGCAAAATACAGTCAAGTTGGTCTACTAAAACGTTTTGTCAGTTGAAAAAATGTTCAAGATAATTTACAAATTGCATTTCTTGCATTTTAAAAACATCCCACATTGGAAATGTGTAACAATACTGCTATTAAAGCTGTAGAAAACTGCATTAATAACTAGTATGGTAGTACGTACTCCCCACCCATAAAGGGGAATCTGTACTTTGGTTATGATGTAAATGTCATTCACAATGGCCTGAAGTAAAATGGTTCATTGTGGAGAAACTTGTAAACCCAGATTTTATTTTAAAGTGGTGGTGATGAGAACCAGAGGTTTTGTGTTGGCCATTTTATTCACAATCCCAAACCACAATGAGTGTTCTTGATCACAAACGTGTTTTGGCTGTGTGTTCTCGATGCTTTCGAGTGCTATTTTGCAACATATGGATTAAATACATATTTTAGGACAAAACCTCATAAACCGCTATTGTAAACACTGCCCTAAGCATTTAGTAATGGATTCATAACTATTTCATCTTGAAACATTCTTCGACGTTGCTATAGAGACATTCTGGCTCCTGTCACCACCACTGTGAATAAGTATATATTTATTTTTTTCTTATAAGGAACGTCTGCAATGGGATCTAAACGAAGGAGGGCCACCTCCCCGTCTAGCAGTCTAAGTGGTGGAGACTTTGACGACAGCCAGCCTGCCTCAATGCCTTCAACCAGTCGGAAAAGAAGAAGGATCACAAATATCCCTACGGTCGATCCAGTGAGTGGCCAGTCATTGTGCATTATGTACCCGTTTTGCCAAAAAGATCATGTTCTCTGTACTTTCATTTACTTAGTTCTGCAGAATAAAACACATTTGAATCTGTAGTACTTTTAGGCTTATACTGGACTGTCTGTGACCTCACAGATTGCAGTGTGCCATGAGCTTTACAACACAATCAGAGACTATAAGGATGACCAAGGACGGATGCTGTGTGAACTCTTTATTAGGGCACCAAAGAGGAGGTAATCTGCCTGTTCTGCTGTTTATTGTGTCTGCGAATGTTATGTATGTACAGATTATAGAGAAAGTTTTCTATATGACCACTTCAGGTTTTCCATATGGCATTTCAGCTGCTGCTGTTTTAGCCCAAGTTTTGGTGATTGCACTTAAACATAGCGCTTTTGACATGTGACTGAAAACAAGGAAACTATGATCCAAACTGAGTCTGAGTAGCAAAAAGAATGTTTATGGTAGATTTGGAAAGAGTCCACAATAACCATTACTTAGGTTCCATCAGGAATTGCTCAGTGTTCCCTTTCTTCCCTGAAGGAACCAGCCTGATTACTATGATGTGGTGTCACAGCCTATTGACATGATGAAGATCCAGCAGAAGTTGAAGATGGAGGAGTATGACGACGTAGAACAGCTCACAGTTGATTTCCAGCTCCTTTTCAACAATGCTAAGACCTACTACAAAGTATGCTGTCTTAATATACAGGATGTATATTAGCACAAATGTGTTCTTCATTTAGATTTAAGTATGAACTTTACTGCTGACTCCATAGGGAGCTACATTACAAAAACACACAGTTCACACAGTACACAGTGAAAGGAAACAACGTTCCTCCAGTACCATGGTGCTACATGAAAACACAGGATAAAAACTACACAAATGACATAAAGTGCGTTGTGTGCAAGCCTGTGCAAACATTGCAGGACAGTGCAAAGACCGACAATTGTACCAGGTGCAAATTAGCAGGTTGTGTAAAGATGCAACAATGTTACTGAGACAGGTCAGATGTAAAAATGACCATATGTGTGTGTTTAAGAGTCTTATTGTCCGAGGCATGATACTCTTGCACATTCTGGTAGTGAAGTGATGTCACAAGATGCAACACATTTACATATGTCCAGCCTTTTTTTATTTTACCCCCACCCATTCATGCTGAAGTTATAAGAAGTGTTTCAGCCAATCAAAACAGGTCTATTTTAATAATTAATTATACATGCAGGGTAACAAAAACAGCTGGGTTAATTTTAAGTGATAAAGAGAGGTTGGAAAATGGTCATGTAAAAATGAATTACATGTAATATCATTCTTGATAAATGAGTCATAGCATGTTTATTAGCAGCGTACCTGCTGAGTATGTTTAATTTACCAACTTTTTCATCATGTTCGAGAGAATAACACAGCTTTACCTTCCCCGTCTAGGCCGAAACACCTGAATATAGAGCTGCCAGTAAGTTATGGGACCTCTACATTCGTACAAAGAATGAATTTGTGCAGCGAGGAGACTACGAAGATGATGATGACGAAGGTGATGACACCCAGGACAACACTGGAGGCGCCGTGGAGGATGAGGTGAGAGTCTTTCTCTCAGACAATCTCTTTAGGCTGAAATACAGTGGTGCTTGTGAAAAATGTTCTAAGATGTTACATATATATGACCTAAAATATAAAAAAAATGACACTTTCATCTATTTATTCAGGGAAAAAATTATCCAATATGTAATATATGTAATATATATGAGTGGTATGTAAGCTTTTGCTCTCAGTATCTGGTGTGACCCCATTGCGCAGCTACATATTGGCTTTGAGGAATTTTGGCCCATTTTTCTGTACAGGAAGTTTCAACTCTGGGATGTTGTTGGGTTTCTTCACATGAACTGCTGGATTTAGGTCCTTCCAAAACATTTCTGTTGTTTCGAAGGTCATGACTTTGCCATTACAGAACATTAAACTTGATTCATCTTTAATCATTCTGTGTACGGCTTGTGTGCTTAGGGTCATTGTCTTGCTACATTTCTCACTTATTCTTGAGATTCAAATCACAGGCAGAGTTTAAGATTTTTAAATGTAATATTTTGCTGGTATAATTCAGAGTTCATTGTTCCATCAATAATGGTAAGCTGTTCTGGCCCAGGTGCAGCAAAACAGGCCCTAACCATTATAGAATTACCACCATGTTTTACAGATAGAGTAACAGTCTTTTTTTTCTTTCTCCAAACATTACACTTATTTTAAACAAAGAGATTTATTTTGGTCTCATCTTTTCACAAAACAAAATGCCAATAGACTTATTGCTTGTGCGCATGATCCCACTGATTGAAAGCACTTGACTTGGTAATTTTACCTTCATATTAACTGCTAATCTAATTTCGCATACTATTGTCACACATATGTAATATTGAATCATTTTCCTCAATGGATAAATAAACAGGTATTATAAATATGTATTATTTGTTTAATTTGGGTGCTTTTTTAAAGCTAGCTACAAATGTCATATTTGTGCAGAAATATAGAGAATTCTAAAGGGTTCACAAACTTTCGAGCGCGACTGTATAGAGCCTTTAGATTATGCTTTTTTAAAAAACATCTGAACACTGAGGTCAACCTAACTTTGTGTGTGTTGCGGTTTTTTTCAGCCTGTGTCCAGTCTAAGGGAAGTGTTGGAGCAGCTGCTGGACACAGTGTTGACCTACACCGAACACGGACGTCTCATCAGTGAACTTTTCCAGAGGCTTCCTTCTAAAATTGTATGTGACACTTTTGGTACTGATTAGGGGTGTAAACCTCTGACCTCAGCACCATTTAGATTAACCGTGATTCACACACAACATAGTTCAGTTAAATTTGATTTTATTGGTATAATTCAGAATTATTTCATTTACACCTTGTAAACTGGATGTGGGAAACATTTACATAGCAGTAAAATATTGCCAAAACAAAAATTAACCTTTTATTGGATTTGAACATTTAGCAGATAATTTTATTTTGGTCAAAAAGTTAATTTCATTAAAACATTTTAAACTTATAAACATTTCAAACTGTCAGACTAATCTCTTTTACACTCTAGTATTAATATACAGACTGTATAGTGTAATAAATTAGTAATAATATATAATAAATGAGTACTATAATATAATAATATACAGCTTATTAACATTTTACTTTTCTCTTTTTTGTCTTTATACAGCAATACCCTGATTATTACGCGATCATTAAGGAGCCAATAGATCTGAAAGCCGTTGCCCAAAGGATACAGGTCTGTGTAACAAGCATCGCATTCAACAAACCATTCACTGCATATTTGCTTCATTGTCATTAAAACATGTTTTATTTTCCTAGATTGGCTATTATAAAAGTGTGAATCACATGGCCAAGAACATCGACCTCTTAGTCAAAAATGCGAAAACATATAACGAGCCAGGGTCGCAGGTGTTCAAGGTAATGTATAATAAAATGAATGATAAATCAGCTGCTGACTTGTTCTTGGACAAAGCAGCGTAATGTATCACAATGAACCTACAGGATGCAAACACTATAAAGAAGATCTTTGCACAGAAGAAGATGGAGCTAGAGCATACAGAGCCTATTAAATCCAGCATCCGAATCAGGTTAGTCCCCTCGATTGATCAGATCAGCTTTAGGTCTGAGCGAGTACACATTGTATGTGATTAAAAAGAGAAGGCAGATGAATGCTAGTTGCTAAGGAAGTCAGTTACAGAGCGAAAGCTTAGTATAAGTTTCTTTGTGTCTGCTGTGTCTGTGTCTGAGAAGGAATAGAAGGACAGCGCATGGAGACAAACTGTCCTCTATCACCATGGCTTTGCAGTACGGTTCAGAGAGCGATGAAGACGGCATCCTCACAGGTACTCTCCACTTAATGCCTATATTGTACGTTGATACCTTGCCCGATCAAATATTTGTCTTTTTTTTAGGTAATACAGCCACACAGTGGATTTAAATTAGGGTGGCTGGTGATTAGGGGGCAATTAACTGAATTTTGTATATTTAAAGTGAAGTGAAGGTGACCATTTGTCATTGTGAACACACTCATGCACCACAACAAAATGCGACCTCTGCATTTAACCCATCACACATGGAGCAGCGGGCAGCTACCAACAGTGGAGCAGTGCAGTGGGACAGCACCTTGTTCGAGGGTACCTCAGTAGTGCTCGGGCCAGCTCAGGTCCCAAAGGCAGTGTCCCAACCACTATGCCCACATCTTTTAAAATAATTTTTTACTTCTGAAACACCTTTATCTAAATGTTATAGCAAAATTACAAATGACTCATTGTAAAAAGCCTGTTGCTTTTAGCACTTGGATTCATATTCTTTAAATCGACAGCTTAATTTATTTATAAATGTAACATTTCTTACAATTTGACCTAATAGAGTAAGTGTTATCTATACTGCAGTTTGGCTTAAGGAAAGTCCTGGAAATGTGCAAGGGTTTTTTAAGCCATGGGTTTGAAAATGCAAATAAAAATCAGACAAAAAATGGTCATTAGCCACTGGAAGAATGAGCTATTAAAGGTCAATTGATCCGCCAATTAAAATGAGCAAAACTATCCAAATTAGGCAAGACATGGACTGCTGATTATGTATAAACGTTGTTATATTTTTTGCATGTGCATAATGCAATGCAACAGGTTGTGAGTTTTTGGACTGCATTTTTTAAATGATTATTTATGGTGTATTAAATGCATTACTTTTGTATTTCTAGTTGCTTTAACATGCATTTTCCAGTTTAAAATATATTATATACTTAAAAAGACTTTGACTTTCACATGAAACCTGTTCCACACTGTGATTCGTTACATTTGCAGATGGTGAAAATATGCTGTATATTGTATTACTAATAGCATCTTCACAGTGACTTGTCTTTGCTTAGTGCTTTACTGTGCTTGAACCAGAAATGGACTAATGCATATCAATGACGTTAACAACATTCTTGTTCTGCAGGACAAAGACATGTGTACTGAACACTTTCAGAGTCCTTTTCTCCTTGTCCCAGGCTCAGTGCATTATGACGAAGGCGAATCAGAGGCAGAGAGCATCCACTCCAACATGGACATGTCCAACCCTATTTTCCAGATGTATGAGGCTGTGCGAGGAGGCCGGAACAGCCAAGGCCAGCTCATAGCCGAGCCCTTTTTTCAGTTGCCTTCAAGAAAGGACTACCCAGACTACTACCAGCAGATCAATCAGCCCATCTCTCTGCAGCAGATCCGGTACAGTATGGCTACACTCAGCTTAATGCTCTTTAGGCAGATAATAAATGCGATTTTTGAGGTGGTCCTGTTTTGTGATAGCAGTCCATTCATATTCAGTACAGTAGAATTTGAGCTGTTTAGGCAGATTATGAATAGAATTTCTAACAACAGATTGGACAAATGTGTAGAGCATGACGCTTAGAGCAAAGCAGAATCTTCAGAATGTACCCAGCCATTATTCTGTCAGCTGATTTTTCATAAAAGCTCGCTGTATTTTCTGTCCCCAGAGATAAAATGAAGAACAATGAGTATGAGAGTGTGGAGCAGATGGACTCTGATCTAAACCTGATGTTTGAGAATGCGAAGCGCTACAACGTCCCGAACTCCCACATCTTCAAACGGGCTCTCAAATTGCAGCACATTCTCCAGGTAAACACACATTAGTTCATCAAACCACATTGTTTTGTCTTGTTTTTACAGATATTAGCTGTTTGTTGTTTTACCAATTAATCAAATTCAAATATCATCATCACACGGAAACATGTGTGGACATGTGTGCTTGCTTGTTCAGCTGAAGAGGAAGGAGTTGTTAAGGAGAGAAGAAGAGGATGGGGACAGCATGCTGTCGTCCACTTTGTCGGACGGTGGCAGCATCAAGCGCAAGAGGTACAACCTTCAAAATGACATTAAACAGCTCAAGTAATCTTACAGTACATCTCTACACTTCATTTTAAACTCACTATTATCAGTTTTCTTACATGCTATGCCAATTACACTACAGGCCCAATGTTTGAAAGCAATGTCAACAAAAGTATGAAAACGTCTTTTTATGACCTGTTTTAAATCTTGATTCTCTCTCTTGATGCTCCTGTCAGATCCACCTAATACTCATTCAGATGCTTGTGAAGGTTCAGGAGGTTTTAAATGTGGTGTTATTAAATATTAAACTGGTCAAGAGCTTTTCAAATGAGTCCAAACCAACAGAACATGTTCCTGAATATCACTGCTAGCTTCCACTTTTGGCCACTAGGCTACGCAGCTAAACAATGTTTTTTATGAATATTTATTTACTGGAACATTTTTCATTATATGACCAACAGTCATAAAAAGAATACCAAGAAGAACCGTATGAAGGTTCTTTACCAGGCTGTGACTGAGGCTCGAGAACCAGGCAGTGGACGAAGACTCTGTGAATTATTCATGGTTAAACCCTCGAAGAAAGACTATCCAGACTACTATAAGATTATACTGGAACCCATGGACCTGCGTACTATAGACCACAGCATCCGCGCGGACAGATACCAAAATGAGGACGCCATGTTGGAGGACATGAAGCTGATGTTCCGGAATGCGAGACACTACAACGAAGAAGGCTCACAGGTGGGTTATTAAGAACAGTGGTATTTGGTGTTTGCTCTTTACTTTGTGAATTTGCAGAAAGGGACAGAAATAGGGCGGCACGGTGGTGCAGTGGTTAGCACTGTCGCCTCACAGTGAGAAGGTCCTGGGTTCGATCCCCGGGTTGG
>JBBPDA010000132.1:18450745-18469357 GCA_037974385.1 Arnoldichthys spilopterus | reverse complement strand
TGTATGAATGGTTGTCTGTCTGTGTGTTGCCCTGCGATGGGTTGGCCTCCTGTCCTGGGTGAACCCCGCCTTAGGGGTAGCAGTCAGCTGGGATTGGCTCCAGCTTCCCCGTGACCCGGAAACGGAAGAAGCGGTTGGAAAATGGAATACAGAAATAACTTTAGACTCAGATTAACACAGTAGTAATGCACTAGCTATGGTGTACTGTACAACCTGATGTTATGTGTACTACAAGACATGTAGATCATATGGTGGTTTGACTGCAGGTGTATAATGATGCTAACACTCTGGAGAAGATTATGAAGGAGAAAAAGAGAGAACTTGGGCCTACACCAGAGGATGATGACATTATCTCGCCAAAACTCAAAATAAGTATGTCACTTTCACAAGCATTATTTGAAAAGCACTACTGAAAAAAACAGCTGCTGATTTTTTACATTTGCACATATAATATAGTGTTGTCTACACTCTGCAGAAGTTTGACATCTGGTCATGGCAGAGTTTGGTGAACCTGGCAATTAACCGCTATATTGAATATGGTGTGTTTTGAATATAAAAATCATTGGAAATACCTGTGCTGGACTCCAGCCCCCTGGACTCCCACCCCTATGTTAAGAAAATTTTTGACCCTTGATTTATACCACTTTACATGCCAAATCACTGTCATGACATCAAATATTACAGTTTCTGTCATGACCGTTATTAGCAATGGACATGATTCGTCATGACAACTTACAACAAAATTTGACATCTGCCATGACATATATATGGCATGGTTAAGTCAATGGTACATAGCAGGGATCAAGTAAAGTGTTATTCCTCATACACTGTTATGTTACATTTTTAGCCATTTGAAGCCATTACCATCAAATTTCACAAAACCCTACACAAAGTCAATCAGTAAAGACAACCTTAGTATCTGTAGTACTCTCGAACAGACTTTCTTATGTGGTCTCTAGCTTTCTGAAACATTATCTATAGCAAAGACAAAAAAAAGCATCAGGCATCAAGATTGCAGCATCTAACGTCTTCCTTCTGTCTGCATATGTAATGACAGGAAAGAGTGGCATCTCCCCAAAGAAGTCCAAATACCTGACCCCCCTGCAGCAGAAGCTGAACGAGCTCTACGAGGCAGTGAAAAACTACACAGACAAGCGTGGCCGTCGCCTCAGCACCATCTTTCTCCGCCTCCCATCTCGCGCCGAGCTCCCAGACTACTACGTGGCCATCAAGAGGCCCATAGACATGGAACGGGTCAAAAGCCACATGCTGGCCAACAAGTACCAAGATGTTGATGCCCTGGTAGAAGACCTGGTCATGATGTTTAATAACGCCTGCACCTACAATGAGCCTGAATCCCTCATATACAAAGACGCACTGGTGCTCCACAAGGTCCTTCTGGAGACAAGGAGGGATTTGGAGGGAGGCGACGATGCGCATGTTCCGGATGTCCCTCGCCTCATTCAGGACCTGATTCGAAGTCTCTTCGTGTCTGTGTTGGGTCACCAGGACGATGAGGGTCGTTGTTATAGCGACTCATTGGCAGAAATTTCAGCAGAAGATCCGGCCCATCCAGACAGACCACCACTCAACTTCGAGATTATACGGGCCAATGTTGATAAAGGGCGTTACAAGAGGCTGGACGTCTTCCAGGACCATATGTTCGAAGTGCTGGAGAAAGCAAGGCGAATGCATAGGTCTCTAACACACCCCCTAGTTTATTCGATAATGGGTGCCTCTAAGCCAAAAGATTTGAAAAAAAATAATTGGGACATTTTTGGGAAATTTAATTATTTAAATATACAGCTTAAATTTACAATACCATTCAAGCTCCCGTGCAACTTTCACAGGTTTCAAATTATTAACAGGGAACAGGGAGCATTTTGTGTGGCTTCAAGAATAAAAGTGTGACCATTTTGATATCTAGAATGCTTTGTGTATATTGATACATGAGAAATTTGATAAGCGAGTCTAAACCTTTTAAAGGTAGTGGTCTTTGGTTTTTTTTTGGAATTTTGTCTTTGGCTAAATGATCTAACAGTTAATATTTCCTCATTTTTGTAATTTCCGTGATTTTAGCGTTTATCGTTACTGTTTCTGTGGCAGGACGGACTCGGAGATCTTTGAGGATGCGGTGGAGCTGCAGCAGTTCTTCATCCGGATCAGAGACGAGCTCTGTAAGAACGGAGAAATCCTGCTCACTCCAGCCCTCAGCTACACTTCCAAACACCTGCACAGCGATGTGGAGAAGGAGAAGAAAGAAAAATTGCCCAAAGAGTTTGAGGAGGACAAGCTCAAGAGGGAGGAGGAGAAAAAAGGTATAGCAAACCTAAATGCCTAAAAATGGCTTTTGTTGTAACAGTATGCTGATTATGCTATAAGGTGTCTTTTCATGAAATCTTAGCAGCTTATTATAATGAAATCTAGTAAACAACACAGTAGATATTTGATATATAACCCCTTAAACGCTGAGGAAACATTGGCATGTCAAATTCTCTTGGCCTCTACTACAACTGCATTAATTTAAATCATGAGCCTAGAGTTTAGGACACATACAGTGCATTCCTTTTACTTTAATACAGTCTCGCCAGTGTAATCAATTACATTTTATCACATACTAATAAAAGTCAGTACATGTATGATTTCTCCCTTATTATCTGCATCGTCCTCACCTCTCACCTCCATTTCCTGATTGCAGAGGCAGAGAAGAGTGAGGAATCTTCTGGGGGTGCATGGCAGGGAGGTCTCCAGCGTACATACAGTCAGGACTGCAGTTTCCAGGACAGAATGTACCATGTAGGAGACTATGTATATGTAGAGCCTGCTGAGCCAAACCTACAGCCACACATTGTGTGCATAGAGCGCCTCTGGCAGGATGACACAGGTATACAGTGCCAGCATGTGTGTTTCCCCAAACCAGTCCTGCAAACCCACTGAATTCACAGCAAACACACCTAAATAGGTATTTTCTTGTGAATCAAAGCAGATGTGAATACTAGAAGCAAGAGTTCTGTTCAGTGGTGACAGTTCCTATAATCCAAAATCCATAGCCTTACATGTAAAGCATTGTGTGTGGGACTGGTTTTGATGAGTGTAGAGTAAAAAGCAATGTCAGCAGCCTATTGACATGTTTTGCTTCTCTATTTTACGTCAGGGTTCTGGTATAATGGCCAATGGTTGTTGTGACATAATCATGGGTGGGTCAACCATGGACGAACAACTGTAGCATAGCTTTGCTAACATTAATGTTAGTTAAGTTTTCTGTTGCAGTGTAGATACAATAGTTATTATACAATCTTTATTAGCATATTAACTAAAATTATTTATGGTTAAAAATATGGTTTTGCATACTTTTACAGAGGTGTACGGATCCACAAAAGGTGTCAATCAGATATGGTGCAGTGGTGTCTTGAATCAGTATATATCTTCTATAAAGTGAATCTGCCTTTCATTAATGTCTTACTGTTTTCAATTTCAGTTTTTTAGTCCAATTGTTTACCAATCCTGGTCCTGAAGGCCCAGTGCCCTGCATATTTTAGTGTTATCCCTGCTTTAACACACCCACTTCAGCTCAGGGAGGGATTGTTAATGCTAATTAAGAGCTAATTAGTTATATCAGGTGCGATGAGAGCAAGGAACCCTCTAAAATGTTCAGGGCACTGGGCCTCCAGGAGCAGGATTAGGAAATGTTGTATTAAAGAATGTAGGGCGATTTAAGTACAGCATTTTCAAGATTTGCGCTAACATCTGAAGCTCTAGCTACAAGCTAATGTCGGCCCCTGAGACACTTACCTCAAATAAACATGCTAGTCACTACACAGCAATGCAATATGTTCTATATTCACAATCTGTACATAGTCGTTAAAATTATGCCCTAGTTTATGCTGATGTTTTGTAGCATGGAATTCAAATCAAGCACTACCCCAAGTCTCTTATAATGAAGAAGATTTTTAAAATAATATTAAACTACAATGTGTGCTGGAATCTAGAACTTTTTTGCTTTTTTAATAGTTTATCTTCATGTGTTGAAACGTAACCTTAATGTTAATTTTAGTACAAGAAGAATATTTTGTTAAATCTGTGTTTTTACTGTAGGGGAGAAATGGCTTTATGGCTGCTGGTTTTACCGACCCAGTGAAACCTTCCATCTTGCTACACGCAAGTTCTTGGAGAAAGAGGTCTTCAAAAGTGACTACTACAACAAAGTCCCTGTCAGCAAAATTCTGGGCAAATGTGTTGTCATGTTTGTAAAGGTAGAGTCATCCTGAAGCAAATTTATTCGCAACTAAATTTTATTTTTTTTTAAATTACTAAAATTACTTAATTACTAATTTAAAAAAAAAAAAACTACATTTGCAAAACTTTTGGAAAACAAAGCTCTGATTGATTTGTCTTGTTTGCTGGTTGTTATTTCAGGAGTACTTCAAGCTCAGCCCTGAGGGCTTTAGACCTGAAGATGTTTTTGTCTGCGAGTCCCGTTACTCTGCCAAGACCAAGTCTTTCAAAAAGATCAAGATGTGGACCATGCCTCTGAGTTCAGTGAAGTTTGTGCCTCGCGATGTGCCGTTGCCGGTGGTCCGGGTGGCTTCCATGTTTGCTCCAAAGCCAGATGCAGAAAAGCCTTCAGAGCCAGCAGAGGACAGCAAAACTGTAACATCCATCATTGATAAGGTGATGACCAGAGACAGAGACAACAGATTTATTCAGTTAAAGGAGTAGTTTGGCAAAAAAAACATAGTTCTACCCTAAATACATACAGTCAGGCCAGTTTTTCTTGCTGGAGCTACAAGGCCAGAGTAGCTAACTAGTAATCAAAGCTTATGGCCATTTCTTACAATTGTGCAAACTTTGCCCAAATCATCACACTCTTACCTGCAATCACTTCAATGGGTTAAACAGTCTTAAACTGACCTGCTTACGTGGTTTATGACACATAAAAATGGACAAGAGGATGTATAATAGCAAAAGACAGCCGAAGCAGCCATTAGGCCTGAATTTTTCTAGTGATTTTGTCCATTTTTATAGATAACAGTGTCTTGATGGGTTTACTGCTATTGGGATAAGGGGACAATTGTTTCCAATTCTATCATCCTATTTGTAGCTAACAAACGCTGCACTTATTATATTTATTTCCACATGGAATAGTTCAATACTAGAAATTAATATTGTACTTTTGTGAGCAAAAAAAATGCATAAAGTTGAAATTATTAATTTTGTTTTATGCTTTGGGATTGTAATGACCTCATATCTGCAGGAGAAGGAGGACGTTCCAGTGGAGGTTAGCAATGGGGAGCCAGGCTGCCAGTATTACGAGCAGCTCTGTTACAATGACATGTGGCTGAAAGTTGGTGACTGTGTCTATATCCGCTCCCATGGCCTGGTGCGCCACCGAGTGGGCAGGTAAAGTAGTAACATCCAGTGGTGTTGTACACATCTTTTGAGATTTATGGCTTCATGGATAAAGGAAGTCCTTGTGATTATTTGCAATGCCAGTGGTGATTCGTCAGGGCTGAATCGCCCTATTTAACTTATTGGACAGTGCCTTTCCTCCTGTGACCCTTTGTTTGAGGAGAGCATGGTTCCTAGAAGAGTTTAGTTTTGACTGTTATATGTTACCTACATGCAGCACAATACGCCAATCTACTTGTGGCTTTGTGACTGTAACAGGATAGAAAAAATGTGGGTGCGAGATGGTGCCGCCTACTTTTTCGGGCCGATCTTCATCTACCCTGAAGAAACTGAACACGAACCTACCAAGATGTTCTACAAAAAGGAAGTGTTCCTTAGCAACTTGGAGGAGTCCTGCCCGATGACCTGCATTACAGGTATCCTTCAAACCTCTTTCTCCTCCATAAATTCTTCTTTGCCTTATGAAAGTTAAACATATTAAACTCATTATTATTATTTCACTTGTTCTAAGGTTTAACAGGTAACAGTCATCTCAAATGCCAGTGCTAGGGAGCCACCTCTCCGTTTGGTGTTTATACTTGTTTAAATCACTTGATCTAACCCATTAGTGAAAGTGATTATTCGTCATTGTGAACACACCCCAACTACAAACAGCATCCTGGCAGCAGTGTAGCAGGATGGTACCTTGCTCAAAGGTACCTCACCTGAACCTGCGACCCTTCCGGGCAAGTTACATGGGCAAGTCCTTAGCCAATAAGCTACCACTGCCCAACCTGTGGTACAGTGAGTCAGGGGTGTTGCCAAGAAACCTGTGGAATTAAAGGCCCTTTAGAACATCTGATCTTTAATAGTCAAGTATTGGTTGAAAATCAGTTTGCTGTTCTAGAAGGAACTCTGTATAACCCAGCCTCCTGATTAAAAAAAGACCATTTAGATTGTTTGCCCTCTTTAATTGTAATTCCAGTACCCGATCCCATAACTGACTTGTCTGTTCTTCAGGAAAGTGTGCGGTGTCCTCCTTCAAAGACTACCTGTCGTGCCGTCCAACTGAAGTGCCAGAAGAAGATGTGCTGCTGTGTGAGAGTCGTTACATTGAAAGCGAGAAACAGATGAAGAAGTTTAAAGGCCTCAAACGCTTTTCCTTCTCTGCAAAAGTAGTAGAGGACGAAATCTATTATTTTAGGCAAGTTTCTTCAGAGATATTTTAAAATCACCATGACCCAATATTATACATGTTGAACATCTCTACTAAAGCCATGCAGAAATGGTCAATCCATCTAGGTCACTCTCAGGTCAGAAGAAGGCAGTCAGACTTTTTAATGCTCATTTAAGTAGATGGAGAGTCTCCTGTTTGACAGATATTATCAGATGCCAGTTCTCATAACTACAGATTCTCAAAGAATGTTACATGGAATAACTGCATTGCACTGTATCATACTGTATGTGCCTGTGACTAGCAAACTCATGCAACATCAGTGTAAAAAAATTGACTTGAATCCCAAATCCAGTTTCCCATATACTTTTCTATATAGTGCTTGTCCACGGTAAGCCACAGTGATTAGTGGCCCATTTTATACTCAGTGATTATCTGATAATGTTGCAAAAATCCTAATGTTATGGTGCTAGTAGGAGACGCGTAACTGTCCATTGGTGACATTTGTCACTTAC
Organism: Arnoldichthys spilopterus; assembly: GCA_037974385.1. Classification (NCBI taxonomy): domain Eukaryota; kingdom Metazoa; phylum Chordata; class Actinopteri; order Characiformes; family Lepidarchidae; genus Arnoldichthys; species Arnoldichthys spilopterus. The sequence goes on along the minus strand of JBBPDA010000132.1, from coordinate 18,462,280 downwards.
ACGTTTCTGTTTCTGTGACAGAAAGCTGATAGTGCCTCAGAAGGAGCCGTCTCCCCTGCTGGACAAGAAGATCGAGGAGCTGGAGGCCAAGTTTGCGGACATGACAGATGAGGAGCTGGAGGACCTGGGTGATGATGATGGTGAAGGCTCAGATGCCCAAGGCATGCCTCAGCTGCAGACGCCACTAGCCAGCGACATGGACATGATGCAGTATGCATCTACACAGGTGGGTGGAGCGTCATCTCATCATCATAATTAGATGAAAGGCAAAGAACAGTGTACTCAGAATATTTTAGTATCTAGAAAATTCAGGCACCTCATGCAATTTTTTAATGTGAAAATATATACACATTCTCTACCGAGGACATTTTAATGGTCAACTATGATTTAGTTGCTATATTTAAAATATTTGGGGGAAGAAAAATGAAATGCAAAATGTATGGCACATTATTATTACAGTTTAGAAACTGTACGCTAAAATGCCACATTTAAGCATGTTCCCCGTAGAGGGTGTGTCTTATTTTCACAACAAAACATGCAACTGAACTCAGGGTATTCATACTTTGTACATGCAACCTATATTGCAACTTTGACAATTCTTCAGACACTTTCCATGCTACTAGAAAGGTTTTGTCCATAAATGTTAGCATACATGTTAGCTTACCAGAAAGCACAACAAAAGCTTGCATTTACCACATCTTTCACTTTCCCTATGACAGTCCACACCCAAGTCCAGTAAGGGCCTTTCGAAGAAGGAGGGCGCAAAGAGGAAAATCAATATGAGTGGCTACATTCTGTTCAGCAGTGAGATGCGGGCGGTGATCAAGGCCCAGCACCCAGATTTCTCCTTCGGGGAGCTCAGTCGCCTCGTAGGCACGGAGTGGAGAAACCTGGAGTCGGCTAAGAAAGCCGAGTATGAAGGTCAGTGCAGTTTGCAGTTGGTTTAAAGTCAACACAAAAAAAATCAGTTCTTGTATTTCAGAGTGGAAGGGATATTATAGGATATAATATATTATATCTGAGCTAGCAGAGCGTTGTTGCCTGATAAAAAGTGGGATGGTGTGAGGGTGAGGTGAAACATAATGTTCTTGGTTAACATTGTATTTTATTAAATATAAAATTATTAATATGACCGGTGATTTCAAACTTTTGAATGGTATCATGATTAGGAAAAAGCCCTTAAACCATTATACTATGTCAATTTTGTGTTTATGTCTACGTATGTGCGTGTTTCAGAGCGGGCCGCTAAAGTAGCCGAGCAGCAGGAGCGAGAGAGGGCGGTTCAGCAGCAGAACTCCCCGAGAGCAGGTACCCCAGTAGGGGCGCTCATGGGGGTGGTGCCCCCTCCGACCCCTATGGGGATGCTTAACCACAGCATGCCACCTATGTCAGGTAACCCCTCTCAGATGCGGTGGACACACCTCATTGGTGCCACATAGAGCTGCAATGAGAAGCCTAACTGCTAATATGCTTTATTTCCTCAGCCATTCCTCATTCTTCCAGATTCATCCTTAACAACTAATATCACTGTGCCTGCTTTTAATGGCTAATGTTTATACATCACCTACATATGATGACTATATATGTATAAATACTCTTCTCATTTTGCTGAAGTTTTTCACTTTTTAAAGGAAAACTTGAGTGTTTTTCAACCTCATCTCTTTCTGCCATATCTGCAGCATACAGACTATACCCACAAAGCATTTTAACATTGAATTCATTCCCTGACAGTATTTTACCATAGTCAGTGAATATAATAGAAGCCAGTGAGCGGGGGATGAAGCAGCTGCCCATTGGCTTCTGTTAAAAGGTCTAATGTCAATGATCACAGACCACACGATGTAGATGAGGCAGACCGAGATTAGACTGAAAAAAAAGAGTATTCCCAAGTTCATAAATTGCATGTGCATGAATTATAGCAGTCCCTGTTAACTCTTACTTTTGACAAGAGTGTTTCCCTGCCATGTATCAAGTCAATAAGCTGTCTTATCTCTTTTATTAGGAACAGTGCATGAGTTTCACCCCCCATAGCTAGCTGCATGTTTTACTGATGCATGGATCTCTTGTGTTGCCATCTTCCCTCCCTTCGCTCTTCAAAAGACATGACTGGTGGCCACTGGCCGCCCATGCTGACACTGCCAGGTCCCGTTGATGGGATTGTTAGTATGGCTGGCATGCCACCACATCACATGGGGGTGCCTGTCTTACCCCACCACCTCCAGCGGTGCATGCCCGGGTTGCCAGGGATGCTGTGCCCGGGTAAGGACAGCTCCACAGCCATATGTCCCCCACCACCTCTGCAGTTGCTTCCTGTCTGCCTCTTTAACTCAAACTGGAGGGGCTACCTGTATCATAGGGCTTGCACTAACTCGCCCATAAAAACTGGATTAAAGAAGGCAGAAGTGGTGTTCTGTCATAGACGCGTCATTTTGGTTGCGAGAAGTTAATGCCACATTCGTGGACACTGGAGACTCAAACCTTGTTTAAATCTAGTATTACAAACTTATAGTCTAGGAAACATCCTTATCTCTATTCATTATTATTCTCATCCTTATTCTTAGTGACAGAATAAGCATTCAGGGATCTTACTGAAGCTGCCATCAGGCTGCAGTGACATTGCTACTGCTAATTTCTCACTAAACAGTGCAGACCTGTAGATTAAGGCCACAGTGTGTCTGTTCATCAACGTTTGACATGTCTACTGAGAAACAAGTCAGTCAGTGCTCTCATTCAATGTGCATGCTGTGGCTGCTTTCACAGGTTTTAATGGAATGGCCCCTGGGACAGCAGGGAACCCGTATGGAGCGCAGGTAATAAGGAAAAGAACCTGTAGTTGCCAGTGTTCCTCAAAGCAATACCTTGGCCAAAAAATCTAATTTTAACATTATTTCACTCCCCCAGAAATAGCTGATATAGTCAAAATGAAATCTGCTTCTTTAATTTTGCACTGGAGCTATGAGGCTAAGGAAGCTAACAAGTAATGGAAGTATTCACACTGTATAACAGTTTATAAATGCGTAAATCTACACATTTGCATTAAACCATGTCAGGTTACTAAGTAATCTCAGATAGACTTCCTCATATGCCCAGTCTAAACCCAACGCAAACCTCAGACTCCAATTTAGGTAATTCTATATTTGAGGTATAAGACAAATCTGTAAACATTTGATTTCTGGCCGAACCATCCCTTAGTTGAAAGATCTCTTGTTTGCCACCATGCGGAATGAAGCTCAGGTTTGTACACCCATCAGCCATATCATTAAAGCCACCTGCCTAATATTGTGTAGGTCCCCTTCATCCTTTCATGCTGCCAAAACAGCCCTGACTGTGTTCAGACACTGGTCTGTCATAGTCAAACTTTTTGTGCTACAGTTGCTCTTCTTCGGGATCACACCACACTTGTTAACTTTTGATCCCCTGTGCATCACTGAGCCTTGGGTGCCCATGACCCTATAGCCAGTTCACCGGTTGTCCTTCCTTTGACTACTTTTGGTAAGTACTAACTACTGTGTACCATAAGACATGTTTTGGAGATACTCTGACATCTAGCTATCACAGTTTGGCTGCTCAGATCCACTCGCCATTTTCCTGCTTCCAACACATCAGTTTCAAGTACTGACGGTTTACTAGCTGCCTAATATAGCTTACCCCTTCACTGTGTCAGTGGTTCTAATGCTGTGGCTGATCGGTGTATGTTCTGCATGTTATCTTATATATGTGGTCAGCATAAAAAAGAACAAATGCAAACTACTGTGGTTGGGTTCACGTACACACAATGCACAGAGTAAGCAACAGACTTCTTGATTCTAGAATAGGTTCCTGACACAGCCTCTCCAAGTTCTTGTTTCAGAGTCTTTTGTGAACCACATGTGTGTCGCTGTAGGTGGGTGTGATGGGTCCCAATCAGCAGGCTCCACCACCCTACCCTGGGCAGGGCCAGGGGGGGCAACCTGCCCTCCAGCAGCCCTCTACTCCTATATTTGTGGCTCCTCCACCCAAACCACAAAGAATCCTGCATTCAGAGGCTTACTTAAGATACATAGAGGGACTCAACGCAGAGTCGGCTACGGTCAGCAAATGGGACCAGACACTGTCAGGTAAGCGCTCACAATTTTTCCTGCACTTTAAACCACATAATGTAAAGGTATGGCCCTGGTGCTCAGATAGTGGCATATTGGGATGGTCCTCATCAGCATGTGAAGATTACCAAGAGAAACTTAAGCAAGTTCCACATAGTAGCCAACAAGGAAAGGTCTATCACAAGCTTATGTGTATTATTCATGTGGCAGTTAAGCAATTTCCAGTGGGTATCTGAATGCAAATCGGTTTTCATACTTCACAAGGTCCATCCAGATGCACCACAGGGACACGTTATGCATCGATCCAGTCTTGATTAACACCAGCTGATTCTGCTCAATAGAATAGAACATAGTTATTCAGCAACTGCATAGAAATCGATGATAACTGGCTGTGTTATTGCTCCATTTTTATTGCAGTGTGGACTCACTGTTGGATTCTGCCCATTTAAGGGTCTAATACAGTCAGCTGTAAACATTGCAGCTATTGATACATGTGGGCCTTTTAGTCAGTAGATATCTGTCATAGGCTCAAGATGAGACAGTTTGAGGTATTAAAGTGTAGGGCTGAACAATGTGGGGACATTTTTTAATTGTGATTTTATTCCCCAGCATTTTGTTTGCAATTTTCAATCTGATTATTTTCTTTAAATTCATTTTTTCTTCCAGAAAAGTCATTTTTTTCAGACTTGAAGCTTGAGTGCTATATGTAATGTGCCAGATCACCAGTTCTCAAGCTCGGCATGATTAGATTTCATTATTATTACTAAACTCTCTCAATAACACTAGACATTTAATATTGCATTGCAAATTCAATATCAAAATCGCAGCCCCTGCGATGTGAAATTTCACTCTTTTAAATATTTTAAGGTTTAATTTTAATTGATTCATTGTTTTACTGAAATAACGTTGTGACCTTTTTTTTTTTACCTCAGCTCGTAGAAAAGACGTGCGTCTTACAAAAGAGCAAGAAAGCAGACTGCCTTCTCACTGGCTGAAGAGCAAGGGGGCTCACACCACTATGGCTGACGCTTTATGGCGACTGAGAGACCTGATGCTGAAAGACACTCTGAACATTCGTCACACGTATAACATCCAAAACATCTAATGTAAGGATGTTGAAAGGATGAAACAGCAGCAGTTTAGAGTTTTCCATGATCTTACACCACCTCAGGACTCCCAGAGCTTGATAATTAGCGGGAACGAGCTGAGTCAGGTGTTTTACATCAAGAAAGCACTAAACTGTGTCACCAAGGACTGGTGTGAGACACCGCTGATCTAAACCATTCCTCTTCTTTCTCTAATACGTGTGTCATCTGTAGCATTTTAATGTGTCATTTTGTAAAATGTTTGTTGTTGTCTGTTGACTTTGTTAGTGTTGTAATTTCATAGCACTTTGAATGCTTGTGCATTTTAGTTAATAATCGATGCTCTAAGATAGACGAACATTTTCATAAAATGTTGTAAAACTTCACCTGTCGATGCCTTCATTACTTGCTCTCCATTAGTTATTTGAAATTAGTACGTAATTAGGTACATGAAAGCAAATGATAAAGTTCTTTGTAGCCTGTGGGCATTTTAAATCCAACTTAGGCTCACTGAAGTGGTTCCCTACCTAAGGTAGGTCATTTATTTCGTTTGTTTCATAAAAAATGGTCATTTTCATATCTTTCAAAAGTGAATAACATTTGCAGCTGGCTTAGTGTTTCAATAAACTGCCGTTCACAGAACGCTTTGACTTTTCTCTTTCTTAAAATCTACACTGGTTATAAGTTAGGATGGAAAAAAACATGGTCTTCAAATACATCTATCTATCTATCTCTCTGTTTATCTATCTCTCTGTCTATTGGTCTGTCTATCTTTCAGTCTATCTCTATCTGTCTGTCTATCTAGATAGATAGATAGATATGATGTAAAAATGTGTTTTCCTTGGCATATCATGAATATGATAAGTATATGTATCATAAGTATAATGTTATATATAACGGTATGATGCAGTCTGATGTACACACACACAGTACTGTGAAAGTCATTGGCTTCTGAGAAAATGATAATTAAAAGCTGTTAATGTGGAACATTTCACTAATATTAGAATAAATACAACACAGAATACATTAGTAACACAAAGTACAGTACACATTTATTGTATGTCAGTGTGTTGGCTTGACCATTCTCAGAGTCCTCCTGGTGGACGCCCAGTATTACTTGTAATTCCCATCAAATCGCTGGTTTGGGCTCAATCGGTCCTTTATTCGATGAAATCAGGAGCTGGTGGAACTTCACACACATCCATGCAATGACCAGAGGCATGAGGGCAAAATCTGGAGCCAAACCTTTGTTGTAACCAGCTCACACACCAACAACTTCTTACTAAAAATCCTGGTTTTTTTCACTGCTTTCCTGTTCGTTTGCATCGATTCTAATGTTCAGATGCGTTTTTGCTGCAGAAAGAAACCCACTCAGATAAATACCTTTAACCTATCAAGACAATGGCCTAACTTGTGCACAGCACTGTATATGTCTGAACGCATGTGTGAAGAGTGTAGCGCTCTTTTTCTCTCTCTGCCGGACCCGCCATAGCTGCTACGTGTTACGTCACTGCCTGTGGGACTGAATGAAGCGTCATCCTTCTTCTCTCCGCGCCGGCGCCGCGCTTCATCCCAGGTCCGCGTTCATTCACCCAGACGCCTCGGAGATTTTGTTGAGCACCGAATGCAACACTGCTGAACAATGAAGAGAAGAGACGCGACACCGCGTTTGTGCCCCTTCCTTTTGGTCGCCGTCGGCTGGCTGCTGTGCGGAGCCGCCGCTGACGGTTTGGTGAACGAAGATGTGAAGCGCACGGTGGACCTCAGCACGCACCTCGCCAAGATCACCGCGGAGATCCTGCTGGCGAACCAGGGCGGCTCTCCGGTGCAGAGCTTTACCCTCGCTTTGGAGCCGGAGCTCGGGCCGCACCTGGCGTACATCGGCGCGTCGGTGAGTAACCGGTGCTGTGCGAGCTAGCTTAGTTGGCTGACAGGGGGCGGACATGCCGTTTTTTATGGTGTGACGGAGTCACACAGTCCCCTAAGTCTCCTCGCAGTACCGCTTCGGTGCTTTTCACGTTTTCGGTGCAGTTTTAACTGCAGTACATCCAGCCGTGTTAATGCAGCAGTGTAAACAGATCCCTCTGTGTAGCAGGTGATCGTTGACTTGCTAGCGTTCGCCTCCACTGTAGCTTTAGCTAACGCTACTTAAACTCCGCTAGTTACCGCAGAGATTGTTTCGGCATGAATTGCATCCAGCTGAAAAAAGCCTTAACGCGTAGTGACATAGCTGGGGTATGAGGAACGGGTAAATCGTACAGACGTGGATGATATTTCATGTTTTGCTCTTTGTCAGTTAGCATTAGCTAGCGCACTTCCGCAACACTTCCGCCCTATCCATGGCTGCTGGACACGTCAGCGCTGCTTAGAGGAGGCACTTCCGCCTGGACTCTCAGGCATTCTGCAACTCTGCACGTGTTATTCCTTTTTGTATCTGATGAGTGAGACCCACACATCCCCCCCCATCTAATGAGACCTGCACTGACGCTATTAATGCTATTGATTTCAATGTTGGATGATCAGGTGTCTACAAACTTCTACATCTGTAAAGCACATGTATGTTAGGAAAACATGTCACACTAGACAAATGTAAAAAAAAAAAGATTCAAATTAGTCCCATTGCTGTCTAAATTTGTCCCATCTATCACACATTTAACATGTAAGCTTTGCTGTGATTTTACTTTTTACTTTGTCCTATATTGTACACAGGTGAAAGGTGAAGAAGAGGAGGATGAATCCCTGGAACTAAAGGAGACCGCCGTCCAAGGGCGGAGGTGAGCGTGAATAAATGAATGAATGAAAGTCACTATTTGTCATTGTGAACACACTCAAGCATGACAACAAAATGCAACCTCTGCATTTAACTGTGCACACGTGGAGCAGCAGGCAGCTACCAACAGCGCCCGGGGAGCAGTGTAGTGAGACGCTACCTTGCTCAAGGGTACCTCAGTAGTGCCCGGGCCGGGACTCAAACCTGCAGCCTTCAGGGGCAGGGTCCTAACCACTAGGCCACCACTGGCCATTAACTGCATTGTTAATGACCAACTGAGCTGAGTGTTTATTGCAGCCCTACTCTTTAGTACAGAAGTATCATGCTGAAGCAGGCACGTCTGACACGGTCACTCCTCTCTTGCTGTTGCAGTGGTACATTCTTCCAGGTGCAGCTGCCCTCTGCACTCGCAGCGGGTGGGAAGCTGCGTGTTAAGCTGGAGACAGTGCTGACCCACGTGCTGCGCCCGTTCCCCACCCACATCACCCAAGCTGAAAGGCAGCTGGTGGTTTTCCAGGGGAATCATTACCTTTACTCGCCGTACCCCACCCGCAGCCAGAGCACCAGGGTGCGCCTGGCCTCCAAAACCGTGGAGAGCTACACCAAGCTGGGCAACCCCAGCAAGAACGATGAAGTGATTGAATACGGCCCATTCAAGGATGTACCCCCCTTCAGTCAGGTAAGGCAGTTGTACCATGCTTTGATTTGATAGGCCAGCTTATTGATGCAGTTATGGTTCAGTGTTTAATGATGCTGAGAACCTGCCTCAGTTTTGGCACCGAAACATTAGTTTACTATAGCTGAGAGCTAATGCTGGAATGTGGATTATGTTTCCTGCAGGACACCATGAAGATCCACTATGAAAACAACTCCCCCTTCCTCACCATCAGCAGTATTACACGCACCATCGAGGTTTCTCACTGGGGCAACATCGCTGTGGAGGAGACCATTGACTTAAGACACACTGGAGCTTACCTGAAAGGACCGTTCTCCCGCTATGATTACCAGAGGCAGTCTGACAGTGGCATCTCTTCAGTCAAGTCCTTTAAGGTGTGCAGACACTACAGTCAGCCAAGACTTAATCAAAGAGGCTTTTTGCACTTCAACTACTTCTAAATCTAACCATTATTACAACACTGTTCCAAAACATACTGCCCACCGTCCAGTCCATATATGGAAGGAAGGATACAAAACCAGCCTGTTCTGAATTTCATTACGTCACAAACACCTTTACACACTTACATACTAGCCCCGCCCACTTACAATTAAGTGATAGTGTTTCAGCCTCCACTGCTTTCTGAATGAAAACCCGTTTAACCCTTTAATGGCCAAACCAATTTAAAAAGCAATGAATTTTTTCCTTTGTATTTATATTCAATTGGGGCAATAACAATGCTATTTTTTAATTCACTTATTTATTTTTGTTTTTTATTCATTATTTTTAAATATATCATTAAAAATTGTCAAGATTTACTTTTGTAGTACAACTTTGAATATATAAATTAGTAAAAATCTAATCAAATTTCTCAGAGAAATCCACGAAACTTCAAATGTGTGTTCATGCAACTGAAACACCTGCAGCTAGATGTCTGTCTAATGTCTGGTGAGGAATCTCACTATAAATGTCTACTAATTAAAGAATCCACTCAACCAAATAATTGACCAGAAGACTAAAGGGTTAATTCCAAGGGATAAAGAGATCTTGGAAAATCACCATGTAAAATTGGTAAATAAGGTTAAGTTGACCTTTGTGCTTCATAACAAAAGTTTCTTATTATATGATTGATCTGGTTTGAGCTGGATTTTGGCACCAGATTTGCGTATGACCAGCCTTTAGTATAAATTCTGAATAAAATAATGCCGTTCACTGCTTAGTCCAGGTTGAAAAACGCGGACAAGTTTCCATTATACCACTTTACACAGACAGTTGGCAGTGCTTTTGCTGTTTGTCCACTTACGTGTGTCGTATTTTTACCTTTCCCCAGACTATTCTCCCTGCCTCCGCCCAGGACGTGTACTACCGTGATGAGATCGGCAACATCTCCACCTCACACCTGCAGGTTCTGGAAGATTCCGTTGAGGTTGAAGTCCGTCCACGCTTTCCCCTCTTCGGAGGCTGGAAAACCCACTACATCATTGGTTACAATCTTCCCAGTTATGAGTATCTCTATACCTTGGGTGAGTCCTTTAACATATTCAGCTTTGGGATGTGACAACATATTAATCATAGTTATGATCGTTCTGGAAAACTCTGGAGTTCCTAGTCAAGGTGTTACCACTATATACGTTTTGTGCAGTTCAGTTCAGCCCATGAACTCATGAACAAGCTCTTTGTGGGCTGGGTCAGGTGTGTAGAGTAGGAAGAACACGAAAATGTGCAGGGCATAGGGTCTTCAAGGCTGGGATTGGGAACCTCTCTGCTAACTCGTTAGGTGCTACACTTGAGCAGTTTGTGTTCTAATTCAGTGTTTGACAGTGCGTCACTTTTTCTTGCTCTACAGGTGATCAGTATGCACTGAAAATGCGTCTGGTTGATCACGTGTATGATAACCAAGTGATTGACCACATGACCGTCAAACTGATTCTTCCGGAGGGAGCCAGGTATCAGACCCCAGCATTCCTCACACCTAGTCTCTGAGGTCACCAGAATAGTCTTTCACAAACTCGATTATCCAGTTCAGGCATTTTAGTAGCTTTAACAGATGTGGCAAAATGTGGACTGGCCAAATGATCTCAGTGAATGGACCGGGGAAGCTCAGTTTTAAGACTTTTTGTGCATTATTTCCTTATTTACACATCGGTTTATCACACACTCTCCATTTCCTTTTTCAGGAATGTGCATTTGGACACTCCCTATCCCATTGATCGTAGTCCTGACCAGCTGCATTACACGTACCTGGACACGTTCGGCAGACCTGTGCTAGTGGCCACCAAGAATAACCTGGTGGAGCAGCATATTCAGGACGTGGTGGTAAGATGTTCAGAATCAGTGCACAGCTTGACATGGAAAAAACACATTTATGCTACATGTCATGCTTTTTAAGTGCCGTTAATCTAGCACACACAATCTTCCAACCACACGATCACTGAGAGTTTCCATTTATCTGGTGGTTCTAGGTTCACTACACTTTCAACAAGATTCTGATGCTGCAGGAGCCTTTGCTGGTGGTTGGAGCTTTCTACATCCTCTTCTTCACAGTCATCATTTATGTTCGCCTCGACTTCTCCATCACCAAGGTAGAACTTGCAGATATCGCTAAATCAGCATCACCAGGGTTTCTGCAGGGTCTTAAAAAGTCTTAAAATGTCTAAAATTTGAATTTAAGGCCTTAAATGCATTAGGATCTTATGCACTAGGTCTTAAATGGCTTCTGTTTTGGTCTTAAATGTCATTGTGAAATTGATGCTACTTGCATTAATTTTTGACAACGAGGGGGGGGGTTGGTATTTGAAGTCCTGGTGGTGGCCTAGTGGTTAGGACACTGCCTGTGAGACCTGAAAGTCGCAGGTTCGAGTCACGGCCGGGGCACTACTGAGGTTCCCTTGAGCAAGGTACCGTCCCGCTACACTGCTCCCCGGGCGCTGTTGATAGCTGCCCGCT
>JBBPDA010000132.1:18413286-18445253 GCA_037974385.1 Arnoldichthys spilopterus | reverse complement strand
AGAGAGAGAGAGAGAGAGAGAGAGAGGGAGAGAAAGAGAGAGAGAGAGAGAGAGAGAGAGAGAGAGAGAGAGAGAGAGAGAGAGACAAAGTAGGTAGAAACCACTATTAAACACCTCAAACCCATGCCAGCTGCCCACTGCACCTACACTGATGAGTGAAATGCAGAGGTCACATTTCGTTGTCATGCACTGTGTGCTGTGCTGTGCTGTGGTGTGTTCACAATGACAAATAATCACTCACTTCCACAAACTAGCATTGTCAATGAAAACGAGTGGCAACTAAAACGAATAAATCTGCAATTTGTGCTTATGGACACATTGATAGAGGAAATGTGACTGTTGTCTTGTCCCACACTGTGTCACAGCAATCCAGATCACCCATCATTGGGACTTCCATATCGCCTGTCTCAGGCTAGTTTAACTACAACGGCAGCTGATGCTGCCTCTTTAAACAGAGATTCTTCTGATTTTCTTCTGTTTGTAAGTGCTATACTGTGTCGACCAGAAGACGATGGAATCCTGGTTCCTCCCAAGGTCTCTTCCTACCACTTAGGGAGTTTTTCCTTGCCTCTGTCACCTTTGGCCTGCTCATGAGGGGCATGGGCCCAGTTTCTGTAAGGCTGCTTTGGGACAATGCCAGTTACTTTTTCACAGTAACTAATACCGTTTAATATGCAGTTATCAGTAATTTAATCAAATATTAAGGAATTACCTAATAACTGTGACTAATTACTAATTTCAAGCACCTGTAAAATACTGGTTGTTATTTTGCAAATTGTCCATTGCCTTGTAAGAAGTAAGCTTAAGACATCAAACATGTCTTGACCATCTACATGCATGGTGATAAGAGCTAAACTGTGCAAATTTGCTTTAAAACTCAACATTTACTCACAATGTTGCTAAAAATGCTGCAATAAAAAAAAGCCTTTGAATTGAGAAAGAGAGCAGGAAAGGGTGAGATGAAAGCACTCTCCATCCTGCAAGAGAGATGGGGGGGATGAAAGGTGGTGGGGTGGGTTGGGTGGGGCAGTGCAGGTGGCAGGTGTGATCAGGACAGTCGGTGACGAGTGGGACACAAAGAGCCAGTGTGTCCCGCTCATGCAGCTGCAGGGGGCGGAGGGGAGCAAGTGACAGACAGACAGACAGACAGACAGACAGAGGGAGGGAGGAGTGCAGGGAGACAGAGAGATGGAAGGAAGACTCTGACATTGAAACTTCAAACAGAGGATTGAGTCCTGAGTGCAGAGAGACACATTCTTTCTGAGAGGGAGAGGGAGAGAGAGAGAGAGAGAGAGAGAGAGAGAGAGAGAGAGAGAGAGAGAGAGATGTTCAGTCAGAATGCTGTATATGAGTGTGTGTATGTGTGTGTGTAGATGGTATTGTCCATTTATGTTCAGTAGTACCAATTATTGTAATGCAAAAACTGCATGTGTGTGTGTGTGTGTGTATCCATGGCATTATGCAGGGTGTTTTAACTCATGTTACTGATTCACTCACTCACATTCACTCACTCACTCACACTCCCATTTAGCAGTTTCCATCATTCACATTTCTGGTCACCTTCTTGTATTACCATGGCAAAATTATCTATGAATTCTGACTATTATTTTCAGCAAGAAACATTTATTTATCATGATTTTAGGTCACTGTGCATAAATGACAAAACTGACATCTTGGCAGGTCACGACCTTATTTTAACTTGTTACAGTGAACCCCAGCGAAACAAAAAACAAGCTGCTATTATTATATTTCTTTTGATGCTCCTTCTTATGTATGTAGACACAGAATTGTACTGCATTGATTGTGGCTGTATCAATATTTTATTGTTTTCGGTTATAAGTAGATCCTCAGTCTGTTAACATTTCCCCACTTTTGGCTGAATTGTAATGTTTGATTATATGATTATTCGTATGCAAATCAAAGACTCTGTATATGTACAGTACTGAACAAAATACAGAAATCAGTATTTTATTTCATTCATTTTCAGTCGGCTAAACTGCTTGGCATTTATTTCATTCATTGTCCAAATCACTTATCCATTTCAGGGAAGCTGGAGCCAGTCCCAGCTGACTACGGGCCCAAGGGGGGGTTCACCCAGGACAGGAGGCCTACCCATCGTAGGGCAACACATAGACAGACTCACACCTACAGGGAATTTAGAGAAATCAATCAACCTATTGGAAGCCTTTGGACAGTGGGAAGAAAGCTAAGCAGCTACACACAGAACACACAGAGAGCTTGCAAAATTTGCACAGAAAGGCACCCATGGCCGACCTGGGGATCAAACCCAGGACCTTCTTGCTGCACCAACCACTGCACCACTGTGCCACCCACTGCCTGGTATATAGGCTGAACATTTTAAATGAAAATAAATACAAATTCTCAAAAAGTACGTAAGTAATATATATATATGCAAACACACACACACACACACACACACAAATATTGCACCATCTAACATTAATGTAATATTTGACATTCACATGGAAATGTCCACATCTGAATCTTTTCGGAGTTTATACAAAGAAAGTTTGTGTTGATAATGTATCTTCAATCTTCTTGTTCTCCATCTAGTGTGTTACTGTCCAGAGCTCCAGCTAAAACGCCTGATCTGTGCCACATGGCGTCCCATCAAAGGCCCTCGGCTCTGGGTTTCCACAGGGAGTCTCCCCCCTCCTCACACTCAGCTCCGGAGAAAGCCTGGCTCACATCTCGGACTAATGTTTTTTAATGCCTGTGAGTTATTCTTCGCCTCAGCATGACTCTAAATAGAGTTCAAATCCAGCTTCCTGTCAGAGTAACCATACTGTGCCTTAGCCATTTGAGGACACAAGACAAACACACACATCACATACATATGGATATATCCTTGTTTTTCCCTTTGCACACAGTTCACAGATATGTAAATAAATTCCACCTTTTTTCTTGATTTTATACATACAACTATACTCTAACATCCACCAATGAACACACACACACACACACACACACACACAAATGCAGATATATGTAACTTTTTTATTGTCCAAAACATACTAGCTTAACTAACTTAAATGCTTTTACATGTATTTTTAGTACCTTCCTGCTGTTTCATACTGTTAAAACTTGCCAAATAGTTTTATTTAAATGTTATTATATATAATAAGTGAGAAACTTGCTACTGTAGCAAACTTGGGACATTTTGTAAAATGTAATAATTTTTTTAAAGTGCAAAGTTATTAAGAAATTTCTTGTAATGTTTTAGCTGACAAACATTTATTATTTTGTAAATATAAACAATTTTGGAAACTGATGCTTGTAACACACTCAACAATGTTTGAAAAATTGATAGAATGTTTGAGCTGCACGATTTTGAAACATTACAATAAGCTTACGGGTGTCACGAATTCGGGTTGTTGGGAAGCAAGCGCAGGCTTGCAGTGTTTTCAATGGGATTTATTTTTAAAAGTTATATACGAAGAAACGTAAAACTACAAAAACAAACAAAGACTTAGGGAATCAAAAAACAGAACTAATACTGGGGTAGACGATTACAAAGCTAAGATACATCAAGGTGATAAACAGAGAACAGGGAGACATCAACAGGATACGTACAACAGACAACCGACAAACACTAAACAAAACTAAGGGACTAATATACTAACACAAACGAGGGACATGTGACACAGGGAGGAGACGGGAAACAAGGAACAGGTGACGAGGTCGGAGATAAGGCAGGGCTAATACAGAACAACACAAGAGCACATGACCAGACAGGACAACACGAACCCTTACAATGCCTGTAACAGGTGAGAGTATCATGACTACATGAACATGTTTTAATCCAAGATATCAAAGAACTTTGGTCTTTTGACCTTTAAAATTGTCACGATATGTCATGCCACGTCCCTGTATGTGCTTGTTTTTCCCCATGTGCTCTGTCCACACATGTTTATGTTTATGTTCTAG
Organism: Arnoldichthys spilopterus; assembly: GCA_037974385.1. Classification (NCBI taxonomy): domain Eukaryota; kingdom Metazoa; phylum Chordata; class Actinopteri; order Characiformes; family Lepidarchidae; genus Arnoldichthys; species Arnoldichthys spilopterus. Next base: position 18,441,305 of record JBBPDA010000132.1, on the reverse strand, counting down.
CCCCGCCTTTATTCACACCTTTGTCCCGCCTCGCTCACCTGTTCCTGGTTACAACTCCTCCTTTTGTCAGGTGTTGCTTATCATGTTCTCTGTTGTTGTTGCCTGCTCTGTTAGACCCTGTTGTCCATGCTGTGATGCTACCTGTGAGTTTTCTGCGATAACCCTGTATATATCTGTCTTGTCCTTAGTCCTTAAGATTTGAGGATTCTCTTTGTTGTCCAAGTACCACAAGACTCATAACTATTATTAAAAGGTTATACCTGTTTTTAGAGAAAAATATGGGGACATCGGGTCCTCTGTTCCAAAGACAAAATGGACCATCCAACCATCCCAGACTGTTAGCAGTAAAAGATCCAAAAGTTGACATGTGTCATCTGCCTATGCATATCCACAGCAAGAGAAGTTTGCATATGTGTGACGGTTCCATTGACCCGGAGGCATACATTAGGATTTTAGAGAGACATATGCTGCTATCAAAGTAATCACATTTGCCTGGATTACAAATTAGACTTTGATATTTTGTGCTGTCATATTTTATTTTGCAAGACTGCCCTGATTTAGCGTTCTTCAGAAAATTAGAGATAATGTTATAGAAATGTAAAAGACACTATTTGAAAACCGTGGTCCACAAGCATCATCCAACCCACCTGTACAACGTGGAGCAAATCTGCCAGGATGAGTAAGTGAAAATCACCCCTAAACAATGTGCAAAACTGGTGGAAACATACTCCAACATACTCAAACCAATTTGCTACAAAGTGAATACTTATGCAAGCACCATTTTTAAGTTCTGTTAAGTTAAGTAATACATTTTGACTTAGACTTTTTTAGAAGCCTATTGTTTCACGATTAAAAACACTTCTTGGAACAATCTCTGTAAGTGTGATTTGTGATCCAGACAAATGGATCACTTTTAAGGAGGCTGAATACTTTTACAAGGCCTGTATGTACAACCACACATCCTTTTTAACATTTCTATGCTACCGTGCCCCCCCCCCCCCACACACACACACACAAACCCACACACACAGTCAGAAAACCACACTTACACACTCACACATATACACACGTTTCCTAGTACTGATTAGAGTGACAGGGGCATTTCCCATTGGCCGTAAGTCTAACCCTGAGCTTTCCAGGGCAGCCAATTTCCCCCCACTCCAGCACTGATAGGAAACTCAGATAGTTTAACACACACACAAAGAGATTCTTCCTTCACATGTCCCCCACCACTTCGCACACACTTCTCCTGCCTGTCTACCCCTGCTTTCACTCTTTCTTTCCCTTCCTTTCGACCCCTCCATCCATCCTTCCTCATGCTGTTAACCCCTTAAGTAACTCCATAAATCCAGTCTGTGAGTCCTTTACTTCCATTTTTCTCTCTTGTAACTTACACTTTACCTTCAAAGTAATAAGTAAATATGAGTAATTACTGAATTATGAGCCTGACAGTGATGTTTGCTACCAGCCAGGACACATTTAATGTTTTTTATTTGCTCTGGAATTAAAAGGTATTGGAAGCTTATAGCTGCCAGGGTAGCATCATGTAAACAAGATGCAGAAATCATCACATTTGTCTCAAACTACATAAAGTAATATTTAATAGACTTGACTATGTGGTTCCTGATATTATACTATGACATATGACATATCCCTTAAGTTGTATGGGCATTCTGCAGTGGCATCTGTATAAGGAAATGTGTGTCTAATCTCTTTTTCTCTATGGAAAAAAATAGTATATATATTTTTCTTGTTGCTATTGTGCCCTGTTTTAAACAAAAATGTTCCATATCAAATATATTTTGTCCTACAGAATTTTCTCCCAAATATAACTGCAACTGTATAACTTAAGGCCATTTACTGACTTAAATATAGATACTTCTGCATATCACTTCTTGGCTTTTTGGCTTAGATCAAGTGTAATATCTGTTTTTATCAGTTTAATATCAGATACGTCCCGTATATGAGGATTACATATTAAATTGATGTTTAGAACAGGAAGATGAAAGAGGAGCTTGCTCTACTCACCTGGCATTGCAGTACCTCCAGGAATAGTATATCTCCTTTTGGGCAGTGCTGGCCTAGTGGTTAGGAAATTAACTTGGGAACTTAAGATTGCAGCAGGAACCCTTGAGCAACGTACCGTCCTGCTACACTGCTCCCTGGGTGCTGTTGATAGCTGCCCGCTGCTCCATGTGTGCATGTGTGATGGGTTAAACTCAGAGCTCACGATTCGTTGTGGTGTTTGAGCGTGTTCACAATGACTCATATTAAACTTCAGCACAACACCAGCTATTCAAAGTGTAACCTACTATTGTCTAAGCAACTACACCAATCAGCCAAAACATTAACACCACCTGCCTAATATTGTGTAGGTACTCCTCATGCTGCTAAAACAGCTCTGACTGTGGTGTTCTGACACCTTTCTATCAGAGCCAGCGTTCACTTTTTAAACCGTGGTACAGCCTTTAATCATTACATGCATTAATAAGTCTTGTGACCCTGTCACCAATTCCCCAGTTTATCCTTTCTTGGATCACTAACTATTTAATAGCTGGAACACTTCACAAGACCTGCCATTTTGGAGATGATCTGGCTCAGTCATCTAGCCATCACAATATGGTGCTTTTCAAAGTAGCTCAAATCCCTACACCCATTTGGTTTTCCTGCTTCCAGGACATTAACTTCAAGAACTTCACTTAAATAGGCTTGCTGATAAACATGGGGTATTTTGGTGAGCTTGGGAGTCATGACATAGCATATTTATAGCTTATTTACAATTCATTTATGACGTAGTTTAACTCTTTAATGACCTTGTAATTTAGAGGATTCACTGATCATTTTTTTTGATCGAGCACTGTTGTTATCTACAGTGATGAACTATGACTATTAGGCCTACAAGTTGGTGCAAAAATATTATTATTTAAGGAAAAATACACTTCTCGTAAAGTGATTATTTCTGATAGGTCTCCTATAAGATTCTAGCAGTATTTTAGCTCTTAGCTAGCAACATTGTACATTAACCTTTTTTGAGCAAAACCTTTTCTAAATTTAATACAAACATCTGAAGCTTGTAAAAGAAATATTAATATATAATTTACCTTGTATGTAACAATTCTTCAGTAAAGAGCCTTGACCTAGAGATACCAGCTGATGGAAAAAGCAATGAATTAGACTACCATTCCTTTTCAAAGTCTCTGATGTATATGGGATGTCCAAAAGGCAGAGTGACATTTTGCTTTAAGTAACTGAACTTATCTCTTAAGTCAAAATCAAAATAAACGAGTGTCTTGTTTGGATAATCTTACATTCGCTTTTCAAGAATTTAGTCCTGTTGTTTCTGAACAAAACTTAACCATAAATAATTAAGCCTTCTGTGAAGGGCTGGAGGGTCCTGAGGATTCCTCTCTGAGTGTCTAAGCATCAAAGTACAATACTTTGCATGATGCTAATTAGGCTAATTGATGCCTAATTAGTCCAAAACTAAACTTCGGACGCCAAACTCCTGGTTGATTACATTTTAGTAAAGGGACCTTGTCAAATGAACAAGCCTACAGTTTAAAGGGTTAACTCTTTGCCTTCCACCTGCATAAGGGGCATATGAAGGTGAGTCCAGGTGTGCTGGCAGGCTGACTTCACATCCGACCAGCATGGCTCTGACAGGGCTTGCTTGATGGACAGGAAGTTGCCTCCTGTCACAGCTGCTTCCTGTGCCACTCTTCTGTTTACCCCGCAATGGCCCCTGTCTGCCAGATGGCTTGACCTTCTATCCTTTAATATCTGACCTCGCTGTAGCCAGCCAAGTGCTGGAGCAGACTTTAATAGCCATCCACAGTGCCACAAGGGAAGTGTAATAGCTTCTTGGCCTGCAGTCAAGTTCTGATTGTGTCTTCTTCCCAAACTTCCCAACTGGCTTATCTGTAAAAGATTTCTAAAGGCTGTGTGAAAACATGGAATTTTTTGTGTAAACGCATACAGAAATAAAATATATGACAGTATAATATATCAATGTGAATACATTTACACATTCCCATATTTTAAAAAGTATATTGTAAACATACATTATATATATATATATATATTAAACATATACTAAAATATGTTACAGAACATATTTAAAATATATTTTGTATATGGGCAATTATATTAGTATTTATGATGTAAATGTAGTAATTATTGATTAATATATTTAACCTATTATACATTTATTGTCTTTAATTAATATATATAAAACATTCCCACAAAAAAAATTATCAGTGAATCCTTTAAATTACAAGGTCATTTAAGTTGAACTATGTCAGGAATAAATTGTAAATAAGCTATAAATATGATGTCATATCTGCCAAGCTCACCAAAATACCCCATGCTAATCAGTAAGCCTATTTAAGTGGAGTACACCATTCAATAATAATAACAACTGGCAGCTATATATATCATTAATATGGATCAGAAAGGTTAGTTTAAATGAAAAATTGACAAGACACATTGATTATGATATACACACTATATTAAACATATTCTATATTCCCAAACAACACCTTCACATCCAATGTTTGTTCTGAAATCACGAGTGTTCATGGGGAGTTTGTTCACAGTAATTGCCTCTATTCTTCTGGGAAGACTTTACTGTAGATGTTAAAACATTGGTAGGAAGATTTGATTGCATTGAGCCACAAGAGTATTCGTGATGTCAGGCTGGTTTTGAATGATTCCTTCTGGTTCACAAGCACCACTCCAAATCTTCCCAAAGGTACCAAGGGTAGCACTGCTCTACAGCCCTTTGCTGAATGGCATTGTACCCCTCTAGCTGATGCCTGACATTGTACATGGTGATCTTAGGCTTATGTGTGCCTGCTCCAGCGTGTCCCATTCTACTGGCAACACGTTTCTATAGAGATTATAGCTCTGTGTGCGCAGTTGAACACCTGTGTCAGCAGTCGGTAATGGGTGCACCTTAGATGAATTCAGCAAGAAGAAGGGCACGCTGATACTTGGACATACTGTCTATGTAGATGATGTCATTTTGAAAGCCTTTTTAAGCCAATAGTTCAGCAAAAATTAATGGTTTTCCTCTCAGATTGATCTGCCAAGACATTTGGTGTGCACTTTATACTTCTTTACTTTAGCACTGGAGCTACAAGGACAACGCTGGTAACAAACACCAGAAGTCAATCATCACCCAAACTGTTCTGTATATAGGTCCCAAAACATCTAAAAAAAACTCACTCACACTGCATCCAGCTCTTCATTAAGATGGTATGGACTTCTCAATGTGGTTTACTCTAAAATTACAAAATACTGCTACCTTTACCAGGCCCTAGTAGGCTGACATTGCCAAAAACATTTTCTCTGATACATTTTTATACACTCTATCAATGCCCAAGGGTAAATTAGTCTCTGCATTTTACCCATCTGGAACAGTGAGCAAACACACACTCAGAGCAGTGGGCAACCACAGTCATAGCACCTGGGAAGCAATTGGGGTTTCATTTCATTAATTTTAATTGCTCAAAGGCACTTCAGCCATAGTTCTTGTGTTCCTGCTGGTTCTGGGAATCGAACCAGTGACCCTTTGGTCACAAACTCGATTTCTAACCATGGCCAAAAACAGGTGAAGGGCAGGAACCACCAAACTCACCCATGCAGATTCTAACTTCTCCAGGTGTGGATCCATGGAGTACACAGTTGTAGTTCAGTGATCACTACTTATGAAGAGTCATAGGGCTGCGGTAAGAGGAGTGAAAATCTGCCTTTGATGGGTAAGGAATAAAAGATGACCAGCATTTGGCTTCATTCAGAGTGATGCGGCCAAGCACAGTGTGGAGGTATGGGAAGATAATTCGGGAGGATGGATTCTGGAGAGTGATTGGAGTTGTAGGGGGTATTTTTTGGGGGGGTGGGGGGTTAGATGTGGTTCTGGTGCATGTTGTTTTTGGCAGGGATCATCCAAGACTAGGCTTTTTAAAAGGAGGAGGTGATTTTCTCACTGCTGTGGTAGAGCGGGAAGGAGCTTTTTTTCTGCAGAAAGTTGTGATTACAGTGCATATTTTCATTCTAATGGCTGTGTTGACTGATTTCTGCCCTTTGCAAACCTACCTGGCATCTGCTGAACCATTTTTTCTGTTCGTTCTTTTTAATTGAATGTGCAATCTTAAAAATGAAGGGGTTTCAGAGAGATGCAAAAAAATTGGTGCGTTTGGTTCCCTAAAAAACTGGTCATTGGATGATTCTTCACAGCATTATTTTCATTAGTGGGATTGGTGAGTGTGAAGAAACGTTTAAAAGTTTAAAGAACATCCGTAATTGGTGCAAGGCTTTTCAATTGCACTGTACGTCCAAGCCAAGAACCTTTTTAAGTGTTCCTAGCAGTGATTTGTCAAATTGTAGCACCTGTTTAGGTTTGGTTTTCTGTTTAGAGTGATGGGGCAAAGCTTCACACCTGTCAGCCATAACATTAACACCACTGACAGTAAAAGAGAATAACATTCACTGTCTACTTATTTATTTACAATGGCACCTGTCAGGGAGGTGAGATATGTTAGGCAGCAAGTGAACAGTCAGTTCTTGGAGTTGATGGGCGAGCGTAAGGATCTGAGCCTCTTTATGGCTAGAGCATCTCCAGAACATCAGGTCTAGTGCAGTGTTTCAGGTGTGCAGTAGTTAAGGACAACTGGTGAATTGGCAACAGGATCATGGGCACCCTAATCTCACTGACGCATATGGGGAGTGACGGCTAGCCCATCTGGTCTGATCCCACAGTAGAGCTACTGTGGTTTAAAAAGTGAATGCTGACTCTGATAGAAAGGGCTCAGAACACACAGTGCACCACAGTCAGAGCTGTTTCAGCAGCAGGAAGGGGACCCTACTTAGTATTGGGCTGGTGATCTTCTGAGGTACCCTACAGCAAGGTGCCATCTCAGTACATTGCTCCCCAGGTGCTGTTGATAGCTGCACTTTGTGTGTTATTGAGTGTGTTCACAATGACACACTGAAGTCACTTTCCATAACCGACCGTACTGAATGGATACAGGAATATTCAGCCTAACATTAATACATTATGAGCTGCACTGTAAAATCTGATCGCTAGCTTTGATACTGTGATGCATCATTAGAACTGATGCCCTTCACATTCCAGGTGACTAGTGGGTGCATGCTGTAGATTCCACATCCAAGTGGGACGTCACCTGTCCACTCAGACTGGCCTTTTTGGGGAACAGAGCTGCCGAGCTGGAGCCAGTTAAGAGGAATATCAGGCAGCAGGAAACAATCCCTGCACTCCCACCCAGCGCTGCCCCTCCCAGCGTCCACTTCCTGCCAGAACTCAACACACTTCCTTTGCAGCCATTGGGAATCCCAGATGGGACATTCCATCCAGCCTCTCTCCCTCTCTCGCTCTCTCTCTTTCTCCTTTTCTCTCTTGCTCTAACACACACACACACACACACACACATTAGGTCTATATGACTCTGAGGTTTTATCCCAATGCTGTATTTCTTCACTCGAGGTCTGGAGGGAGTCTCAGCTCTGACTGAGCACTAGAGGGCGCTACATCACAATACATGACGCCTCAACGGCTGCGATCATCTCATCACCCGTCCAATATCATCTCTCTCTCTCTCTCTCTCTCTCTCTCTCTCTCCCTCCTCAGCGCAGGGCTGCCGGGCTCCTCCATCCATCTTTTATTATGCACGCGCTTTGGGCCTGACGTGCGCACAAAAAGCAATTACTCCGATGAAATTAGGGAAATTACGGGGACGAAGAGACGCAACGTGCGCAAACGTGTGTGCATGTGTGTGCGTGTGTGTGAGAGAGCAGGGCGGACTCAGGGGTGGAAATAGCGGGTTGCATGACTTTGTTTGACCTTTTCTGGGGGCGGATAATCCCGGACTATAATAGAGTCCGGCCCGATATGGAAAAGCGCTCGCGCCGTTATCGCCGTCACCGTGGAGACGATCAGCGCAGTAGATGGCGCGTTATTAAAGCGCGCGCGTGTGCGTATTGGAACAGGCGCTTTTTGTCATAAGTGTCACTCAGGGGCTGCGCTCTGCTACCTGCGCCATTATTAACGGAGAGAGAGAGAGAGAGAGAGAGAGAGAGAGAGAGAGAGAGAGAGAGAGAGAGAGAGAGAGAGAGAGAGAGTGCTGCTCTCCTCCCTCTGCACAGACTCCCTCCTTCTCTGCCTCTCACTCCTTCCTCACCACTCCCTCTTTCGCTGCCAAGCCTGTACTGTTTTTTTTTGTCACTGTACATCAGTACCACTTCACTCCCACCAACAAAGTTAGGATGCCTTGTGTTTTGTCATTATGCCTCATTGAATCTACTTATAGGTAGATGATGACACGGCATAGTCATATGTGTAACTATGCATTTATTTGTATTTAGGAAGAGAAGCTTCACTGACATCTATATGACAAAGGCCTACGATGGGGTTTTATAAGAACATGAGCACTACAGAAATGTTTATCATACTTAAAAAAAACCCACTAATTTTGAATGAATTTCATACAGTTAATTAGTTTATTTTAAACAAAGCTTATCAGTATAAATACATAGTATAATAAGTAAGTAGTGTAGATTATCTGCTGGGAAAAAAAAAGGGATTTCTTTTGGGATTTCCACAGTCAGAATTTTCCTCACCTTTTTTGAAACAAAAAACGTATTTATGTACTATGGAAACAGTTAAAGTTTCAAAACATACCATTCACACCCCAATCCATATAAGTAAGATTATGGCACTCTCTCATCCACATCACTCTGGTTTTAAGCAACATAGCTGACATAACAAATTTGGAAATATCTTAAAAGAGAAGCAGTAGTTTGCTTAGAAGCGTAGTGCTAGCGTTCACCCTCTAGGTGTTGCATGTAGTATAGAGCTAGTGGGTGGAATAGAAGACCATTATATTAGGGGGGGGTTGAGAAAATCTAAAAACAAAACCTCATTGTTCACAAATGTTTTTATATTTAGTTAACATATCCCTGCCTACTGAACCTACATGAGATTAGCTCTGCTCATGTTGAGGTTTTAAGGAATGTTTCAGCCTGGGCTGTTTTTTGGATCTGACACAATATAGGGCAACAGATGAGAACAGAGATTATTGACATATTACCAAAACGTCTGTTTAGTTGTGATGGATAAATAAAGGTTGGAAAATGGCAAAATGCAAAACTGTCACAAGGGGACCCTCTGTGGGAAAAGGTACACTAATATCCAAAGGCAACATGTGTGTGTGTGTGTGTGTGTGTGTGTGTGTTTGTGTGTGGCTAATGCAATATGTTTAATCAGAATGCCGACCAACAGAAAGAGAAAGATGGACATTGGGAGCAACTTTACTGCAGTAAAAGTCTAATGTTTAGAGTTGGCCATTAACTGCTGTTAGCTTTTATAACATTACAGAGCTTATTAAGCAACTTTCTTGTATTCAGTATAAAGTAAAACAATAATGTCAGTCCCTAAATAGTGCTGCCTTTTCAGTTCTAAACGTTTGCTTTGCTTGTTTCGATTTTCTGTCAAAAAGCACAGAAAGTTAAACTGCAATGTTGTTGGTTTACATCAGCAGAATTGTATCATTGTTGTTTCAGGAACATACTGATGGAAAGAAAACTCCCTTATGTGTGTGTGGGCTACTACATCTAGAAATAAATGCTCTAGATTACATGAAATTGCTTTTAGAAATCATAAATGCAAATTTCCTCAACTTTCAGGAAAGACCATGCAAATTGCTTGTGTCCCCAGCAATGTCAAAGTCAAACATACATTATCGAGAATATGGGCCTTTTAATATCTATAAAACAAGCAGGGGATACACATAATGTGCTGAAGTCCATCTAGAATAGCTTTTATATAAGTATTTGAATACAGGCAATATAGCCTCCAGTTCTGCAATGATGAAATGTTGTGCTAGAACCTCCCACAACCTATAATCAGAATAAGTTGGACAGCATGTTAAATTAAATTGAAATTGAAACTGAAAAAATATTTTGACCTGTATTGCATTGAAAACAATACTACAGCACGATATTCAATGTTTTACATTATGCTTTTTATTTTTGTTATTTTCTCAAAATAAATATTTCATTTGATTCTTGCAACTTATTTATAAAATTAAATCAAGACAGTGTAACATTTACCACTTTGCAGTGTTGCCATTCCTTTTCACAACACGTAAATTAAATATGTTGAGGAACTGAAGAAACCAAGTGATGAAGCATTTCAGGTGTAATTTCATCCCTTTCTTCCTGCAAACAAAACTTGCGGCATGCAACAGCACGGGTCATTGTTGTTGCATTTTGTGTTTCAAAACGCACCCCATATTCTCTACTGGGGATAAGTCAGGACTGCCAACAGGCCCATCCGGCACACTTAGTCTCCTCTTTTGCAGATATTCCCTACTGTGTGCAGAACACAGTGTGCAGTCTTTTTAAAATATGCATGAGCATCCCCAGAAAATGTCATCTTGAAGGTAGCATATGTCGCATGATGTTTGAAAATGAAAGTGACTCTTTGTGAACACACTCAAGCACCACAATGAAATGTGACCTCTGCATTTAACCCATCACACATGCACATGTGGAGCAGCGGGCAGCTACCAACAGCACCGGGGGAGCAGTGTAGTGGGACGGTACCTTGCTCAAGGGTACCTCAGTAGTGCAGGTCCCAAAGGCAGTGGCTACTAGGCCACTAGGCCACCACTGCCCACACTGGAGACATCACAGAAGTGTAAGTTGTCTTTCTTAAGAGCACAGACATAAACCCATCCCGTGACAGACTGGATTTAGGACTTGTTCCTGGTAAACCGCTTAGATTGTCATTTTCTTCTCTGGTCCAGAGCACACAAAATTTCTTAAAAAATTATACTGATTCATCTGTATACACAACACATTTCTCCATTCCTCCTAGCCCAGCTGAGGTTGAAGGGGCTTCTGGACACATTATAAGGCTATTTTTTGGCACAGTAACATTTTAACTGGCATCTCTGGGTGTAACTACGTATTGTAAAGCTTGACAAGTTTTGTGTTTAACCTAATGGGCAGCTCTTGCTCTTGTATCAGCACTGGGTTATGGATGTCTAAATCTTCTACTACTACTACTAATTATGTATTAATAAAAAGACAGATTATTAATTAAGAGAGAGATGAGACTAGAGACACATAAAATGAGACATAGACAACAAAAAATGTTGTATAATTATGTTTCTGGGGAGTTTTGGTTCCCAGTAGGAATAAAATCTAGAAAATTATATCAAATTGGCAGGTACGTATATATAATATAAATTGTGAGGCAAAATATTATCTAAATTTTTTTTTTTTTTACCTGTTTTAGGTGCTATTTTTAATCTAAAGTACATCAGTCCACGCTAAACAACTTGACAGACTATGAAAATCTGTCATATCCCTCTTTAATGACAAAATGTCCAGACAGTGGTTATTCTCCTTGCATCTAATGTAGCCTATTGGCCTCTCAGTGCTCATCACGCTGCAGGCGAGGGTCTCGTCTCTCACGTCCCTTAGCTGCGTGGAGGTGGGTGATGGGCTCAGTCAAAGTAAAAAAAAAAAAAAATCTCGCGTGACTGTCGCCCAAATCTCACCTCCCATTTCCGCCGAGTTTTTCGTTCCCGCCATCGCCGCAGCGCGCCGCATGCCGGCAGCTCTTTACCTCCGACACGCATCACGCAGGGCAGACATACTGCTACAAAACGAGACGCCGCTGCCGCTCTCAAGCCTGGGATAAGGTATATGACTGCATCGCTGTGGGAAATGTACCGTCCATTTGCCCCAGAGCCGGCCACGAACGCGAAGCAACTCGGCGAGGAGTGCGTGTCTACGGCCTGAGCCGCTTTAGCTCCGTGCTAAGCGCCCCGGCTGTTATGGAAGCACGGAGACTTGTGATTGGCCAGCTAGCGCTGTAAACGCGACGCGGGGGACGATTTGTAGCGCAGGCACTTGAGCTAATTTTCTGCAGGGTGTTTCACTGAAACGTATATACGTTATTAATGTTGTCTATATTATTGCCTACACATTTTTATAAACTGCTAGTTGTCTTGTGCTAGCAAAGGCGACGTTTGGCTAATATGACCAAGTTAGTTTGTTAGCTAGCTAGCTGGCTAACGGGAGCTGTTTACTGTGTGGTTCGATGGCTCGCCGTTTTGTAAACAGAGTCGGCTATAACGGACACACATATGTTTTATGTTGCTTATTTATCGGTTTTATACCCAGACGTTAACGCTTGACGCTATTATGGTGCGTCCTGGACGAGACGAGCTAACTTTCTGCTGTGAGAACTTGAGTGGACTGGCTGCCCAGGGTGGGAGTGTGAAAAGACGCACCAGCGCTGATGTTTTCATTGCATTTATTTACATACTTGCTTTTGTGTGTCCGCAGAAGGTCTCGAGATTTGGCACATGTACAAGGGAAGGGTTTTAATAGCGTCGTTCATGTGTTTTCGTGCGTGTACACCTCGCTTGGCTCATCACCGTTTGTTTACTCGGTTGTTTTTAATTGTCAATTACTACTTCGTATCTCTGCTTTCAGATCATTCGGTAAGCCCTGCAAATGCAAGCGATGTTGCATGTTGCCTAAGAACGCTTGCAGTCCGTGCATTACCGCCTTTTAACTCGAGCCACACATCAGGCATAAGCTGTGTGTTGCTCCCACTGCACATTGTGTATTGTGTGACTCGTGTTCCCGTTACTGCTCTCGTTAAACTGCTCAATCTGGACCCTGCTTCAGCCCAGGGGATATTTTATCAGAAGCACCGAGCTGGACAGTGGTGTTTGTCACTAAGTCGCCCCTTTTTGCTGCTCCCCCCCCCCCCATTCTCTCCATTCTTAGGGGGTTTTTGAGGGAACACTGGCCTCATTTGCTCGACCTCGGCAGCATTCAAAGCCCCCCACGTTTGAGCGCCTTGTCCGGTCGACGCACTCATGGCTGTTGCAATGCCCAAGATGTCCAGCGGTAGCGCTGTCCGCATCCGCTTCACCAGCCTGGATGTGGGCACGAGCAGGTGGAAAGAGGGCATATTCGAGATCCACGAGAGGGACAACAAGTCAAATCTGGTGCTGAAGTTCAACAGTGGTGGGACACCCAAGAAATTCCCAGTATGTGAATGTTGCATCTTTTTCTTTTGCCACGTGTGGTGCTCATTTTGCATATTTTCAATTGTGATTTTCTTAAGTGACTGATTTATTTTTATATTTGGGTAATTTCATAGTGTAACCTGCTGAAATGGATTGCTAGAAGTTATCACATGCAATTGCAGAAAACCCATATAACTCCCTACTGCACTTGAGATCACATATTCACTTTCATTTGTTGACATGTTAACATATATATTTTTTGACAACTCACATATGAGCGTCTATAATGTATGTGACTTCTTCAAAGCATTCTGTCAAGAATTTTGTGATTGATTGACCTTAAAGCGATAATTTTTTTTCCTGTTGCATAATAGTCATATAATTCTGCTTTTGGTCTCTATTACAGAGCACGATGACACCACATTTTTCTGTATTTGATTTAATCTTTGCAAATCCTCCATGTATTTTTTTTTTCCCATTCAAAAGTTTTATTTTTGAAGGACTTAACATTTAAGTAATTTTTAATGCAATTAATCGAAGTAATATGTAAATTACGTAATAATTTAATCAATTAATAGTTGCTGTCGTGTTCTCAATGCAAAACTAAGATTTGAAGCAGTTGGAATAGATATGGGTGCTAGGATGAACACACTTTAATATGCACTTCAGTTTAAGCTGATTTGTTTACCTTTGTCATTACAGCTGAACCACAACGTGAAAAATGTTGTTTTGGTTCCGACACATGGTCACAATCGCTTGTCGCTGACGTTGAAGGATTCAAGTGTTGTCATTTTTGAGAAAATACCCTTAATGACCGCTAAAAAACTAAAGGACTACCTTGACGGAATTAAGCAGGGAAAACAGACAGGTATGTCTGAACAATAAATACAGTTTAAACATTTAAGATCCCAGTGGGGCTAATAATAAATAGCAATCGCAATCTTATATGAATCTTAGTTAATTCACTGGTTCTTTTTTTTTTTTTAGCTCTTAAGACAAACCAGGGAAGTGCCAGTTTTGGACTAGTGCTTGGGAATCGAACAGTGCAGAATGATCCAGGGTTATCCTCGTCAGAAAAACAAGTAAGACCTCTTAACTGGCTGTTTGATTTTGGGTGATAAGTGCCTTAACAGAATGACGTTTTAATCTTCCTTCATTGTCATTGGTTCATGCTCTCAAGACAACTCCAAGACGGCCGAGTTTGGATAACAAAGATGAGAGCATGCCACGGAAGCCACTTGGCAGCCCAAGCAGAGTCACGTCAACACCAGTGCGCGGTGGACTCTCAGAGAACAGGTTTGAAATTTCTCTTTTTGTTGGTCCACATTTAAAGACTACGTCAACATTACAGATTTTTCCTATTTGTGTAATAGCCTCTAATCTCTCAGCGCCATTGCATTGTGTGTCAGATAAATGCTGACTCGGACCCAGCTATATTTTGGAACAGATATTACTTCAAGAACAGTAAAAAATGTATAACCAATTAGTGTGAAAATGTTTTTACCAATGCAAAAGCTGGTCTTTCAGCTTTCCAAGCATATTGTTTAATACAGCCTATAGAAATGGGACATTATTAAAGTTAAGTGAAAGTAACTTGGTCATTTTACCCAGTTGGGGAATGTTATATTGGGTCTGTTTCTGCGTTAAGCATGCTGATCCAAATCTATTTAAGAGCCCTGCCTTAAATTACCTTAACTGAAGGTGTTTTCTCAAGTTTAGTATGTTTATTGAGCTGGTCCGATGTGTTTTCTCCAGGAGTGAGAAAAGAAAGAGGCTGATGAGTTCAGAGACTGACATGACTGAAGACTACCCCAAAGAGAATGACTCCTCAAGGTTGTTGGCATTTTCTCAATTTTAATGTTTTCCCATAAAATTCAGTTTTCAATACAATTCGGATTTCAGACTTTTTTGAAAGACAATTCTAAAAATTTAATTTAGAAATTCTCTTTTTGAAAATTGTTCTGGTTTTGCATTCCCTGTATTTAAATTTTTAGTTTAAAAATCTAAGGCTTAAAATTGGTTTATTTTTTTCCCCCCCATGTCAAACTGTGCCAAAAACCATGGACTGAACTATGTAACGGGTGAACCGTTACTGTACTGTACACAGTCCTTTTGAATATAAATTGAGCAACTGTTTTTAAATTGAGTTCTTCTTTTTTCAGCAACAATAAGGCCATTTCAGACCCATCTAGAAAGTTTCTGCTCAGCTGCAAAGAAAAGTTGAAGCAATCAGAGGAGAACAGGACTTCAGGTTGGTACTTAAGTTTTACTAAAATTTGAATTGTTGTGGATTGGACAGGCTTTTTAAAATGTTTAATATTTATTTTTTTTGCTTACAAACAGCTCCTCTAGTGTCTGCACCCCTTCAACCATCGTCCTTCTATGGCAGCAGGACCGGAACTAAAGATTACTCACAAACACATTCGTTCCTGGACAGGTAGATAGCTTGACATTTATTACTTAGACCTGACAGCAAGGTGTTCAGTTTATGTAATATTGCCAATTTATAACCAAGACACTGATTTAAAAGGTCTTCTTTTAATACCAAGTTTTTACTGTTAAAGGCCCACCAGCACAAGCCTGTCTCCCTCTGCTAAAAGAAGCCTGATGCTGCCAAACCACTCTACTCCCTTCAAGAAAGTCCGCCCATCACTGGAATATGGTGGCTGGAATAAACAGAGACCCTCCACCCTAACTCAAGCTCAGCCGCCTCTGCAGGGGTACAGTTTTACAGCTTCCTCACCTCACCGCAGTTTCTAAATTTTTAAGTGTGTTTTAATGAGGCATGATTTTCTTTGCTTTAATTAGATTCTCCAATTTGGGAAACACGTGCTACATGAATGCCATACTGCAGTCACTTTTCAGCCTGCCCTCTTTTTCAAATGACCTGTTGAAACAGGGCATCCCATGGAAGAGGGTACCCATCAATGCCCTTTTGAGGTAATATTGCAACACCGTCTTGTTTTATTATAGCTCTGGAGATGCCATAACTGTTTTCACTTGGATTAAAAATGTATAATACCAGTTTTCCCTTCCCCTTCTTTAGGCGCTTTGCTCATCTGCTTGCTAAAAAGGATATCTCCTCTCCAGAGGTGAAGAAAGATTTGCTTAGGAGGGTGAAGAATGCCATTTCCTCTACGGCGGAGCGTTTCTCTGGGTACATGCAAAATGTAAGAAATGTGTTATTCTTTATGTACTGTTCACAATACAGAGTTCAGCATGGACTTATTCCCCCACTTAAATGCAGAGGTCACATTTGATTGTGGTGCAGTTTGTGAGCGAGTGTATTCACAATGACAAAGAAGTCACTTTCACATTTCTTTGATCCTGTTCACAGTCTTTGATTCACCATTGCTGTCCACTGTGCTATAGCACGAAACGAGACATGAGGACATCTAAACATGGCTATGGTAGTCTGCATATATGTGGTGGAATAATAAACAACATTGTGGAATTGCATGAGAGATGTAGTATCAGTTAACATTTATAAATACACCAATCAGCCAGAACATTATCACCACCTGCATATTATTGATCAAGTCCCACTTATGCTGCTGAAACAGCTCTGACTGTGGTGCTCTGACCTGATCGATCAGTGTCAGCATTCACTTTTTAAACTAGTTTCTTCTGTGAGACTGAACCAGCCTTCACTCCCTACATGCATCATTTAGCCTTGGGTGTCCATGACCACATTGGCTGATTTACCAGTTGTCCTTTCTTGCATTAATTTTGATCGGTACTATCTACTGCACACCTGGAACACTCCACAAGACCTGCTGTTTTGGAGACACTCTGATTCAGTCGTCTTGCCATCACAATAAGGCCCTTGTCAAAGTGGCTTGTATCCTTATGCTTCCAGCACATAAACCTCAAGAACTGACTGTTCTAGTGTTCTAATATAGGCCACCCTGCCTGACTGGTGCAATTGCAATATAATCACTACAGATGTCAGTTATTCACTTTGCACTGATCAACTGTAATACTTACAGCACTTTAAAGTTGAGTCTTTTTTTTCCCACAACATTGTCTGAAATTCTCATGAGCGATGCATCATTGTTTTGAATTGGTAACTTTTTAGATGAGTTTAGTAATGGTGGACAAGGATGTGACTTAAAGCACTTCACAGAGAGTTAATACTTTGTTCACAGGATGCTCATGAGTTCTTGAGCCAGTGTCTTGATCAGCTGAAGGAGGATGTGGAGAAGGTCAATAAGAGCTGCAAGAGCGAGCCCATGGCCTGGGATGAGCCTCAGGGCGTGCGGCTAACAGAGGAGCCAGACACCTCGCGAATATACACTTGTCCAGTTACCGTCAACATGGAGTTCGAAGTGCAGCACACGATCACATGCAAAAGGTAGGATGTCTCTGATGTTGGCTTTTCTGACCAGAAACCCTTGAAATCATTCCGCAGGCAGGTGTATGATGATGCCTGTTTGCTGTGGTTAAGTGTGGATGCTGTTTGTTTCCATACTGAATGTTGTGCCAACTGCCTTCTAATTACATTAAAATGCTTGATTTTAAAAACCCGTTGGACAAAATTCTCCCACCATGTTTACTACAAATCTAGTCTTTCTTAAGATTCAGCCAAATGTGACGTGACATTATAATGAAGTGACGGTCACCCAGTTAGTCACTTACCAGATCCTCTTGTGTAGCATGAACTTCTAAGCATTACATTTAAATGTCTATAGTAGTTCTAGTTAGAGCAGTGGAGTTAAAAGGAAAATTTTGCTAAGCTGTGTTGGAACAGACAAATTAACACATGGCAAAAGGTTGTTGGCATTGGCATTTATCTCCAGAACATTTTACAATGTTTTCAAAAAGTAGAGATGCTGTTATACTGAACTGTGTGGAGCAAGTGATGCTGGTTAATGGGTTTATGTTGCTAGTGCTTGCTTTTTAGTCTGCTTTCCCTCATTTCTTCATTTGACTTTGTTTACAAAGCAACTGAAAACATTTGTTAATGTCAGTGTTGTTTAATGGTGGTTAAAACCGCTGAAATAGAAAAATAGAAAAATAACACACAACTGTGGACAACCTTGTACACTTTCTACATTTATTAGTTTACAAAATGAATCTTCACTGTCTGTTCTGTTGCCCTATCCACATGAAACCCAGCTGTGGGGAGGTGGTAACAAAGCGTGAACAGTTCAACGACCTGTCCATTGACCTGCCTCGCAGAAAGAAAACTCTCCCTCTGAGATCTGTTCAGGACTCACTGGATCTGTTCTTCAGGGTACGGACACATGCTGTCACGCACGCAGTGTCACAACATACAAATATTGTACTACATACTTTTTTTGATCACTTTGACTGTTCTGTTGTGCAAATGTAGCATCCAACTACTTCTGAACCTTCTGTTTTTTTCCATTTTGGTGTTTATTAACTAACCATTAACTGTCTTTGTAGATGGAAGAAATTGAATATTCGTGTGAGAAATGTAACGGGAAAACTGCTGCTGTTACACACAAATTCAGCAGACTTCCCAGGTAATCTGTGCTACATTTTATACGCTGCTGTTTTTCATCTGTGCAACATTCAACATGAACTTTTAACTTCAGCTTATTCCCTCATTGTCTCTCGTTAACAGGGTGCTTATTCTTCACCTAAAGCGGTACAGTTATAATGCACAGTTGTCCCTGAACAGCAAGCTGGGCCAGCAGGTTCTGATCCCAAAATACCTCACTCTGCTCTCCCATTGCACAGAGAATACACGTCCCCCGCTCAGCCTGGGCTGGAATGCTCAGACAGCCCTGTGAGACACTATACATCATTTACTGTAGCATTGGTCATGAGGCTCTCCGTCTCTGTTTTTTCAGATTTGTTTTTTTATTTGTGATTTTATTTATTTTTTTAAACATAAAGGCTATGCATTTTAGACATTTTAGCTAAAAAAGAATTTCTCCCAGTTTTGGTCAATGAATGAGGACTTTGCACATATTGGCATCACATGCAAAGATGAGATGTGCATCAAGTTCACTTCCTTAACATATGCTTTTAATGTAAACTGTAGATGGCGAAGTGCCTTTTGATGTCTTAGCCTTTTTTGTTTAGTTTGCTTGAATCATTGTAATTACATCTCACTGTTTTAATTGTATTTATCGTATTACTCATTAGTTCTGAATTTTTTTTCTGCCAGAAATGAAATGCGTTAGAAAATGTTGGCAGGTCTCAAATATTTTTATCTTGTGTTAAAAGCAAGCTGTAAATCATGTAGTGCAAGTTTCGTGTCAATTTCACTCATATGAGCTACATGTCATTACAGATCCAGAACACTGAAAACATCGCAGTCTGTGAACTCCTCAACGCTACGGTGAGGCATTAGATATACCGTTTAACAATTCCTGCCGATCTGTTTCGTTTGATTACCAGATGCACTCATCAGTGAACATACTTATGTTTACAGGAAAGGTTCTATAAAGTCTGACCACACAGGCAGCATCTTATGTGACTCTGATAGTGAAGAGGACCTAACCAGGAAAGTTAATTGCAGACATCGACTAAGTGAATCCCTCCCAGACGATGACCGGGTGGAGGAGGTGAGCTGGTGGGCTCGTCTTTGATTTGGCATGTACTGGCGAGATGCTAGACAAGTATAGCGGTTTTTATTGGGGCAGGGGGCAGTGGTGAAATGTGTTCATTGTATTAGTTGATTATTATTATTATTCTTATCTTTTTGTCCAGGTGCAGCAGAGTGGTCCAGTGGAGCACACAGAATTCGCAGGCATGAATGATGATGAAATGCTGGCTGCGGTTCTTGAGATGAGTCGTCATGACACTGGTCTTTCTGGGGCCCACGATGATGAACCGACCAGCAGCCCTGATACAGGCTTTGGAGATGCAGATGCTCAAGAGCTAACTCAGCATATGGACCTGCTGGAAGGAGACAAGCCATCTGGAGGTATTGCAGTGCTCCTGATTTTATGTTTTTTGCATGGTTCCACATCCTAAGAAAATTTAAGCACTGGCCCGAACAGCATTCTGTAGGGTTTGAATTTAATAGTTGTTGTAATGTATGCTTGCTGCTCTCTGCTGGATATATTTTGAGCTGCAGTAACCGTGTATTAATAATGTATAAAGGGGGATCACAGAAATGAGCAGACATTAGTTGTAGTGTATAGCAATATATATATATATATAATTTTAGCTTTATTGACCATGTGGAAAGTGCTGTGTTTTGTGCAATGATTAGGGCTGGAATTACTTACCGATTTCTCCATAACTTCCATGAATTTGTAATTGTTGGGTGTTTTTACACAAGCAATTTTTATGGATGAAAAAAATGAATCTGCAGCCCTGTTGGGTTAAACGCTTGCTTATGGACACTAAGAAGAATGAAAATGGCTCTATCAAGTACAAGTGATGAGGAAAAATGATGGAGAGCTGTTAAATATTTTATTTCATTTAGTAAAAGATTGAATTATTGACTCAGAGCTGAAACTGCAATAGGGCTATGAGGAGTTGGATTCTCACCTAGGAATTCCAAGCATTAAATGGAGCCAGGACTCATCAGCTCTAAACGCAAAGCATAAAATTATTTTTGTAGCTAAAGCATAAAGCTTCTGAATACTAAGTAGAGCAATGAAAACCACTAGAAAGAAAAACAATGCTTAAGAATTCCGATTATTTGGGTCAGTCTTAAACTGTTCAACAGCTTTTTCTTGCAATCCAGTTGTTAAATGTAAGGGTTAAAGGCACATTGGAGGTGTATTTGTAGTTTTCCTCTGAAATGCGATCATGTAACATCCAGATGTACTGGGCTCCCTGGATCTGACCATGGATGAAAACAAGGAGAATCAGACTCCAGATGGGGCTCAGGGCGAGCTGGACTGGGTGCAGCAGTACAACTTGGACCAGGAGCGTGAGGAGCAGGAGTTACAACAGGCCCTCGCTCAGAGCTTACAGGAGCATGTATGACTTTTTTTTTTTTTTTTTTTTTTTTTTTTTTTTTTACTACTTTCTGTCAAATGATTTCCTTTTTTGCCTTTGACCGCATGAATGTTGCCAAATACACATGATTCTGACATGATAGTTGCTTGGGAAAATGGCTCTTGTATTTTCATTCACAGTTATAATCAGTTATATAGGAGATTAAACGCTAATATCAAGGTCATGTCCATGCACAGGAGGCGAGGGAGATGAGGGAGGATGACGATCTGAAAAGAGCAACAGAGCTCAGCTTGCAAGGTAGCACAGCATAGAGTTACTATTTTAAATATTTATTTTATATTCTGTAGTGCAACTTTTTTTTCACCCTTTTGATTTTTCAGAATTCAACAATTCTCTTCCTGATTTGTTGTGCTCCGATGATGACTCGGGCAATGAGGATGCCCTAGACATGGAATACAGTGAAGCAGAGGCTGAGGAACTGAAGAGGAATGCTGAGGTACAAGGCCATGATCAAAAAGTGCAGTTATGAATACAAAAGTGTTTTGAAATCAATTTTTGTTTTTATTGTTTATTTCAGTTTTGGGCTGGATGAATAGTTCTTTCTTTAGACAGCAAGAATTTTTTTTACATGTTTCTAGATTCTATGTATTTTGCTGAATGCTATAAATAGTATTTGACAAGGTATGAAAAGTTAGAAATGCTTGTTTGTATAAACTGAATTGTTAGTGAGATTTATTACAACTAGAAAACAATAGTTACACATTATATATACTGATGAGAAATGCATCTACCATTACAACTTCACACACTATGTTCAGATATCAGTGTTTATATACCATTTGCTGTTGAGTCAGGCTTTTTTTTTTTTTTTTGGTAAGATTTTCTGAGTGTAGTAGTTTTCATTAATGATAACCCTGTTAAAAGTCCTATCAATCTTCCAGTTTTAACATTTAAGGTCAGTCAACAACTTGGTAACCTTATAACATTGCTAACATTCTTGTAGATATGTTTAAAAAGAAGTTTTTGTATATGAGCAGCTTTGCTATACGTTGGTCAGAGTTATAAGTGAATGCTGCGTAATATTGATTGTAAATTTCTCCTCTGCAGAGTGGAGAGCTTGCTAACTCTTTCAGACTCATCAGTGTGGTCAGTCACATTGGCACCAGCTCATCATCGGGTATGAGTAATTATGTGCATTAATTTTGTGTATAACACTGGTAATGTGTTTGGAGTTGAACTGATAAAATAAAGGTGCAAAGCGTTACATTTCTTCCACATAGTAGATATGTTTGGTGAAGGCAGTTTTCCACACTGGCCTCAAAGAACATGACCTCTCCTTAGTCTGAGAATTACTGAGTTATATGTTATTTTTTTCTCTTTCAGGCCATTACATAAGTGATGTCTATGACATGAAGAAGCAGGCCTGGCTTACTTACAATGATTTAGATGTGTCCCGCACACAAGAGTCCACAGTTCAGAGGGACAGAGACCGAAGTGGATACATTTTCTTTTACATGCACAAGTAAGGTTAAGTTTTTTGTTTTTTTTTCTTTGACAAAACACACAACTCCGCTCAGACTTCACATTACTAACATTTTAATTTAAAGGGTACATATTGCAGAACACTGACCATTTCTCAACGTTTTGGTACTCAGCACTTCATGGAACTGGCCTTGCTTCACAGTTGGAAATTCTCTACAAGGGGGGTGGATTTAGCAGCTTTAGATGCTGCTTCAGTGGTTCCTTGCGAATGTCAATGTCGTTGTTGAAAGCAGAGTTTGATGTAGTGTTAACATTTCAGAATATACCATTCACTGCATAGTCCATATATGGAAACAAAGTGGTAAATGATTTTGAATACCTTATTTTTGTGATGTCACAAAACATTTAATTCTCTCTGCTAATTCAGACCATTGTTTTAGCGCAAACATTCACATTGAATTTAGTGTTTCAGATCTTTTTGAATGAGGGGAAATGGTTATGTAACAATTAATTGTGGTTTTGGTATAAAATCTATTACATCCGTCTACATTTAAGGCTGATAGCATACATATCTGATCTAACAGTCAGATTGCACATTTAGCTCTGAATCAAGTACTTTGGGCATCAAATATCATGAATCTTAATATTGAAATAATACATGTTTGAGTTTCCACTTCTGGCGACGTAAAAAATATCCTAAAAATTACCATGATGGGTTTCTCTAAATGATCGGGAATCAAAATCCATGTAGTGAACTATCAGCATTTTAAGTAAATGTTAACCTCTGTCCTTACCTCAGGAATGTGTTCGAAGAACTGTCTGAACTAGAGAGGACAGGAGGAAGCAGCGATGCCAGCCGAACAGTCCTGCAGCCTTTATAAGCAGATGTGTTACCAGGCCCTAGCTGCAGTCCGGCGCTATTGCGATGGGTACTTGTGGTGAACGGATGAGCTGAGTCTAGGGTAGAAGTAACATCTCTGTCCAATACTACTGATCACCGTCCACACACTCCCCTAATTCAGGCACTTTTTCTGTTTCCCCCCCCCTTTTTCTGTCTCTTCCCCCCCCCCCCCCCCATTTTTCCTTTTTCCCCTTTTGTGAAATACTGTCACTGTTTCTAGAGTACACTTCAGTATTACCGTTCTTTATACCCATGTAGATATCAGTTTATGGGGAAAACACAAAAATAAATAAAATACTGGGTTTCTAAAGGATGTGAAATTCGCCCTTGAGACATTTGTTCTTCTATTTTTCCAATTCTTCCTATTTGCTCAATATTGCCTTTGATAAAATAAAGTCCCTTGTTGGAGGAGAAGCCTTTATGCATTAATAAATTTAGAGCAAATGTCTGAGGGTCAGGGAGTGTTTGTCTCTTTCAAGCTGTTTCTTTTTCAACTTTTCCAAAAATCTTTGATCTATTGAATATAAGATTTATTCTTATATGTTTGAGGGTGGTATGGGGCATATGTTTCCTGTTTGATACGCAGCTGAAAATGTGGTGCAATATTTACTTTACCAATTGGCTTTTATATGTCTGTCCTATAGCGATGAAAGGGGAAAGGGGTTCCAGTTTATATTCAAGGCTTTACTGACTGTTTATTGCTATTTTAATCATATTTTATAAATATAATCTACCAAGCTAAATGATTAATGTAGCTTGTCTTTTTCTTTTAAAGGACACTTTTGAAAGCTTCTTTGTGATCCGCAGATACACACCCAGTAAAGTATTGTTTCTTTCCACCCTGCATAGAGCTTTGCGTTGTGGATGTTGCACAGTAAACAATTTTTATGGACATCTTTTCTCAGAAAGAAGCCAGAAACATGCTTCCTCCTTTCTGAATAAAGAAGCTATTCCAGTGTGACTTTGCTTCCTGTGGGGTCAGCAGATGTGAATATTTATTTTATAACCATTGACTTTTTTTTGTAAACAACTGTCTGCTTATGTGGTCTTCTGTTTTAATATGTTGAGTAATTACATTTTCCAGAACTTTTATTCTGTTTTTGCTTTTTTTTTCCTCATCTTGATTGCATTAACAAGACTGGGCTGAAAAGTGAACTCTGTATGGTGTTTTAAGGAACAGTTCTCAGAAACAAGTCGAAACCTTCATTAGTTGTTTAGTGTTCAGTCTTTGACTTCCTAAAGCGCATTATAAAAATTATACTCATTTAGAAAATTCAAATGCAAACTTTGCTTGGATCTTAATTATTAAACCAAGAGTTGACGAAATATAGAAAATTTGGGCTGATTCTTTTATTCCTCGTTTGTTCAAGTCCATTGATTCCAGTGGCTTGTCATCCATCCAAGGTGTTTCTCTTCGTTAGAGGTTCGAGATGACTGCCAGTCAGCCGGTTGAATTCGTTAAGGATGTAACTTTCTCTCTGGAGCATCTGTAAACAGAATAATCAAATTTTAACATTTTGTGCATGCCCTTACTACATTAAAGCCACTTGACTACTATTGTTTAGATCCTTCTCATCCTGTCCCAACAGCTCTGACACTATGAGGGATGAAGTCCACAAAATCTCTGAAGGTGTGCATTTATATTTGGCACCAAGCTGTTAGTGGCCGACCCTATAAATCCTGTAAGTTACAAGGTGGGGCCTTGGATTGGACTAGTTTGCTCAGCCCCTCCCACAGATAGAGACTGTTCCACTTCATTCCTGAGCAAATTATGCAGTGTACATTATCCTGCTGAAAGAGGTCACTGCCACTAGTGAATTCTTTTGCTGTTTAAGGATGCACTTGGTCTGCTACAACGCTTAGGTAGGTAATGCATGTCAAAGAAACACACACGAATGCCTAATGCAAATGTGAGGCTACGACACTTCATACATGTCACTATGCACTGTGTTCTGTGTTCTAACATTTATATCATAGCATTGACTTTTTCCAGCAATTTATACCATAGGAGCTCTTCTGTGGAATTGGACCAGACAGGCTTTCGCTCCCCTTGCTTGTAAATAAATGTTGGGTGCCTATGATCTTGTCATTGGATCACCAGTCGTTCCTCCTTGCAGTGCTTTTGGTGGGTACTAAATAGGGGTGTTGCAATATACCTGTATTGTGATTTTTAAAAAAAAGTATGGTTCACACTCCAACACTAGGTGGCAGTATTGCTCCTTAATCTTCAGGTCCTTAAGCTTGCCCATTTTACCTGCTTTCAACACATCAAATTCAAGATGTTACAGTTCACTCGATGCTTAATATTACCCACCCCTTGACACACAATCCGTGCTATTCACTTCACCTGCTAGTAGTGTTAATGTAGCTGATCAGTGTATATTACAAATTTTTCTGCAATATTCTGTGACTGGTAAAAAATCTGGCTTTAAATTCAATAGCATGTGAATGTCATGTTGCCTGTAAGTTTCATTTCCAAGTCTGAATTAATGTATCTGTAAGGAGGATTGAATAACCTGGATGTGATCAGCAAATACCCTTAAAGGGATATTCCCTCACTCTTTCAAACCTTTTTTTATTTATATATATGTATGGTGGAGGCATTCTAATGTGAATCACTAGAGCAGGGGTGTCAAACTCTGGTCTTGGAGGGCCGGTGCACTACTTAGTTCTTCCCCTTCTCAAACACTCACTAAACCGGACACTGAGCAGGTAAATTGAATCCAGTGTGTTTGAGCAGGGAAATCACCAAACTGTGCTGGACACTGACCCCCCCAGAGTTTATTTAGTGATGTTTATGGGATTTCACAAAGTAATTACATGAAACTTTTGCATGAAATGTATTTTTAAAAGCCATTCATGGCAGAGCGGCACTTCAAGGGGGTTGGATGATACAATAGTAACCAAAAAAAATATTTTCCTCAAATTTTCCTGTTTTAAAATCATCAACTAGGGAGGCAAGATAATGTCAAAATCCTACTGGTATCACCGGTCTGTAAATTAGAGCGGTAATTGTTAATGCCTTAACTGCGCTCAGTTTGTTTTATTTCTCATTTTAACTCACTTGTTCTAACTTTTTAGAAATAAATGTTATATGCCATTTAGATTTTCCTAATGCAAGACTTTCTGCATTTTTTGTTTGATGTGTACAATATAGAATATGATCTACAATCTGTGCATCCCTATTGCCATCATTACATGAGATGTTGACCTGTAGGTTCCCTGACTGTAAATTTGAGTCTGTGAGCTTTGGTACAGTTCACCCTTTCACTTCAAACCTCAGTTAATCTCAACATCTCAATAATGCTGAGGGTATGGAATTCTCCAGTTTGTTATTTTAGATTGCCTACTGCTGCCGGTGTGCTGCTGCTCACCTCATCCCACTCCTCGTCTGTCTCATGTCTGTATCCCAGTAGGTGACAGATTCCATGTGCAGCCACTACCTGTGGGACAGCGGAACATATCCACGTTATGGCACGGACGCTCCACATGCATCCCTTTCACATCAGTGACCATCTGCCATACTTACTGTTAGAGCTCCGTGAAAATCACAGCTGGTTTCTTTACACTGCTGCATCACATATTCTACACCCAGGAAAACATCTCCCAGATTGAACTCATCTCTGTGAAGGGCACATGGTAGCTTTCCTGGTCGCAGGTCCTGTAGGGAAAGGGTGCTCTTTTATTTATGGGACACAGCCACAGGCTTTTAGACCCTCACTGTCTAGGGGTGTCCCTCTCAAACTTCATCACGATTAGTTCCTAGCCAAAGTCAAAATGAACTTTGTGATCTCAGCCATATACAAATATATGGAGAGTCGAAATGGCAAAGGTCAGGGTCCACAGTGTAAACTGTAAAAAGTGTAAAAAGCTCTTTTGCTGTTGCAGATTTTTAAAGAAACTCAGCTTGCATGATGT
Organism: Arnoldichthys spilopterus; assembly: GCA_037974385.1. Classification (NCBI taxonomy): domain Eukaryota; kingdom Metazoa; phylum Chordata; class Actinopteri; order Characiformes; family Lepidarchidae; genus Arnoldichthys; species Arnoldichthys spilopterus. The sequence goes on along the minus strand of JBBPDA010000132.1, from coordinate 18,414,041 downwards.
TACCAGACATTTTATAAATCCCCCAAAAAGGAGAAGCAGCCAGAGAGTCTTCCGCTTCTAATGCAATCGTTGTCACACACAGTACATTAGTATCTTCTTCCTGATTTATCGTAACATGTCTAACTGAAATAAATAAAAATGCATGACGACCAAACATGCCAGAGTACATGGACAGCGTTATAGCAACATTTACATTTATTCATTTGGCTTTTACCCAAAGCGCCTTGCAAGAGGTGGAGCAGTGTAGTGGGACAGAACCTTACTATAGGGGGACCTCAGTAGTGTCTCAGACATCTTATGCAACTGCCACACAGCTGCAGGCCCGTTTACGAGATGCGAGGGTTTCCAGACAAACCATTCGCAACCGACTCCACCGCTTTGGCTTGAATGCCAGACGCCCGTTGCAGGTGACTCCACTGACATCAAGACACTGTCGTGAACATTTGCAGTGGGCACAAGACCATGTGACCTGGACAATGCAGCAGTGGTCTACCGTCCTGTTCACTGATGCACAGTCGGGTCACCTTGCACAAAAATGATGGTCATCACCGTTCCTGGAGAAGGTGAGGTGAGCAATACGCTGAGGCCAACATGCTCCAGAGGGTTTGCTTTGGTGGAGGAGGTGCAACAGTCTGAGCAGGCATCACCAGTCAGCACAAAACAGATTTGGTTATTGTACATGGCTCAGTCACTGCAGGTTCTTACCTCAGAGACATCACAGAACCCATCATCATCCCCCAATTCGGCCAGCACAC
>JBBPDA010000132.1:18378731-18392121 GCA_037974385.1 Arnoldichthys spilopterus | reverse complement strand
CTCTCTCTCTCTCTCTCTCTCTCTCACACACACACACACACACACACACACACACACACACACACACACACACACGCTTTTACTGCGAAACGATTAGCACAACACACACATACCGCAGCAGCAGGACCAGGCTGTGTGTGTGTGTGCGCGCGCGCGCGCGTGTGTGTGGGGCGGTGACGGTGCGAGGCATTTTGGAAAATAAATGGATTTATGCGCTCGCGCTCTTGTTTGTCGGCGCGCGGGTTGGCGCTAAGCTTCAGCAGGGGGACGCGAGTGTTTTGGTTGCGTACACGTGTGTTTTTATTTGAATGGCACCCGAGGGGTCTTTAAGGGTCTTTTTAAATGTAACAGTATTTATTATTATTATTATTTAAATTATTATTATTCAGCATGAAGCTGTTTTTATTCTTATTTTTCTTTTTATCATTGTATTTTCCCTTTTATTTATTTATTTATTTATTTATTTTTCTGATTTAATAACGGACTTTTTTTTCTTTCTTTTTTTTGAAGCCAAGTCTTTTTTCTTCTTCTTCTTCTCCTTCCTTTCTTCTATGTTTTGTTGTTGTTCAAAGCCCCCCACTCCGCACTGGGCTAACAGGGGGGTGGTTTATGTAAACCGTAAACGAACAGAAGACACGAAAGGCTCGCGGCTGCGGGGGGAATTGCATTGTACGCCTATAAATGTTTCTTATTATGTGTGAAAAATTGATGTGTAATGGACACAGACCCCCCCCCACCCCCCCCATCCCCTTAACTCCCCTACCTCCCTCTCACCTCCCTATACACACACACACACACACTTAGCATCACCCCCCAAACTGCTCCGGCACCAACAGCACAGTCGGTACAAACAGAGGAGCAGCGACAGACACCCTCCCCGCCCCCGCGACCCCCGCCTCGCCATAATCATGCCACAAAAATTGGAAAATTGAATTAAACTCGTATAAACGCACAGAGCGGACTCAGTCAGGCCGATCGAGGCCACTCCCTGGCAGCGCTGAAGCCGGCGCGCGCGCTTTCATCTGCGCCGGGGAGGGTGGGCTGGTTTGGGAAAGCGCTGTGCTGTGGAGGACACACGGCCGCGCGCAGCCACAATATTCCTCACTCCCAGCTTCTCCAGCAGATCCTTATCACGGCTCGAGCGTTGAGCTCGGGAGTGCACGAGCCCCGGCACCGGCACCGGGACCAGAGCAGCTTGTAGGGCGGTGTAACGGAGCAGGTCTGACGTCAGACCCGTGGACCATAAACACACATATAAACTATTATAACAGTACGAAATAAATACTGTTCAGAATATTTCATAAAAAAACGACGTTTAACAATTACATTATATTTTATTCATACGTTGAAAATGTCGCGCAAAATATTGGCCTGTTAGTCTGGAAAATCACGAAATAATTTAATACAATTAAATATAAATATATTCATATATAAACGTTTACAAATGCATGTTTGCATATTTAAACTATAAAATAAAAAAATGACGTGTGAAATGTAAGAAAAATCATATTATATATTTGATATATTAGTATTTATATTTTATACAATACTATATTTTATACAAAATGTATACTGTATATAATATACAACAATTAAATAAGTCTGTTATTAATGTTCATTGTTATTTGTTATTTACATACATTAAATTATACATAAATACATATTTGCAAGGCTGTTTTAACCACACTGCACGTGAGCATATCTAACCCTCAACAGTGTCAGATTTAAACACCCTACACGAACTCGTTGCTGGTGGTGTAGGTGTTAAACGACCCCCCCAGTAAACCATGTGTGAAGCGTGCCCCCCCGAAGTCTGTTGGCCAATGCCTCTTTTATTGTCTCTTTTGCACTTTTTTTTTAAACTTTCAGACATGCCCCACATCTCATAGAGTAAAGCCCCGTTAACGTGTCTCGTGTCTCTCCCCTTGCAGTCTGCGGCGCGGCGCGCGGGCACCTGCTGCGCGAACTGTCAAACGACCACCACCACGCTATGGAGGCGCAACGGCAACGGGGACCCGGTGTGCAACGCCTGCGGCCTCTACTTCAAACTGCACAACGTGAGTGACGCTTTTTTACCCTCTTAGGGGGCATGGGGGGAAGGGAGGGGGTGGTGGTGGTGGTGGTTGTGTTTGGCCTGGGCCTGTCAGCCCGACCGTTTCTTGCTCTCCGCTTTTTGACGGCTCCAGCTTTGTCTGGGTGGGAGGTGGGCGTTACCCCCAGGAGAGCCCCTCAGTATGGACCTGCCACTCAGCGCCTTTCTTGTTCCACATTAGCCACTTTACCCTGAGAATAAAACATTGCTCGCCCTTAATGGGACAAGCGCGACTGAGGGGCAACAAAGTGGCCACCCAAAAGAAAAGTGGGAGGGCCTTTGTTTGTGTGTGTGTGTTTCAGTCGGTCTGGTCATGGCTGATCTGCTAAATAATTATATTCATGATCAAAATTCACCATTTAAAAAACATGAGCATCAGGACAAACAACTCCAGGGCTGATTTCGCTAACTGAAAACAAAGGAATAGCTCGATAAAATGACTTGTGCGGTTAAATGCGGCCCCCTTCCCCACCAGAAGCCCCCAACGTCCACTTCAAACATCATTTCTTCATTTTGCTGGTTGATAAAAAGTACACGGTGGTCTCCTGAACTTGGGTGGAAAATCCATCCAGGCAAGTGGAAACCTTCTACAATCTAACCTCTCTCGCTCTCTCTCTCTCTCGCTCCTTTATAGGTCAACAGGCCGCTGACCATGAAGAAAGAGGGCATCCAGACACGCAACCGCAAGATGTCCAGCAAGTCCAAGCGCAGCAAGCGGGTGGGCGAAGGCTTTGAGGAGCTGTCCAAGTGCATGCACGACAAAACATCACCCTTCTCTGCCGGGGCCATGGCGGGCCACATGACCCACATGGGCCACCTGCCGCCTTTCAGCCACACGGGCCACATGCTGCCCACGCCCACCCCCATCCACCCCAGCTTCAGCCACCCTCACCACACCGGACGCTCACCTGCCTGGGCCGAGCCCCACTGAGGCTCTTTCCCGGGTGGCCCGGTCCCAAACGCCTCAGACGCCTTCCACCCTCACCTACTGCAGTGGTCACCAACGTGGCTCCTAGACACCTAACTTCTAACTGAGCGTAGCTCTAAGCCCAGTCCACCACATATGATCCTGTTAATGACTCTCTGTGCACATTTTGGGGGATTTTGTAGTTCAGGAATATAAAATAAAACATCCAGTGCATTTAAACAATCCCACAATGCACTGAGATTAGATAGGAAAGTAGAAAATATCTAGCGCACTCTGCTCGCAGTGGTGGCCTAGTGGTTAGGACCTTAGGACAGAAGGTTGTAGGTTCAAGTCCCAGCCCAGGTACCATTGAGGTATTGTTGAGCAAGGTACCATCCTGCTACACCTCTACCCGGGTGCTGTTGATAGCTGCCCACTGCTTCACATGTTCATGGGTTAAATGCAGAGGTCGCATTTCGTTGTGGTGCACTTTGTGTGATGGGGTGTTTACAACGACACCCATCGTGTGTTGAAAATTCTGAACCATGCAACAGATTTTCTGATGCAGGGAACAATAATTAGGGGCAAACATCTTCAAAAGTCCCTGATTATCAGGATCATGGTGTGAGGGGGCTGGAGGAACCTGCAGGAAGGTAGAAAGTCAGTGACTACTCGCTCACTCTCCCCCAGTACCTCCACAGGACCAAGTGTGGGGTTAGCTGTCCATCACTTCCTGGTCAGACCCTGCGTAAGAAGGCGTGGCCACGCTTCTACACAAACGACCATAAAGAGACATTGTTTGTGCTTTTTTTCCCCCTAAGGCTGAGGGGCCGGAGTGTAAAGAGGACATTTTGCTTGTTTAAAGACCCCCCCTTCCTCACGGACGCAGACATACCAAGAGTGTGGTGTTTTGTGGGGGAAACACCCGATGCTTTTAGCCTTTCTTTATTTTGTACTGAGTCACTTTGGTACTGCCCGGAAAGAGAGGATGTGTGTAATAGCCAAGTCACTGTGTATGTGTGTGTGTGTGTGTGTGTTGGTGCCATCAGCCGCTGCCACTGATAGACTGAACAGATGCAGCTCACGGTTCGCAAAGGCCTGGCTCTCGGACTCTGAACCAGAGAAAAGAGAGAGCAAGAGAGAGAGAGTGAGAGAGTGAGAGAGGGGTACAGACTATAGAGGGACTGCTTATTCAATGCCTACATGCTGGGATATACACACTCCATGGACGTGACTGCCTCCGAACAGACTCTATGGACACGACTAGCAAGCGAAACAGATGTTTATAAAGCTCGATTGTTATTATTGTTATTGTTATAATTGTTATTATGATAATTTATTTTCACACTTTATTTCTTTTTTTCTCGCTCTTCTCAAAACCACATGGGTATATTGTTATAATTATAAATATTATTTCATTATTATTATCGAAAGAAATGACAAAAAAACAAACCAAAAAAAAAACCACACGAAAAAAAAAAAAAATTAAAAAAAATTAAAAATCAACACTGACTTATCTTAGCCAAGGCGATATTGCTGAACTGTACGTTTTTATCATTTTCCATTACACAAATAAAGGAAATAAAGTTTTAATACTTAAACATCGTTTAATTTTTTTCTTGCAGTATTTTGTACATGTTATGTAAAAAGACAATAGTTATATTTGACAGTATTTTCCACTGATGCCGAGCACAAATTTAGCCTGGTCATGCAAATGTATGGCTTAATCACTGAGTTGTGAATATGCGCACACACACACACACACACACACACACACACACACACACACACACATACACACACACACACACACTGTTGTTCCATTTACAGTAATGTCCAAAATTCTTACAACCATCTGCTTGTAAAATTTCAAGATACCATAAAAATAAAAAAGCGATAAAATTAGCAATTTTTTTATTTTTAATTTTTATTGCAAGTTTGACCTCAGTTCCATCAGTAGCACTTGATAGATACAACCTTAAGAAGTGCTGACTTGTCCAATCAGGTACTCGATAGTATCTGTAAATATTCTCCTTCCTTGAGGAGGAGTCTGAAGGCAGTTATGCTAACACACTGACAGACAAATTTGAATGTTAATAAATATAAATATTAATTCATATCAATCGTTCAAATTGCCCCAGCAATAAAGGTTTACTGACCAGAGAAACAGGTTTTTATTAAACTTTTATTAAATTGACTGTTTTTTGACAGCCTTCTTTTCCATAGAGAATCTAACACATGGGCACGTTCTACACAAGCTACTAGGTCTAGCAGAGACTCAATTTAGAAAAAAGTAGGTAAACTCATTCTGAAGATCCTGATAAAATTTTTTTTTTTTAAATCACGTCTCCCTGGCTGTGGTTTCATTCTAAAAATACTAACTTAGCAAGCCTCGACCTGGTCTACCTTCATGGTTCAGAAAGGATATAGGCCTATAATTGACTATGTTTCATCCAGCCAATTACCTCCATCTACCCGTATTACAAAGAGATGACATGATTGGTCATTACATGCACTGGAAAAAGTAATGCACTGGATTTACTGAATTAACCGAATGGCGAAGTAGTCTTTTAGTATTTTATGAATGTTGAAACGTTGAGCAAATTCAATTTTTGCTCATTTGGAAAATATCAACTGAATATGTGCAGCAAAACATAGAAGACAACAAAAAAAAAGAACTCTGGAAATGATAAACAATATTATGAGAGTAAGTTTAAAAGTAGCTGAAATGTGGGACATTGCAGCAAGCAATACGTTGTAAGGCCAATGAAGTGTGAGCTGGCTGCGGGACTCGACTCTGCTGTGTGTGTTGTGACTGAGGCAGAGTTTAGGGAAAGAAGGAAGCTTTGTAGTTTAGCAGCCCAGGGGTGCTTCATTTGGGCCCAGACAACAGGCTCCAAACACAGTGTACACTGAGAATGCTCACACACACGCACACACACACAAATGCATAGTGATAGAAGAACAAACAAACCAACAAGCGATGGGACAGTATAAAAATGTCATGTCATGATAGTGGTGAGTAAAATATTCAGTATAATCAGTATGATCTGTATTGTAAAATACACAACAAAAATTAAAAAGTTTAGAGTTTGGATTCATCTGGATCAATAAAATGTTTCTTTGCTTAATTTTAATTTTAAAAAAAAATTTGAAATAAATCTGTAAAATTGCAATAGAAAAATACATTAAAAATAAATATATACATTTACAGTATTTACAAAAAGCACTAATACACATTAAATTCAAATCTCCAGTTATTAAGCTAGTTGACGTTGTATTTAACTTTAGGTATTTCAGGTATTTTGTTGACATTAATCATCAACTACAGTTGCAATAAATATGAATTTTTAACCAGCACTGTTTCCTATTCAAATTACACTGATATAAACACACTGTTCAATCGCCTGCTTTACAGGAAGACTGTAGCAGTATCCCAGAGGAGGAATTCCACTCATTTTTCTTTTTTTTCTAATTCAGTGGGCATTCAGAAACCACTCAGAGTGGTTTGATGTGAAATGGGTGATTGTGGATATTCTTCACAATGTCTTGAAAATTGCCAAATTATATATCCAATATGACCAGTGAACCTGTGCATGTCTCCTGAGTAAACAATTGTGAAATAGTGGTAAAAAAAAACAAAATGTGTTTTTGTGGCTTACAACACCCTACATGTACTTTAGACCAAAACGTCTAGACCAGACCTTCTCAAAGGTATCAGGGTTTTCAGAACCACTTCTTGTTATAACTTCTTGTAAGGATGCTTTCAGGGGCATTCAGTAGTTCAGATGCCTGGTTCCTGTCAACACTGTGAACAATTCAGTTTCTATAGAATGAAGAATTTCACATCAAACCATACGGAATAGCTGTGATAACACTACAGAGATATAATTATGCAAATATTTGTAAAAAATGTTGGAAATAACCTTTAAACTACAGGTTTATTATTTCTTAATTTATTTAAGATGTATTGTTTATAACTAGGAATTAATGGCTAATGTTATTTATGTAGTTAAGAGGTCTGAGGCCTGAACCCACATACAACCCTATAGCCCTCTAGGTTATGAGGTTTAGAGGACAGTAACCATAGTGTAATTATCGGTGGGCTTTCAGTTATCAACCTGTTCTCATTGCAGTAAAACAAAAAAAGTTCATAACTATGAATTTATGGGTAATTTTAGCTATGTAGTTATGAGAGAGGAACTGAGGCCTAGCCCCACATATAACCTTATAGCTCTCTAGGCTGTGAGATTCAGAGATAAGTATCCATACTGTAATTATCGATGGGCTTTCAGTTATTAACCGGTTCTCAATGCAGTGGACAATCATTCCATCCCTGGAACCAGGAACCCAAAAAAATAGCCAAATATAAACAACGGGCCAGCATGTACACAGACTGCTATAAACACAGTGGCATTTGCCTACACCCACACAAACATAAATTTGTTGTCCTTGGGTCCTCCTCTCTCCACTTGACCCACTCTCTCTCTTTCTTCCTTGCATATTCTTCTGGAGCCAAAGACAGGAGTGAGAGGAAGGACAATAAGCGAGAGAGAGAGGGGGGGGGGTGGAGAGTGGGAGGAAGGAAAGGCAATCAGGCCAGCCGTGAGCAAACACGTGGGGGGCAGTTTTGGACCCTTTTTCTGCACTCTCTCCCAGATGTGCTCGCAGCTGAGGCTGCAGGAAACAGCCCTTAAACTGGCGCTCATTTAGAGAGAGAGAGAGCGTTTAACCCAGAGGAGCAGCGGCTAATGAGGGAGGCCGGGACGAGCGGGGCGGAGTGGGGCCAGGCCCGGGTCAACACTGGCAGCTTTCTCACCACACACATCTCAACAGTGTCCCATACACACCGCACACACCAGCGTGGGCTAGCCAGGGTGCGTCTGCCAGGCTTAGGGTCAGAGGGTTTGCAGGCAGTAATAGGGCACATCCTACTGTTATGATCATGCTAATGGTCACAGAGAGTAGACTTTGTTATAAAGGCCAAATGTTTTGAAAGTCTCACGGCAGAACATATTGGTGTGTTTATGGGAGTGTGTGTTTTATCTGGGTACTTCAAAAGGATCGATCAAATTTCTTAGGCTTTGTTCAGGCAGCAAGGCAAATCCCATTTCTTTCTTCGATCTGATTTTAAGACGCAAATGTTCAGATATCACATTACCAAATCCAGTTCGTATGGTCAGACTGTAGTCGCATTTGCTCCCATATCCACATTCATTGCCATAGAAGCTGAGATGTGAGTGCGATGTGAGTGTGACTGACTAACGGGTGTCATTAGAAATTTTGGGCCTCATGAAAGAATGTAGTATTGGCCCCCCAAAATTATGTTACACTGTTTTCTGAGGACCCCCTGTCAATACTGGGCTCATGGAACACCATTGCACCCATACCCCCAGCTCTCATCTGTTAGACGGCAACAAAAAAAAATCTTTCCTGCTTAAATTAGATGCTGAAATACCAGATTTGTCTTAACAAGGCCTTAGAGCAGGAGTCCCCAGCCCCGGTACTGGAGGGCTGGTGTACAACACAGTCTGGTGAGTTCCCTGCTCAGACATACCTGGTTCAACCCACCTGCTCCCAACACACCTGATACAACTAGTCAGGTCAATAACTACAGATAACTGAGCTGCAGTGGGTGTGTTTCTGTATGGAAAGCACTAAAATGTGCATGGCAGTGGGCCTCCAGCATAAAAGTTAAGTAACATGGCACTACACTTTAAAAAAGAAAGGAAAAAAACATTCTAAACATATCTACATCACTTAAGTCTCTTTTGCAATTATAAGGCTTAATTTACATTTATTCGACTGACGCTTTTATCCAAAGCTACTTCCAAGACATGGAGCAGCGTAGTGGGACAGTAGGGGTACCTCAGTTGTGCCCGGGCCGGGACTATATATATATATATATTCATACATACATACATACATACATAAGTAGGTTAAGCCTTATAGTGGTATCAGCCAGTTAAAACTGAAGTTGAAAAAGTTGGATATGAACATCTAACACCATGTGATGCCTTTTTAATTTTACACCTCTTTTCATAGACAAAACGCACCCCAAACATTCATCTATAAAGGTCAGTCAAACATCAAACCAGTAATCTCACTCAAGCTCTTCCTTCAGCGTGTCCTTACTGATCTGGGCTTAGTAGTGGAGAGATTAAAAAAAATACTACGTTACTGTAATGGTCTTTTGTTTTCCTGCTATTACAGATGCCACTGGGTTTTCTTCTAGTGTTTGTGTGTGTGTATGAATGTGTGTGTATGTGTGTGTGTGTGTCGTTCTCTTTGGCCAGGGTCCCAGAGCATGAAACGTCCACCGGACTCGAATGAGGCCCCTCCGGAGGGAAGGAGCTATCTTCCCCAAAATAATAAAAGGATCTGCCCGCGTCAGAGAGACGGGCGAGGGAGAAAGAGTGGCTTTATTCAGGGCTGAGGACGAGGCACCATGATGCTCTCGTGTGGTGCCGCGTGTGTGTGTGTGTGTGTGTATATGTGTTTATCTTGCCCTCAGATTCCCACTACTAGTGTGTGCAATGTGTGTGTGTGTGTGTGAGTACATAGTACATCGGCTGGTAATTTAAGGACACCAGGCTGTCCATTAAAACTTAAATTTTATAGATATTATTTTCATCTTAATGAAGATTTCATTCAATTCTAAAAATACACATTTTATAGCTTAAAAAAACATAAGATTTGTTTTTACATGTAATTAAATTATTATTATTATATTACTTAAAATGTGTTAAAAGTTTTAAATGTAATAACTTAACACAGTTATTTTTTTTTAATCTAAAGGGCTTGTATCTTTTATTTTTCTGCTGTGTGGTTTACATCCAAAATAATTTTCCAGTCTCTCTTTATCCCTTTCAATCAAGCAGACTGAAACTTGTTTCTGTGCCTTTAAGAAAAATGTAAATGTAAATGAACTCTGAAATGATTTTTTTTATAGGTTGTATCATACTGTGTCCAAAAATGGGCAGAGCTAAATAGCAGTAGTTGGAACAGGCAGATATATATAAAAATGTGTTGGTTTTTGTGTCATCTTAAAAAAAAATTTACAGGTTTTTTTCTATAGGCTGGGAAGTGATGTAAAACAAAACATTTTTCTGTAATATGTGCTCTTTAATAGCATCCACACTCAGCATCATGCTCATCAAAATATTGTTGGCTTTAGTATTAACATCCATTTCCATGACCTGATAGCAAGTGGACGTTTACACCTGGCTGTCGAATGCGTGGCCCACTTATGATCAGGTTCATGGCTGGAGTGGGAAGGGCACACACCTATATCAGTGTCTCACTGTGATTGCTGCCAGTTAAAAATGCCCTGTAAGACCTTGTTGTTCATGTACAACCTATAATAAACATTTTGATTGCATGGATTTCTAACGCAGCTTGAAAAACAATGGGACAAGACAAGACAACTTTCGTCTCTGCTGGTCCTTTACCAGCATTAGCTCTCACGGTACAAATTTCATGTGCTCATGTGTGTCCGAACATCTCGTAAGGTGCTTTGAGTGATCAGATCACAAAACATCTCTGCAATGAACTGGACACCATTCACACCTGTACTGTCTGCTCATGACTGGATTACCCAAGACATATATTAATGCCAGGTGTGAACAGGGCATCTCTTAAGCTTGCCATGGTTTAAACATGGGTCTGTTATTAAAAAGCATACATCAAAAGGCCTACATACAGCAAAATGACTGATTAATTATTAAATATTTTAATGCTTGTTTTGAATTCATTGTTTTTGTGATGGGGCAGTGGTGGTGTAATGCCTAGGAAGTTGCCCCTGTGACCTGAAGGTCCAAGTCTCAGACCAGTACAAGTATCACTGAGGTTCCTATGAGCAAGATATCATGCCCAAGCATGGTCACTGTTCCTACACAGATGGATTAAATGCAGAGGTCACATTTCATTGTGGTGCACTGTGTGCTGTGGTGTGTTCACAATGACAAATAATCACTCACTCATGTCATTTGCCTATTTAACTTACAGCAATTTAGCCCACACATTCTTGATGAAGTTAAGAGTGTTCTGAATGATGCACAATACAGGGCAGCCAATCAGGAACTGAGGTCAATAAAGGCACAATAAGGGGTAAATAAGTAGGTTTTGGTCAAAAAGGGGACATCAAATTCAAGACACATGTAGGATATGGGCCCAAAGGCCCATAGACCCAAAAGAGCCAAATGTTGTTACCAAGTGACACCAAGTTGTATTTAAAAAACCTTTCCCTAAACTCTTGATGTGCACATGTACTTATGTGCGATTGTGTTTGTATATATATTTTTTCCCTTACAATCCTATAACACAAGTGAAGAAACAAAGGGAACTGCCGAGCGTGAAGAATCATGGGTTAAAAAAGGAATAGTCGCATTCCTGAGAGATAACAATATCTTACCTCCCTAATAAAGTGGGTAAATTATGACTAATAAGTTGTCGGATTGCTCTTTTAATGGCTCTGTAATATAGTGCGCTAAAGGCACGGAGACTTATGAGCGCAGGTTTAGAAGCAGCATGGTGGCCTTTCTTTATTGGGCCATTACTGAGACGAGCCTCCTTTTCTTCTTCTTCGGCTTCTTCTTCCCCCTCTTCTTTTCATCCTCTCATCCCTCCCTTCTCCTCTTCCCTCTTCCTCTGTCTCCCTTCATCTCCCTTTCTCTCTTCGTCTACCCCCCCCCCCCAACTTCTCTCTCCCTTCATGTATTTGTTTATGTATTAAATTGAATTAACAGAATCAAAAGGTACTCGGGCCTTCCTCCGCGCAGAGTGGAGTTATGGAGCTCAAGATGAAAGATAAAAGGCAGAAAGAGCGCGGTTCAGCCGCGGGTCTCTCCCAACGCCCAGGGTCACAAGCCTGACCCCGGAGAGCTGCTTTAACGGAACATGCCCTCCCTCTTTTTCTCCCTTTCCCTCAATCTCCAGTCGCTCCCCCACAAAGGAAATAAGGAGGCATGTCCTTACTGGAGTCTAGCACACCTCACTTACATCTAAAAGCACGTTCTGTGTCATTTCCTCTCCAGGGCTTTTGTAGACATTTCCAGTTTTCCAGTGTTAATGTGTCAGTTGCATTTTGACCGTGTATTCTGAAAAAAACCTGCTGGCTAACCCCTTAAAGCAAGAATTTACACAATTTGCAACTTATCTCAGATGTAGATCTGAGGGGAGTAGTGTCCAAATCTTGCTTTTTTCGTTTTGAGCTAATATTGCTAACACTAAAACTCAAAAGTCACGGCTTTCTATAAAAGTACATCACTAAAACATCTTTCAACCTTCTCAAACCACATCAAGCTCTTTATTAAGGTTATATACTATGGACTTATAGGTGTTAGGGATTTGGTTTAAGACATTTGAACACCAGCTCTGGTTCAGTCTGAAATGTTCATTTTTATAATCCACAGTGAGTCGTGCTGTGTCCTAAACCACATACACAAGTCTGTGTCACCTTAACAATGAGCTGGATGAGTTTTAATGTGGTTGTGAGTTTTGATGATGCATTTTTATGAAAGGGTTTAGGATTAGTTCTAATTCTAATGGTTCTAATGGTTAGTAGCAATGTTTTCCTACTTCCCAATATGTTTAAAGCGTCAATATGACGTTTTGCCCATTGTCCCACACCCAGATTTCTCCAATTTAACCATGAAAATAAACTTTTATATATAGATATTTTTATTGTATGTCATTACTAAATAAGTCAAGATACCTGTCATATTTTCAGAAAATACCATAGAAAAGTAATTTCCACCACAGTCATTTCCATCACACACTTATTACACACATATTTGGTGTCAAAGACAAGCATGTGGTGGAAATTACATATATGCTGATAGGGTTTAGGCCACAAAGCTCCTCGTTGAAGAAACTCACAATAAAAACATTAACATCAGTATACAATAGTAAGTAAGTAGGTTTAGGCTATTTCTATATGCCTATGTGTCTTTAAATGTGTACATAGTATAAAGAGAAGCTGGAGTTTCCTGTCAGAAATAGAAACAAAAAAATGTCATGATGACATAACATGGTATTTTACCAGGTCAGCCTGTATTAAGGTAAATAACTGTGTGCGACTACTTAGATACATTTGTTCAATAATCAATTATTTAATCTCTTAATCATATATATATATATATATATACATAATTATCATATCATAAATGAAAATATTATATCTTACAAAATATCAGTTTCCTCAAAACCCATTCAGAGAGAGAAAGAGAGAGAGAGAAAACGACAGAGAGAGAGAGATGAAGAGAAAAAGAGAAGAGAGACAATGCTTTTTAGAGAGAGAGAGAGAGAGAGAGAGGAGGGAGAGAGGTGAGAGAGAGAGGGAGAGAGAGAGAAAGAGAGGAGGGAGAGAGGTGAGAGAGAGAGGGAGAGAG
>JBBPDA010000132.1:18355130-18372630 GCA_037974385.1 Arnoldichthys spilopterus | reverse complement strand
TATCTGTACTTTCCCCAACAGCCTTTAGAACCACAGGCTAGAGGAAGCCAATTACCCTGTCTGGGTCCCCATTTGAAGGACCAGGGCAAGGCCACGGGAAAACCAAGCAGCCATATTTCTCCTAACTTCCCTCCTCACTGTTATTCCTCCCAGTTTCCTGCCCTTTGTTTGAAAAGCCAGAGAAAAGATGGCAGCCAGAACAGAACCTACCAGCACACTATTTATTTGTACAAAGGCACTGAAACAGCAGTAAACCACACTAAAACTTTCACTTTTCACAAACAAACTGGCCTTGAGAATAAAAAGTTGACCCGAACTAAAAATGTGCTCTATTTGTGCATTGAATCATTCTGTTGTACATATTCTCAGATTTGAGCAATATGTATTTAAAGTGGATGTGCAATACTTATTTAATATTTAATGACCCAAAACCCCTATAATCTTAAGAACAGGGATGGATTACAGACTAGGCCAGATCCTTGCCCAGGGACCTCTGACTGCCAAGGGCCTTGAGGCTTGAGAGGGGTCAAATACTTCAGATATAAATGTTACATCAGCCAAAAGCACCTAAATATGTAAAAAATATGACTTATTAAATAAAATTAATAAAGAATTTTCTAGTTCAGAGTGAAAATATAGAGGGTTACATTTGTTCCAATCCACAAGAACATCTTTTTAGCAGCCCATGAAATGGCAAATATACCTCTACATGTTCTGCTTTGGATGTTCAGCTGTTGAGTTAACTTAAACCAAAGAAAAAATGATGAAAAACTGATGTTTCACCTGTAGTGTATTTAGTATTTGCTGGAAAAAACCAACCAAAATGTCAGAAAAAAGAAAAGGCAAAAAGAAATTCATTGTGCATCTAAATGTAAAGACACATCATAGTGCTAAAAGGATAAAAAAGCAGAGGTTAAAGGCTACAGATCGCAGTCAGAAAGGGTGTTTTGTCAAACAGTTATTCATGTGGATCCATGAGATAAAAGATAAACAATAGAGGTGGACTGCTCTTGTAGTACATCGCAGGTAAATGAGTGATTATGTGCATTTTAAGGATTACACTCAGGATCAAGAAGAGGAGGCATGGTGGTGCATTGGTTAGTACTGTCGCCTCACAGCGAGAACGTCCTGGGTTCGATCCCCGGGTTGGCCATGGGTGCCTTCCTGTGTTGGCATGGGTTTCCTCCCACTGTTCAAAGGCTGCAGCAGGTTGACTGGATACTCTACATTGCTCGTAGGTGTAAGTGTGTGTGACTGGTTGTCAGTCTATGTGTTGCCCGGTGATGGGTTGGCCTCCTGTCCTGGGTGAACCCTGCCTTAGGACCAGAGTTAACTGGGATTGGCTTAAGCTTCCACATGATCCAAATTAGAAGAAGTGGTTTAGAAAATGGATGGATGGATCTAAGTACAAGACCAGGTGCAGTGCAAATCATTCCTTGATGCTACCAAATTTATGTTTATCATGTAAATTGCATAAAAATGTTCAGAAATGTTTTTGGGGTGTAATTCTAGGCTGGCTAAGAAAACAGTTTGTGAAACATTAAATGAACTATGCTACAAACTGTGGCCACATCATGGCATTTTTAGCACTGTGTCTTCTCACAAAAGTGCCTGAGCTGTGTGTGCTTGCTAGGGATGACAGTTTACAATTTATTTGTATGTTTTTTTTGGAGTGCGGGGAAACCTGTATAGATGAATGGTATATAGAAAAACAAGAAAAATGCAAACGCACACTACTATCATTGGAGGTGCTCTACCTAACTGTTCGTGGAGTCATGCGGAGCATCACACTGTGCACAATGCAAATCTGCCTTTGGAAAGAAGCTCTCCAGTAAAACTAAACTGTGCTAAGTAAGTCTTAATGTCTTGGTAATTCATGGTAATTCTTGGTGTTTCTTGTTACTCTTTTTGATATTTTTCCTCCAATCACCCACCGCCCCACCCCAAAAAAAACAAAAACAAACTTTACTGCACTCTTCCCTTCATTTCACTTCACACTTATCGCAGCTGGTCCTGAAGCTAATAGAGCACATGTTTTTCCAGCAACGCACACACGCACACACACACTCAAAACAGGAAGTGAAAACGACAAGCAGGAAATACTTCTACTGTATTATTATTGCTGCCAACTGAGACCCAAAAATCAAACCATGGTGCAAAGAGCAGACTGGTGAAGGAAAGCTGCTCAAGTGAATCATGCAGTTAATTATCACGCTTGGCACGGCTCTTCTTCTATACATAGACCATACATCTGTCCAATGTTTCCCCGGACTGAAGACGTCCCCTGCTTATGACAGCAGAGAAGTGAAAGAGAGAAAAGGAATAGAGAGAAAGGGTTTCACATGAACGCAAGTGATCATGAGCCACATTTATTACTTCTTGTGGTTTTCATATTGGGGCATAACCTGCAGTCAAAAAGAACACCTTGAAGAATCTGGATCTGGTGATCAGTGAGACTGTGTTTAGCAGTTAATTGTATAATGGAGAGTGCTACAGCTGGCTGAGACTAGGATGCAGCCATATGGGAATTGTAGGCCGATGCCAATATTCAATAGTTTTCATATATAAAACTCAACATCTCATGCTGCTGAAACAGCTCTGGCTGACTTTCTGTCAGAGTCACCATTCACTTTTTAAACCACAGTAGCTCTTCTGTGGGATCGGAGAAGACAGGCTAGACTTCACTCCCCACATGCATCAGTGAGCCTCAGATGCATATAACCCTGTCATCGATTCACCAGTTCTTCTTCTCTTGATCATGTTTGCTAACTTCTGCACACCTGGAACACCTGCTGTTTTGGAGATGCTCTTACTCAGTCATCTAACCATCACATCGAGGCCCTTGTCAAAGTGGCTCAGATCCTTACGCTCACCCAGTTGTCCTGCTTTCAGCACATCATGTATTCCGTCCCCCTGACAGGTGGCATTGTAATGAAATTTCTAGACAGTCAGTGTTATTCACTTCACCTGTCAGTGGTGTTAATGTTATGGCTGATCGGTGTATCTGCCCACGATGACACTTGCAAAACGTAGAAAATGGGACTAAAGCTACCTAAATTAGCAGTACAGAGCATTATTTCTGTAGGCCTACAAAAGCAGTAAACGGAATAAAAGATATGTCGTCGTCGAATATCAGCTTGCAATATTGGTCACATCTAAACATCTCTCCAATACCCATAATTACTGACTGACTTTGAAATATGATTCTAAAAACACGAATATTATAATAAACACAAATACCAGTAATACAGTAAACAGTGATTTTATGTGTCAGTGTGTTAGATAGAGTTTTCCTAGTGGCCACCCTATGTTACTTGTAGTTCCCATCAAATCGCTGGTTTGGGCTCAATCAGTCCTTCATTAGATCAAATCAGGTGCTGATGGAACTTCACACACATCCATGACTGCAAGTATGGAGGAGAAATCTGGAGCCAAACCAGCTTAAACAATATTCTTATTGTTTTCACTGCTTTTCTGTTTCTTTGCATTTATTCTAATGTTCACTTGTGTTTTTTCTGCAGAAAGAAACTCACAGCTTAGATAAATAGTTTCAAACTATTAACATGGGGGCCCATACTTTTGCATAGTACTGTAATTGTGCACCACTAAATGAAACTCCATGTACACGACTACATATGGCCACATAACAGCACTGCTGTACAAAAAACTAAGCGTTGCTACATTAGTTGGACTGTAGTTGCTGTCTTTGCTCCATTTGTCTACATTAGGGGCTGTAAGCCACGGGTGCAACTCTAACTATGCTTCATGAGAAAATAGGTCAGCTTTCTCACCTGGGACCATAGCATTGAGCTCTCTCTCACCTGAGAGTGCTGAAAATGACCTGAGTGCAAGAATGGAGGCCTCTCTCGGAACTAGCATAGAAGCTATCGTTTTCTGCTGCTAATTAACACTGTAGCTCCTGTTTTAGTGATCTATTTGAAATAAAGCATGTAAATGTAAGAAATAGCAGTTCCAGGAGAGTGATATTGAAGCCATGATGTCTACTTTGAGAGTTCTGAGGCCAGTCTGCTGAGAGATATAGCATTACACTCCTCCCTGTTGCAATGCTCTCTCAGTTGAGATGCTAAGTTTAAACGTAATATTTATTTGAGAGGACACCCACAATGACTTTCCCTCTCAAATAAATTATATTGTCACATTATGATGATCTTATCACAGCAAGGCTTGTGATAAACATACCCACTTAATATATTCTTGAGCTTGCGGGCTAGTGTCAGGTACCTTTGAGCCTCTTTGGCCCAGCCCAGCTAGCTCTGAAGAAGCATTCAGCTGAGCGGGCCAATATTGAGGCTAACGCAGAGAATGCTCTCACCTGTGAGAGGTAACATTCAGCAGCCTCTCCACCATTCATTCGACCCACCTGAGACAGCCTCGCCATTCATGGCGTCCTCCGGGGAGGCAACGTATTCAGGCCTTCCTGTTCTTCTCTAAGGCAGACAAATTCATCCCCGCTGTCTGCGCACAAACAGTCGCATTCATCCGGCCTCCCATTGACAGAGCGAAGGGGGGCAAGTGCGAATGCCAGAGCAGGCTCAGGGGAAACCAAGTCTGGACGGGCTCTCCCCATCCGCACCCCATAGGCTTTCACAGGCAAGTAACCAGAGAGGGTGAAGCCAGGCTAGGCTGGCCTGCAGCCGGTGGTGGGTGGTGGGGGATATAAAGAGATAGCGAGAGGGAGTGGACCCAGTGTCTGTTGCTGGATCTTCCCTGCAAGGCCTCAGTGGTAGCGGCGATCAGAACAGACAGAGAGTAGAGGGGTCCTTTGGGACGCTGGAGAGAAAAAGATGGGCCTTGCTGTTTCACTCATTCAGGGATGGAAGGTAAAAGGAGGGAAAGGTAGTGAGAGAGACTGAAGTTGCCACGAACAATAGGCTTTCTCTCTTAGGCACTAGTAAAATCCTAAATCAGGGCAGATTTGTGCGGTCTCTCTATTTCAATACCTACTGTATATTACCTCTGTTTTTTTAGCAGCTGAGCTCCTGGGCTGCAAGTTTAATCTGGCAAGGAATTTCAGTCCTAAAACAAAGACAGATATAGAACATTCTGCCCAAGAAGTGAGTTCTCAATCCGAACCTAAGTGAAACCCATTCATTTTCTGCTGGAACACAACTTGACTTTAGGCTTTCAAAATTCTGTCAGAATCTGACTTGGACTTGCCACCAGAAACCAGAAGCTGAAAAAATCTTTATACCTAATGATACCTAATGAAGGCAACTAGGCAATTTTGCTTGGCTTTAAGAAACCCAAAAATTGAACCTGACTTGATCCCAAGAAATATTTGACAATACTTGCAGCTTTAGTAGTTTGTATTAAAATCCCTGTGAGGAATCAGCTTCTGGGTTTGATTAGAAAGCCTTGCAATGGAACCATGCTGTCCTTGCTGCTAGGCCTCATTTGACATGGTTTTGGCCCTTCAGTCATGCAAAACGAAAGGCGGATCAAGTGAGGGCATCCCCTGCCTTGTTTATCCATGCATCTGCTTTTTGTTGTGTCTCACTGTCTCATCTGCCACCATTTTTGTCCTACGAATCCAAACATTCAGCTCTCGAGTCATTTCTTTGCATTATTTTGAAAAAGATAAAGTGCAGATTCTGTTTAAAGATCTGAGGAAATGAAGGGTAAAACATGTTCACTGGATCAGTGGATATAGGAAAAACAGTTGGTGAGAACGAGAAATTGCTGCACATTTTTTTTTGCACTCCTACATGAAAACCAAGCAGCCAAGGAGAAAATTCTTCTAAGACTAACTCCAGGCCAAGGGAATTAATGAAATACCTGTGTTATCGGTTGGGTTAATTTCTTTCTGGCTTCAGAGTCTAACCAACCTGAGCTATGTTCCTGGTTTCTAGTCCAGGGAACTGGAAGGGGAGCATATGGCGCACGTTTAAAGCCAGGAGGCTTGAGCCTACACTTCTAGTGGCCATCAGCTTGGATACAAACAGCACAAGTCTCTTCTCTGCTAGGCTAGTGGCACAGTTACGGCTCCTGCATGCGATAGGGCCATCCGAATGTGCGTATTTGAGCCCAGGCCTGGCAGACGCCAGTCTCCGAGAGATTAGCATGGTAATCAGTGATGCTGAGGGTGCTGGATGAGCCGTATCTCTTGCAGAGATCGCTATGAGAAGCCTGTCTGCGCTTTCACTCGCTTGCTCGGTGGGATGTTGCAACTCCAGCATCTAGTGGGCCTTATCTCCCTGAGGCAGATTGCAGAATTTGATATGCATCTGCGAAATGGTCGGAAATGACAGTCTCCAAAAAACTACGTGATGAGTCAAACGATGTGTCTCAACATCACTCCTTGCACCCCCCCCACCACCAACTCTCTCTCTCTCTCTCTCTCTCTCTCCTGCAGTATGCCGATCTCTTTCAACCCTTAATCTCTCGTTCTGAAGCGAAATTTTTGCCAAGATGATCATCTACCCCATTTAAGATGGGTGCGATGTGTGTGAACGTGAGCGCAAGTGTGCACGCTTATAGGCCTGCTTAAATGTGTATTTATTCGGCAACCGCAGTAAACAGGCGGATGTGTTTGCACTTGACTGTATTCCTGTGCATGCTTGTGTGTTGTGTATGGGTGTGTGCGACAACTCTGGTGCATGGGAAGATTGTCATCAGCGAGATTGTCATCATCTCTCTCTCTCCAGCATGAACATCGTCGCTGATAAAGCTTCGTCCTCGTCAGCACGACACGCCAGCTGAAGCTCAGGCTCAGAGAAGGGCCTTATCGAGGCCTGGGAGGGCCCTTTCGGTGTTTGTCTGGGACTCTATCAGCAGAGTATCTGACATGATAGAGGTGACTGAGGAGGAGCAAGAGAAGGCACAGTCTGCACTAGAGGTTACGGTTCAAGAGAAGGTGGTTAAATGTACTTGGAAGAGCTCACCAGCCCAACCATCAGATTGATAAGCATCTCAAAAAGTTTCATTTTGCTAAACTGAAAACGAAATGCATTTCTGAATCTTTGAGTCATATTTTGAACATGTTTTTAGGGAAGGTGCTGTTTTGGTAATGCAACTTATGCATTGTGGGACACAACGTGGTGAGATGCCAACAAATATTGCTCTGTGTTACTGAAAGCTATTTAAAGAAAGTGAGGTTAGTAAGTAGAACCTTCCCTAAAGGCTCTGCCAGTTGAGGAGCGGAAGAGTGGCCATAAGTCAGTGTGATCCCTTTTGCAAGCTGCACTTTGCATTCAGCTACTTCCATTCAACACTGCACAACATGTACCCAATGGAAAGACTAAAGCTGTGCATGCTGCCTTCATCCGGTGCGTCAAAGCAGTTTGGGGCATGCATCCATCTAAACGCTCTGAAGGTGATGGCACTATTGGAGTAATGGCAGCATTTTCCATGTGCTGGGCGAAAGTTTAGGCCATGTGTTTATCCTAAAAGAGATTGTAACATGCATTAATGTTCAAGTGGTGTAATCACATTTGGCTTCGTTGTAATGGACCAGGTGCGCCTACACTTCCTGTTTATTCTGGGCCAACAACAAAAGTTGGGAAAAAGGAATTACATTGCAAGTGGAATTTCATGAGCGGTGGTAGTTCAACTGTTAGGATGTTTCCCCTGTGAGCTCAAGGTCCCAGACCATTCTAAAGGTACTACTGAGGTGCCTGTCTGCAGGGTATCATCTCCAAGCTGCCCACTGCTCCTACATGGATGGGTCAAACGCAGGTGGCATTTGTGGATCGGGTGGTGTGTTCACAATAATAACTCACTTTTTTCAGTTTTAATATCCAGTTTGCTGTTACTCGTCTAACAGCATAATGCAAAAAAGCAACAAAAAAACCCACACTGGCATGTGCGTTGAATTAATAGTGCTTACACAATACAAGATGTCAGTTTGTTCATTTAAAAATACAGTTCAAAAATACTTTTTGAGTTCTCCAAAACAAGTAATGAACCAGTGAATATGTATTATGTCTTAGAAATGTGAAAACAACCAGAACAAAGACAAAGTGTGTTTTTGGAGAACTATGCCAAATGCCACACACTCACACACACACACACACATAAGTTGAGAAGGCTACATTTATATGTTAGAACACCCTTGCATAGACATTGTGACAGTCTACTCCAAATATCACATCAAACCTAAAGCCTAAAAAAGAACTTTGTAATAAGGGCCATAATGAAATTTACAGTGCCATTTGACCATCCCCCCTTCGCCCCTCCGTCAATGGAAAAACGGCAGGGCTCAAGGGCAGTACTCACAGATCAAGCTTTAATTTGCCATGGAACACGCTCTATAAAAGGAGGAAAAAAAAATCCTTACACAACCAGGGCTTCCTAAACAAGAGGAAGCAGACCCAGCTCATTGCGCGGCCAGCCACGAGCACAGCCGCCCCGGGGTCAACTCCCAATGACATCAGCAGTCACGGAGGTCATAGAGAAGTGTGCACACATACACACACCAGTGCGTCCACACAGCACTGCACTGTCAGGGGGCGAATGGAGAGAGAGAGAGGGAGTGAGAGAGAGGCAAAGAGAGAGAAAGACAGAGTGAGAGAGAGGCAAAGAGAGAGAGTGCTAGACAAAGGAAAAGTAGAGGTCCTTTTGATTAGTTTCCTTGGCAGGAGGACAAGACTGTAAGGAATGCAGGCAAGAGGGGAAAGAGGAGTGATCAAGAGAAGAAAGAAAGATGGAGAGAGCAAAAGAGAGAGAGAGAGAGCAGAGGAGGAGAAAGTGTGAAGGACTTGCTGAGTAAGACTGTATGGCTTAGTCCATTAGCCCCAATTCTAAAACACACTGGACTCTTCAGTTAGTCTGCCTTTTTTAACACACTAGCGTTCTCCTGACTGTGCATCGTGCTCTACTTTGATCTAAGAGCAGGAAGGCCAAGGAAGTTACCCAGATCAGGGCAGCTAACCAACTACAGCTTTAAAACCAATGGGTAACTTTCTACTTAGACCCTCCTACATAACAATGACATGCAATGAACATGTTATGGCATATGTCGTATGCTGTCATCAGTTGTCATGATAGGTTATGTGCAAGGTCGTGTAACCAGTAACTCTAATGACAGATGCTAACTGTCACAGCATTAAATACTATAGCGTCTTTTTTTTACTGGTAATGGCAGCATAACACTGCTGATATTACTAGACATTAAACATAGAATGTATGTGTTCATTAATCAGTGTTCAAGTTAGGGCTGAGCAGATCATCATTTTTATATAGAAACTGCAATTTGCAAATCACAAGCGCTGCAGTTTTAATTATATGCTGTATTACTCAATGGGCAGTGGTAACCTAGTGGTAAGGGACTTGCCCATGTGATCTGAGTATCTGAGGTTTAAATCCCAGCCCAGGAACAACTGAAGTACCCTTGAGGAAGGTACTGTCCCACTACACTGTTAATAGCTGCCCACTGGTCCACGTGTGGATAGGTTCAACACAGAGGTCACATTTCATTGTGGGGCACTTTGTGTGATGGGGTGTGTTCACAATGACAAATAGCCATTTTCACTTTTCACTTTCACCACTATTGACTAAGTTTTAAATGGTTGTATTCTTTTAGTACTCAAGCCTTAAGTATAAAAAAGGACTTTTTTGGTGAAAAAATCAGTTAAACCTGTAGTGTTGTGGTCAATTATTCGGTCGATCACATTTTGAGTCCTTATGTCTTATTGAATTATGCACTGAACCAAATCCACCAGACAACCATTCATACACACATTCACACCTATGGGCAATTTTCCAATTCAATCAACCTACTGCAGCCTTTTGGACAGTGGGAGGAAACCGGAGCACCCGGAGGAAACCCACGCCAACACGGGGAGAGCTTGCAAACTCCGCACAGAAAGGCATCTGTGGCCAACCCGGGGATCGAACCCAGGACATTCTCACTGTGAGGCGACACTGCTAACCACTGCACCACCAACAATTTATTTATGTATTAAAATTTGAATAAAAAAGTTAAAGGTTGCTGAATAAAAAAAGTTAACATAATGTTATTATTGCCCCAAAAGTATACAAAATGCAAATAAATTTTTTATTATTTTTTTTCTTGGTTTGGCCATTAAAGTGTTAAAGAAAAATAATCACATTTCAATTGAAATACCAGTAAAAAAATAACAATTAGAAAATTCCCCTAAATTGTTCCACACAAAGTTCATGAAAGCATCAGTTCAAATGCATGTTTTTGCCACTCAAATACAGCCGATCAGCCAAGATATAGCTGATGTATGAAGATCGCTGCTTCAGTTTTGCACAAAGATAATGAAGCTAAAGCTGAACCCTACACTTTATGCCTGTATCATCACATCAGGGGCATCACAATGGCAGACAATTCCAAGGGCCCAGCACTTACAATGGACCCAAAGAGGGCACTATTTAGAAAAGAAAATGATATAATATTGGGGGCCTGATATTCTGTTTTTCATGTGGCCCAAAACATGTTCAGCTATTAAGTATACTATAAAAAAACTTGTGTGATCTTACGCTAGAACATAAAACTAGTTATGATTGTGTGCTGCCAAACATGAATTTCATCCATTTTTCTCACCATGGAAGCTCAAATCATGTTACTCCCAGCAGCTGAGTTTCCCTAATTTGTTTGTTGGAACTGCAGAACTGCTCTGATATTGGCTCAGGTGTTCTTAGTGATTTTAGGTAAAACTGCAGAGTAAGCCTACAGTAGGCTTTTGATAAACACTACACTGTTTTGACTGCAAGACTCCTGGAAGTCCAATTGCCCGAGTGGCCAAGGGAAGCTTTCATAGCAGAAAAAAAACCCTCTGAAAGTTTAGGAACGGTGCAATTTTGATGACGAGATAAGGCCGCAGATGAAGATTTCATTAAATATTTCACACAGGCACGAGCCAACGGCAAAAGACATTAAGTCAGCGCCATCTGGGAACGGGAGGGAAAGCATCAAGTTAAACGAGATAATATCACGAGGTGACCTGTGAAAGCGTGTTACTGTGCACTGCTTCTCTGTCTTGTGCCTTGCGTTCTCATTCATACACAGCCTGGCCTTGTAAACCCATCCCGCACACACACACACACACATACATACACGGCAGTGTCAGGCCCATTTCACAGTACGTCCTCAGCCTCCTGCGTGTGTGGCCGCCGGGCAGCGATTGCTCTGGTGGTGGGTAAACATTAGGACGCGAGCTCACACCCTTCTACTGATTAATGGAGCGAGAGCATTGGACATGACAGGCCAGCAAGGCCTGCGAGACCTACAGCCATACGCTCAAAAAGACTGCACTGTTCTCCCCCCCCCCCTCTCTCTCAGGCTCTCTGACTCTTACTTATCACTTTTTTCTCTTGCCAAATTCTTCTCTCTTCCTATTTACTCGTTCTCCAGTTTTTAAAGAAGAAAGGTACTGATACAGTTTATAATGCGATAGTCAAACCACATTCATGCGTTTTCCCCATAACATTTGGCGTCATTAGCTGCCTGTGCTATGAGGCTAATGCAGCTAACACGTATGGTCATCTATCTGGAATGTGCAAACGGCACACCTAAATCTTCACACCTTTGCCTCTAACCATTAGAAGGAAATCTCAAATAGCCTTGCTGATGTGGTTTCTGACACCGTATGACATACTGATATCTATATAAATAGACAAAAGCATGGGCAAAATTTAGGCTTCAGGAGGTGTTGGCTAACAAACTATGTGGGACAATGAAATATTGCACGCATTTTATTTTTTGCTGAATTATTTTTTTTACACCAATCAGTCTTAACATTAACACCACTGACAGGTAAAGTGAAGAACATTTACTATATCTAGTTATTTCATCACAATGGCACCTGTCAGGTGGGATATAGTAGGCAGCAAGTGAACAGTCAGTCCTAGAAGAAAAATGGGCAGGAGTAAGGATCTGAGCCACTGGTTAGACGACTGAGTCAGAGCATCTTCAAAACGGTCTTGTAGAGCGTTCCAGGTATGCAGCAGTCGGTACCTACCAAAAGTGTCCCAAAGAAGGACAACTGGTGAATCAGTGACAGGATCATGGCTCATCCAAGGCTCTCTGATGCATGTGGGGAATGAAAGCTAGCCCATCTGGTCCAATCTCACAGAAGAGCTACTGTGGTTCAAAAGGTGAATGCTGACTCTGATAGAAAGGGGTCCAGAACACACAGTGCACCACAGTCAGAGCTGTTTTCATAATGTTATGGCTCATTGGTGTAAATGGGTAAAGGCATGGGCAAAAATCAGGCTTCAGGAGGTAATGGCTGATTGACTATGCAGGACAATGGAAATTTGTATACATTCAGTTACTAGTAGTTGTTGAACTACTGCTTAATAGCAACATTATGCAACAACTTCACCTTAAATAACAGCTCCAAAATCATTTTGATGGTACATTGACTTGTAATCAGACGTCAGTCCTGCAAACGAAATATACACGAACCTCTGAGAGGGGCAAAGCATGACTAGTAGTTACAGAACTACACTCTCCAACTGTAGGGGGACCCAGTAACAAAAATACCACCAGTGTCATCCAATTACACACTATGCCCTAATACTATAAAGTACATACTGTATACTAATCTTAATAGTGTAGGCTTGGCTGATTAGTACGTCATACCAGCCCATGACTTTGCTGACTATGAGACGTTTTTGGGCATAAATGAGCTAAAAATATATATAATCACCACTCAGAAATCCACCAGTTTTAAGTGTATTGTGGACATTTGAGTTGTTATGGTGGGGTTAAAAAATGATCAGCTCACCTGAGTCCTTGCGAAACTATTATTTTATTCGAGTTACACAAAAATGCAGGCAACATTTCAGAGGAACAAGTGGTCAGTCAAAAAGGGAAGAAAGATTTCCCTGAGGCCTTGCAGAAAATAGTTTAGTGAGCACAGAGAACAGCCACAAGGGCCTGTAATGCTCTGTACTGTCCTGTAATAAAATCAGGGCTTAATCTACCAGTTATCTGAGGTAGAACCAATAATGACCAGTTAGTGACCCCATGTCATGTCATTTGGGTTCTTGAAGTTCAAGAAGCTTCTAGAATCTTCAATGCTGTAACCTGGCTTCTCTCTGGTATTTTGCCGTTTTGGAAGAGAGGCCTTGAAGAGGGTTTCTTGAATAGAATAGAATCTTTTTTTTATATACTAATGCTGGCCTGGGTAACTAACTTCACTCTGCCATGTTTCCTGTAACATGTTGAATAGATGAACTTTGACTTTAACTTGACCTTGTAGAAGGCGAAAAGCTGAAAGCCCCTGTTTCTCAAGAGGGAGCAAAAAATCATATGTTTTATGGGCCTGGGACAACTTGGGTCACAGGCCTTAGGAACATCAGTTCACCAGTATACTCATAATGCTTATGACTGTAATACAAACTACACACTCAAGCACTAGTGAAAGTGAATTGACTGTCATTGTGAACACACTCAAGCACCACAATGAAATGTGATCTCTGCATTTAACCCATTTAACCCCAACTATCGACAGTGCCCAGGGAGCAGTGTAGCGGAACGGTACTTTGCTCAAGGGTACCTCGGTGGTGCCTGGGCCAAGACTTGAACCTGCGACCTTCAGGCCCCAAGGGCAATGTCCTAACCAAAAAACCTCCACTGCCCACTAATTAGAATTGGTGTGCTATTGGGACACACCTCAAATGTGCCATACTAGGGCTTTAATTGCACGAAGTAGCCATCAACGACAGACACATATCCTGTAGTAAAACATCTACAGAAGAACTTGGACAAATGTAATAATTTTATACAGATGATGATTATTGGCTGTAATGATGAGACGTAATGATGAACTTAATATATTTCATTTAAAACAGCACATATCTAAAATATCGCTCATCTTGTGAAACATTTTAATGAATTTTGAAAGCTTAAATAGTCTCATCAAATGCAAAATGCACTTCCACTGTACAACGCAGAACCAAATTTGAAAGTGGGTTTCATATGCAGTTGTTGAAATAAAAATGACCTTAGTCACTGTATCTTGCCCAATGGCAGTGATACTGCAGTAACTCGCTGTTTCTTTGTGAGAATTGTTAAGGACTTCACTTGTTTTAGTCACTCTTGTATCATAAACATAACATAAACCAAAACCAAAAAAGATTCCCAAAAAATGTGATACTGTAAAATAGAGTATGTAGGCTATAGTATGTGCTATGGGATCCCACACCCTTGACAGCACAGAACAGCTGCTCATTCAAGGCAATGATTTTTCCATTATTTCACTTTGGTGTTTGTGAATTTTTGGTTACTACAGAACACATGCTAGCAGGGACTTTCTGCTTCTGTTGTTTTGCTGTGTTTTGTGCATCAAGTGGTTTTCAAGTAATGTAATGTATGTGATGTAATGGAGAAGTCCTTCATGGTTGTATGCCTCCTTGATCCCTTATCACTTGCTTGAAGATTGTCCCTCGTAGAAACTGAGGCAGTTCCAC
Source organism: Arnoldichthys spilopterus (assembly GCA_037974385.1). Classification (NCBI taxonomy): domain Eukaryota; kingdom Metazoa; phylum Chordata; class Actinopteri; order Characiformes; family Lepidarchidae; genus Arnoldichthys; species Arnoldichthys spilopterus. The sequence continues at coordinate 18,358,227 of JBBPDA010000132.1, read as the reverse complement.
ATGGCTGACATTTTCACTGTTGATCTGCTTAACTATTTGAATTTAATCAGTGTAGCAAAGCAAAAGAGGAACAAATTTTTCATTTGTAGAGTTTTACCCATTTGTAGGATTTTTTTACTCAATATTTTCTTAGTTTTTTCCCAGATAAAATTTTTTTAATCTGTTTTGACTGAAAACCATACATTTCATTTTTGACCATTTTCGACCGTTCATTGTCATAATGTGATGTAACATCAATGGCATTTTGATATGTGTGTGACAATGTAAAGAATAAGGAACAGAACGTTAGCTACTGATTGACAGATTGCTTTAAAATCCATCATTAGAAATACATTAAGTGTACATTGCTGTTACAAATAGTATTGTTATATTCTCAGCTCTTGCTCTGCATGGCACCCATGGCATTAACTGAAGTAAGCATTGGCAAGACTCAAAATTCAGGATTGTTGCATTTGTCACAATGAGATGGGTTAGATCCGTGGTCACATTCACACTGATACTGGGTTGCTCACCATTTATTACAAAAGAAGGAAAAACTCAGTCATATCATGCCTTGCTGTTTGTTGTACAGCTCCTACTTGGTCATACTGTACATGAACAAAACAGAAGCTACACAGAACATATACATCTCCTTTTGTGGAGGTGGTGAAAAAGTACAAAAGATAAAAATAGAAAAAAATAAAATACAATATTAAATGAAAATAAAAGCTGTACATATATAACTGATGAATTAATATATAAAAATGATATAGAATGATTATTATTAAGTTCACGACATGAATCATTCTGGCATCTGCTATGACAATTACTGGTAAAGGTAAAAAGACACTGTTACATTATATACACCATAACATTAACCTCACTGACAGGTGAAGTAAACAACATTGACTGTCTAGTTATTCCATTACATTAGCACCTGTCAGTCAGTGGAATATATTTGTCATCAGGTGAACAGTCAGTTCTGAAGTTATGGCCCTAGAAGCATTAAAAATGGGTAAGCGTCAGGATCTGAGCCTTATCACGATGGCTAGACGACTGAGTCAGAGCATCTCCAAACTGCCAGGCCTTGTGGAGTGTTCCAGGGATGCAGTTGACAGTATCTACCAAAAGTGATCCAAGGATGGACAACTGGTGCATCAGCGACAGGGTCATGGACACACAAGGCTCACCGATGCATAAGGGGAGTGAAGGCTCTGGTCCGATTCCACAGAAGAGCAAATGTGGTTGAAAAAGTGAACGCTGACTCTGATAGAAAGGGGTCAGGACACACAGTGCACCACAGTCAGAGCTGTTTCAGCAGCATAAGGGACCATCTCAGTATTAGGCAGGTGTTGTTTATGTTATAGCTCATGGGTGTTAAACCAACTCTGATCAAGACATGGTTATGTCAGTGTCATGCAGAAGGGTTCAAGTGAAGCAACAGACATTAAACTTAGTGCTATATCTCATAATTTCACCTAGATTTCCCCAAACTTCCTCACCCTGGTCCGAAACTTAACCTTGTACTTACGTATGGGGCTTAGTGGTTAGACACTTGCCCATGTGATCAGGGGGTTGCAGGTTCAAGTCCCAGCCAAGGTACCACTGAATCACCCTTGAGCAAGGTACTGGCCTGCCACGCTGCTCCCTGGGCGCTGCTGATAGCTGCCAGCTGCTCCACATGTGATGGGTTAAATGAAGACGTCGCATTTTGTTGTGGTGCACTTTGTTTTCACACTGACAGCCACTTGCACTTATCGCAGACCAAACCTTAAAGAAATAAACAAAAAAAAAATTATGAAATGTACATGTTTGCATAATGCAGCCTTTATTCGATTCCTGTGGCTTTCACTCATGCGCTAAAAAGGCAAGCTTCACCCGTGAACAGAGTGTATATGCATGTGCATGTGTGCGTATGCATGTGTGTGTGTGTGTGTGTGTGTGTGTGTGTGTGTGTTTGGGAGGCCAGGGAAAGGTTGGGATGCAGACAGCACCGCTGACCCAGACTGCAGATTGTTCCGTCTCGTCGGGACCGAGGCCTCACACTCGTGGACACGCACACGCTCGCGCGCACACACCGCCCCGGCCCAGGTCATGTGTCATCAGCATTAATACTCCATTGTCTAAAGGGAGGGAGTTTGGCTGAAAACTTTCCTTGTCATGTGACTCCAGTCAGCACCCCATAGCAACCCCCCCCCCCCCAGTCCACGGTACAACCCCCCCCAATGCCCCCCCCTTCCCCCCCTGCTGGCGCCTACACGGTTTGTTAGGGGTTACCATAGGCCATCATGTGAGCTGGGTGCCATTTGCCAAACGCACACAAACTCACAAAGACGAAGGGAACAAAACACACACACACACATAGGAACACACACACACACACACACACACACACACACACACACACACACACACACACAGATCAATCTCTCTTACTCATTTCATGTACGTATTAACTGGCGTGCAGCCTGGCCTCTTTCATCAGGGTTGAATCAGAGAGCGAACGCTAATCACAACAATACACGGCATTATGCAGCTCACATCACAGGCCCGTGTGTGCATGTGTGTGTCGGCCTGTCAGACACACAGCGTGGCAGTCACACCTCGGCCTCGGTCGCCTCCATAGCTCCCACTCGACGTGGCCCAAATGTCGGTTCATGGGCAATAGGTTGTTAAAGGCTTTTTAAAAAAAGGGTAAAATGTGTTTAAATACAGTTTTTTAGAGGGAAAGTGTGGCTTTCCTCTTTTTTGTGGAAAAAAAAGGAGAAAAAAGAGAAGAAGAAGTAGAAGAAGAAGAAAAAGGCAAGCCTTTGCTCTCTTTCCCTCTCTTTCTCCCTCTCTCTCTCTCTCTCTCTTTCTCTCTCTCTCTCTGCCTCTTTCTCCCTCCCTCCCTCCCTCCCTCCCTCCTTCTCTGGCCGCCTGCCAGCCAGTGTAACCAAAGACGATACCGGTTCTGCCCTTCTTAGAAAATTTAGGAAGCCATTAGCAACATCAAATCATTACTCTAGCAAGCAGAGAGCGAGCGAGCGAGTGAGAGAGACTGAGAGCGAGAGAGAGAGAGAGAGAGAGAGAGAGAGAGAGAGAGAGAGAGAGAGAGAGAGAGAGAGAGAGAGAGAGA
>JBBPDA010000132.1:18342197-18355030 GCA_037974385.1 Arnoldichthys spilopterus | reverse complement strand
GAGAGAGAGAGAGAGAGAGAGAGAGAGAGAGGGAGAGAGAGAGAGAGAGAGAGAGAGAGAGAGAGGGGGAGAGAGAGGAATATCGGGTTTCTCTGTGTTTTCATGCGGCCACTCCATTACAGTAATGTGCTGGGGCCCATTTAACTAATGCAGAAAAGCACATTGATACCCATAATAAACAGCATTACACAGTGAATTAGAGCTCAGGATGGCACAGATAGAAGCATATTCACACACACACACACACGAATATGATACAAGAGGTGACAGAGAGACTACCAGACACACACATACAGATACAAATGACCGCGACTACAGTCACAAAAAATCAGCAACAATGTACAAAATGACATATGAAGCTGGAGCATCTGCAGTGAGTCTACACAACAGGCCTAATGTGACGAAACCAGCTGTGATTTTTAAAGTGACACAGTTCATTTGATCTGCCGTAAGCTGATAATGTTTACTGGCATCTTTTTAAAGATGTTTTTCCGAAACATTCCATTATTTGCAGCGGCCTTACTCTGATTTATGTCATGGTAAAAGATTTAGCCCAATTCTATATTAAGCGTCTCTGAAAACTCTGTACTTACGCATTAACAACTCAACAGCAATGACATATTCACTGTTACAGCCGGATTACACTAGTTCAGCTTATGTCATTACACAGCTTGTGTCCTAATTATATTACATTTAATTACATGAGTAAAATTTAAGTACAAGCTGTACTACTGTATTCCAGCCAATCAGCCATAACATTAAAACCACCTGCCTAATGTTGTGTAGGTCCCATCACAACCAGCGGTGACTTCTTGTGCTACTGTCACTCTTCTGCGTTTACTCTGATGTTCGTTAATGAGCCTTGGGCACCCGTGATCTTGATGACAGTTCACCAAACCGATCATTTTTGGATGCTACTAACTACTGCATACTGGGAATGCCCCATGAGACCTGCTGTTTTGGAGCTTTGCCTCAGTCATCTAGTACACACGATATGATGCATCTTTTACAGTCTCTCAGATCCTCACGCTCACCCCCCCCTCCTTCTTCTCACACATCAGCTTCTAGAACTGACTTTTCACTTGCTGCCCAATATATCCCAACCCTTGGCAGTTGCCACTGTAATGATGTAACAGAGATCATCAATGTCGATTACTCCAGCTGTGAGCGGTTTTAATGTTCTGGCTGATTGGTGTATGTCCCCAGTGGTTACACTGTTGTTGCGTGAATTGTTTAAGTGTATTGTTCAGCTAATGGAGCCACTCAATATGAAGTGGGACCATACTCACACTTTTTTTGCGTAAGATATGCAATAAAGAAACTATGCTAGTTTTAAATAGTGCAGTTTCAGGAAGAACAGCAGGTGCAAACCAAAGGAATTATGCTGGCAGGACACTGTTTCCACAAAACATATTACTGTCTGTTATCTTATGGTACAATTTTCATGTTTATTGTTGCTTCCAGACTTTCGGCCTGTAGTAGGACACCGCTTCAGGCACTTAACATTTCGTTTTTTGTGAAATAGTTTTAAAAATGAGTAAAATTAGCAACACATCTTTGCTACAAAGGAACAGCTGTCGAGGGGGTGAGTGAGGTAAATAGCCTGAAGGGTTTGGTGTAAAATTTGCTAAAAGATGTTGAACTGATTTCATTTTTCTCTGTGGTTTTTGAAACAAGCAACTGCTAAATACTGGTAAAGTGATTCAAATACTGTTAATTTCATACAGATTGGTGATGTTTAAATCATAAATACATTTTAACATCAGCATCAGTATAAATATGTAAGTGTAAGTAAAAAGCATCTTGCAAATTTCAAAATTGTAGCCTAGCTGAAGGTCGAGATAAATGCTTCACAACACCACATGCATCCAAAAAATGTGGTCATGCTGCAGTCAGTTTGGTCCTTAATGTGAAAAGATATTGGCCTGGGAAGCATTTGCAGTGATGTTATTCACTAGGAGGCGCTACTCAGTGAGATGAGACTCAATGACAAATGAGTAATGAGCTAGGGTCACGCCCTAAAAAGGTTACCTGACATAAATACCAATCAATTCGGAAGAAATCTGTGTTGCTGGAATCAAACAGTTGGTAAAAACTGGTAAACTGATGCAAATAAAGTCAATTAAATAAAAATCTTTTTTTTGAATTAAACATACTTTCCCGCCATTAATAAGTAAAAATGCCATAATATCCATAAATCCATTTTCTAAACCACTTCTTCCATTTCCGGGTCACGGGGAAGCTGGAGCCAATCCCAGCATCAGTATAAGCATCCAATCAACCTACTGCAGCCTTTGGACTGTGGGAGGAAACCGGGGGTCTTGGAGGAAACCCACGTGAACATGGGGGAAGTTTGCAAACTCTGCACGACCCGGGGATCGAACCCAGAACCTTCTCGCTGTGAGACGTGCCATAATATGCCAATCTTAACTTTCTTGAAAATTACTGTTATGTATCATTCACTCCTCAATCCATACAGTCCATATATGGAACAGTTGCAACACATTTGTATATATTTGCTCATTTAGCCTACAGCTTTCTAGTCCTAACCATTCATGATGAAGTTATAATAAATGTTTCAACCTGGACAGCTTTCACACTTTTAATGTTAATGTTTTTTTCATTTTACAAAAACATGGTGAACATTCTAAAATGCCTGAGAGATGTCAATCAACATTCACAAATGACATTGCTATGGAATCAAAAAATATCTTCTCATTAAATGTCTCATTAAACTATGGTCCTGATTAACGTTTATTATTAGCCCTATTCTAGCCCTAATGTGGGTTAGGCTAACTTGAATGAATGTTACCGTAAAGCACCTAATAATCACCTCAATGAAAACTCCTGTGGTAACTGCTAATAAAGAATGGCCTTATTAAGGTTATTTTCTCCTTTGCTGCTCTGTATGCACCGCTTGTGTAAACTTCAGCCTCACTTTAGACTGGACTAACTGTCTCTGGACTTTTGAAAGGGACAGTAAAGAGACTTTTGAACAACTGCACTACCTCAGCAGGATTGTTTTGAACAATTTGTTCTTGTTGAAGAGAAATCTTAAGTTGATTTGATATGATAATCTTGGAAAAACAATGAACCTAAACGGTTCACCTGCCTTCGGGATCAAAATGGTATCAAACATGAATATTTTCCAAAGAATTATACTGAAGTTGCATTTGGGAGCACGACATGGCAATATGAGAAGGTGAGCAGAAGTTCTGCTTGAACTTGTTCAATTACATTAAAAAAGCATATTACATTTTGCCCCAGGTTGGGTTCTCCACTCTCCCCTACATTTGTTAAAACAACATTATCTTTTCAAGGCTCTTTTAAGGTTCTAATGCTGGCTCCAGTAATGAAAGAGCAGCAACGCCACCCAAAATTAAACTACACAGACAACACACCCAATTCAATTACATACATCAACAAACAAACAGCCCATGCTGCTTAGTCATCTCTCTCTCCCTCTGACACACTTCTCCTGTCCTGTCCCTCTTTAACACTCTCTGTAACATTCTCTCTCTCTCTCTCTCTCTCTCTCTCTCCCTTGCTGACTCTTGCACCCCCCCCCCCACCCGCCCACCCCCCCATGTTAATCCAGTTCAAATGTAAACAGGCTTAGGCCTTCATTCCACACTTAAACCGTATCAGATGTATCAAAGCCGGAGCTCAGTGGCGTCCCTGGCTACAGCGAGGTCACGCTGCGGCTACACGGGGCCACACACCCAACTCAATTAGCCTGAGAGCCAGGCAGTCTGTCTGTCCAACACTACCAGTGTGTATGCATAAGTGTGTGTGTGTGTGTGCGTGTATGTGTGTAGATGAGGATTGGTCGGCTCAGAGCTTGTAATTGTGTGTGAACAAACGTGTGTTCCACTGTGTATGTTTGCGTGTATTAGGTTAATAGGTCAGACCGTGGCAAAGGGAGCATGCAAGTCTCTGAGTCTGCATGTGTATGTGTGTGTGTGTGTGTAAGTGTGTTTGTGTGACAAAAGCCCTATTTTAACAGCATGCCTCAGAAGAGCCTATAGCTTGATTAACCAGCACACATAGATGTGAAGGGTTGTCTGTGGGTCACAGTTATACATACACACGCACACGTGAACACACATGCAGACGCACAAGCACACACACACACACACACACACACACACACACACAAACAGACACTTTCCACAGAAGGAAACCTAATTTCATATTTGTTTTAACTTTAAAAGCAAAGCAATATATTAACAAATGTAGTCAAGCCAATAATTAATGACCCCTCGCTCATTAAACCTAAGGCCAACTGATTTAACATTCAGCCATCAACAACAGCTACTTGTTTGTAATTATTAAGATGTCACTAACATGTTCTGCATTAGGCCAGTCCACTCTCATTCAGCATATAGCATCCTAGGTCAACTAAGATTCCATCAGCTGCTGAATTAAGTTGCTTGTAACTTTGCATCTATAGTGTATAGACCACATTTCTGTTTTCACATGTTTGTAAAATGCAATGAAAAGCAAAATCTGCAATTTTTATATAACATTAGGTGTTTCACCATCTACAGTACATAATACTGTGAAAAGATATAGGGACTCCAGAAGCCATGGTTAAATGTGTATGATCTGGAAGTACTTCAAAAAGCCCTGCATGGCAAACATGTCACAGTGATAAATATCACCACATGAGCAACAAAGTACTTAACACAGTCTGCCACTGCATTAAGAAATGCAACCTGAAACTCTATTACATAAAGAAAAATCATGGCAGACAGTTTTTAGGGCTTAAAATCATCAGATTCATCAGACAGTTTGTTTCTGAGGAAAATGTATGTTGAGTTCTCTACGTCAAAAGCAAAACGGACCGTTCACACAGTTATCTGTAAAAAGAGCAATAGTCATGTTTTTGGGGTGCGTCAGTGCCCTCAGCATTGGTGACTTGCATATGTGTGAAGACATGAAGAGAAATATTGGGATTTTAGAGAAACATGTGCTTCCATCGAGGCAACGTCTTTTCTGGTCCATGGTTATTTCAGGAAGACAGTGCCAGGCCTTATTCTGATTCATTACAATAATGTAGTTTTGCAGACACTGAGTGCGTTTGCCTGACTGGCCTGCCTGTAGTTCAGATTTACCTCCTATTGTAAATGTCTGGAACTTCATGAAGATGAGAATCAGCCAATGAAAAACAAGGACTGTTGAGCAGAAAGTCTTGTATCAAGCCAGAATGGGCAAAATAAAAACGGTTTAAGAAAATGAACAAGTCACAGATTCTTATTTTATTTAATTTTATTAAATGACCTGACTTTTCTGGAAATGGGGTTTATTTGTCAATAAGATGTGATTTCTAATCAATTTGAAGCACTTCTGTTGGTCAATTTCACCATAAAATGTTTACACATTTTACACATTGTGAAGGGCTGTAGGGAATTTCCAAGATGTTAAAAATAGTTACCCAATAGTCCCCAAAAGTCAGTTCTTCTATGTAATTTATCCAAAATGATTTCATATTTGTGTGACAATGCTCTTTATTCTATAAGAGTTTTGTCAGGATTTAAATTTCACATCCTTATGTTGTGAGTGTTTGGCCATAGGCATGGTGCCAAGGTGAACAAACACTGTTTTATTTGCATTCAACATTTAGTTGCTCTCTATGGCTAGAGATGATTGTCTCTACCTGAAAAGTGGCCATACAAAAAATAAGTTTGGTTATTCAAATACTCAGATATCCAAACTATTCCTCATTTATTATTGATTGAGATGTGCAGTTTGGAATGAAAAATTGAAAGAAATCATATATCTTGTAAGCTTTTGCTTGTGTGGAAACCATGGCCAACATAAATATGCAAGGAGCTAATACTGCATCTTAAGTTAAAGCAATGGAGACATACTGCATAAACCAATCAACCACAGCAATTCAATTCTTGAAGTTGGTGTACTGAAGGCAAGAAAAATTGGTGAGCCACTTTGACAAGGTCCTTATTGTGATGGTTAGACAACTAAATAAGAGCATCTCCAGAATGGCACATCTTGTGGAGTGTTCCAGGTGTGCATTAGTTTGTACCTATCAAAACTGATCCAAGAAAGGACAACTGGTGAATCGATGACAGGGTGGTTCATGGGCATCCAAGGCTCACTGATGCATGTGGGGAGTGAGGGGTAGCCTGTCTGGTTCTATCCCACAGAAGAGCTGAAAAAAAAGTGAATGTTGACTCTGATAGAAAGGTGACCGAACACACAGTGCACCACAGTCAGAGCTGTTTCAGCAGCATGAGGGACCTACTCACTATAAAAAAGTGGTGTTAATGCTGGGTGACTGGTGTATGATAATGTTATAATCAAAAAAGAGGAAAGGTGTGCGTAAATTTGTGAATATAGAGATTCAACACTATAGCAAGAAAACCTTCAGAGACAGATCATCCCTAATGTCACCTCCAGCTGCTATGTGACTGCTATTTGTTAAAGAATAAGGACAATCAAATAGCTAAAGCGCTAAAATACCCATTAATATTGGGGAACAGTGTGGGAATGGGCAGTTTCAAGGTGTCCCACTGACCGCTCCCAGCCTGATAGCCATCACCTTAAAATTCCCAAGAGGTCATTCATGTCCCTGATCGTTCTTGAAGCACCTCTGTCTACAGGGCTGTATGTATAAAACTGCAACAAAGAGGCCCTCTGAAATCCCCAAGTGTCCACTTGTCATGCAGAGGTGATTTCTATTGAACCAGTGAGCTATGATTCTAATTTGGGAGCATCCTCATGCCTAGTTTCCCTCTCTCTCTCTCTCTCTCTCTCTCTCTCTCTCTCACACACACACACACACACACACACATTCACACACATGCACTAACACATCCTTGACCCTGAGACTCCTCCAAGCTCATTATTCTTATTGGAGCACAAACGTGTGAGTATGTCTGTGATATGGGAAGAGGCCCTTATCTGATTCCTCAGAAGCTCTACCCACCACAAACACACACACAGACATACACACACACACCCACACACACATACACAAGCCACAGAATCCCCCTAGGACAACTGCCCCCCAGCCAAGCCAAGCCAAGCCTCTGCATATTCCCACCCACAACATTCCCCAACAAACACACACACACACACATACACACAAAAACACAGAGCGAAAGGTCAAACCCCTTGAAGTCGTTCTGCAATAACGTCCACAGGTCCCAACCAACAAGAGACAATACACCTGAAGATCTGACTGCTTACACCAAAAACACAGACCCAAAACCACACTGCATTCTTCCAGTAGCGCATACACTGAATACACCATATACTACATGCTCGTGTGTATGAGGACAAACAAATACAAACTATTTTGCTGCTTCGTTACAAGCTTATCTACAGATCATCACTACTGTAAATAAAGAACTTGTATCTCCTCAACTGTAATTCTACTGGAGAAGGAAAATGTTCTTATCTTTACATTAACGAAACAACACCTAATTCCAAGTAAATGTAGCCAGTTTGTATAGATCAGTTTGTCATTTTATATTCACAGAATGCTGATGACAGTTAAAGTCTTTAAATGATGTATAACAACAAAAGGAACAGTGATGAAAAGCCTCAACCAAAACGTGCTAGGATGAGTGTTGGGTTTAAGTTTTGGTTTGAGGTTTAGGTTAGTGTTAGGATGAGTGTTGGGTTTAAGTTTTGGTTTGAGGTTTAGGTTAGTGTTAGGATGAGTGTTGGGTTTAGGTTTTGGTTTAAGATTTAGGCCAGTGTTATGATGAGCATTGGGTTAAGGTACAGATTTGAGGTTTAGGTTAGTGTTATGATGAGTGTTGGGTTTAGGTTTTGGTTTGAGGTTTAGGTTTGTCCTAGGATGAGTGTTGGGTTTAGGTTTTGGTTTGAGGTTTAGGCCAGTGTTATGATGAGCATTGGGTTTAGGTATAGGTTTGAGGTTTAGGTTAGTGTTAGGATGAGTGTTGGGTTTAAGTTTTGGTTTGAGGTTTACGTTAGTGCTAGGATGAGTGTTGGGTTTAGGTTTGGGTTTGAGATTTAGGCCAAACCAAAGAGTGTTGGGTTTAGGTTTTGATTTGAGGTTTAGGTTAGTGCTAGGATGAGTGTTGGGTTTAGGTTTGGGTTTGAGGCTTACGTTAGTGCTAGGATGAGTGTTGGGTTTAGGTTTTGATTTGAGATTTAAGCCAGTGTTGCGATGAATGTTGCGTATACATATATACATATATTACACACATACAGGGCACATGATCATTATATTTACTGACACATATATAATACATATCAGGGTCTCCTCATGGCCCCATGTCATGACATTATATAAGTGTTTGCATCTGCGTGCAGGAAAGAAACATATAGAGATAACTGCATGTATGTGTGTATGTGTGTGTGCTGAGTCACTGTAACAGATTGAATTAGTCAGGTATTTCAGACCCAATCGTCCCGTGTCCCGTCCATCACAGGCAGATTTAATTGTGCTGCTTAATTAATAATTGCGTTTATCGAGGGGACATCAGATGCTGGGACAGGAGAAAGGCCTGTCAATGTAATTGGGAAGGTTTGATTAAGCGCCCAGAGGAGAGAGAGGAAGCTTTTAGCCAGCAAGGTTATCAGAGTCGCAGCTACTGTCTGTCATTTACCGCTACATGTCCCGCTCTCCTCTTTTCCTGCGCTGTCTCTCTGCCTCTCTCTATCTGTCCATCTCACTCTCTTCTCATCTGTCCGCCTGCCCCCCCCCCTCTTTCCATCTGTCCATTTCTCTCTCTCTCTCTGTCTCTCACTTTTCTGTCTATCTATCTCAATCCATTCTGAGTTATTACCCTGTACTCCTCTGCCCTTCTTACTTCTTCTTCAACGCTTGTTTGCCATTACATCTCTATTCGCTCCCATAAACCCTGCCAGCTTACATCAGAGCTGGATTTTGAAATATTGACCTTCAGCCCTTAAAGTGAAACTTTGGTGAAGAACCAAACATCTGACTCAACCAATTTAGCTGATCAGTAAAGACGTGTTTAGTGAATGAGGTTTCCTTTAGCATTGAGCTAATTATCAATGCTATCAATGAGTAACTGAATATCTGCCAGTTAGCATCATGCCCAAATCATCACACACTTGCTTTTGTGGTTTCTGACACTGCAAGACCTGCTATTAGCTACAAAAATGGACCACGCTAAGTTTAACTAGAGCCAGGGCTTTCATTTTGGGCCATAATAACTCCAATGACACTGCTGTCTGCTAGCGCTCCTACCAGGAATTCTAGTAATATCTTTGCTGTAAGTTGTAGGCAATTAACATTGCTGGGCCATTCTTGATTATACAGACGTTTGATGGTTGTAAAAGAAAAAAGTGTTTCATTTAAAATGAATAGCAGAAATTTTAACATAGATTTGACCTTGTATGTAGTATTACATGTAAACTGACTAGTTTAATACAGAGCCCTGGCAAAGAGCTACCACCACATTCAACAACTGACTGAAACATGAATGCAAAGTCGCAAAGTTATTCACAGTCATTGACATTGTAGATGCACTTCAGTGACTTTTTCTTCACAAAATTGGTCCAACACTTTAGAAATCAAAACATGCTTGCTTTGTTTCCAGTGTTGCTACCTAATGTTAATCCGAAGCATTAGACCTTCAGTTCTGCTCCTGAAGGCCTGAGCAATGGAATCTTTTTCACTGAGAATATATATATATATATATATACACACACAATAATATTCCATGATTATTTAGCTAAATTCAGCTTTTAGAAGGTTAGCATTACATTTTTATTTGTCATGCATTGTCAGAAACCACATAAGCAAGCCTATTTCAGATTGAGCAGATAACAAATTTACAGTTTGATGCTTTATCAGTGCAGTTTGCACAGAAATAATGATAGCTGTATTTGCTCTGGTGCAAAACTAAAGAAGCAAATATCAGACACCAAACATGCATTATCTGATCAACTACATTCTGGGCAAGGTGAAAATTCAGTAGAATGGATTCTATGGTCAAAGCATCTTTTTTAAACAGCAGGCTTATTATCCAATGTGTTTTGAAACGTATTACTCAATAAGCACAACAATATATTTCTGCAGCTGCTACAAAACTACTATGTAAGTTAAGCAGTTTATACATGGGCCCTTAAAATGTGCACATAGACAAACAAATGCAGAGGGCCAGGCATACATGAGCACTTGTAAACACAACACACACACACAATGCATGCAGCACTTTGACTAGTTTACCTCACCCCAAGTTAGAACAGATCGGCTCCGCCTGTTAGCTTCAGTCTAAACAGGTAGCAATTGAGATTGATCTATTGATGCTTATTGGCTGAGGCCGAAATACTAACACAATTACCTTTAGCCCAACTCATTCCTGCTGTGCGTCCATCTTCATCAACACAAAGCCTGGGGGGACACATGACTGCCGCTACACAAACAAACACACACACACATACACACACTACCTCTCTCCACCTCGCCATTCTTTCGTTGGCTTTCTTTCTTTTCTCTCAATCCTACAATCTCTTGATCTCCCCCCTTTCTCTCTCAACCTCTTGCCCTCTGCCTCACTGCCCCCACTCATTCACTCCCCACCACCACCCCCATCACACACCCCTCGCTCTCTATCTCTCTCTGGGGCATTGCAGTAACGGTAAAATGTCCCTCTGCACCAGTCTGCAGTGGGCTGTTACCAAGCTGTACGAAGGGTGTGTGTACATTTAATTTTCGAACTCACCAATAGCAGCCCCTCCAGTTCCCCATTAAAACAGTGCATTTTTTGAAACCTGTTGCACTTGCCAGGTTAGAGCTGCGGCTGCTTTTATTCAGACTTCTTTACAAATCTGTTGAATTTCAAATGTTATAAATGGGGCTGTTAATCAATTATATTGGTAATGAATGAATCCATGAATTATTTTGATAATTAATAAAGTATTTTTTTTTGTTTAAGCAGAGTCTTGGAGATTCCTGACATTTTACAGACACTTTAAGATGATTATAAAAATAAAGTAGAAAACATTCAGTTTCGCTAATTCATGTAAGGATTGAATGTCCCTAAGAATCAGTACAATCTGGTATGAAAGACAAGTCATCAATAGCGAGTTATCTCCCTCTACCAAAGTTGTTTCTCTTGAATGAAAAAAGAACTTGGTTTTGGTCGGTACTCATCCTAAATTACCCATGAAAATACACGGCTAAAGATCGATTTTAAAAGATTTACATTTGAACTTGCTTTCATATCATCAATGCTACCTATGTGAGCACAATGACTCCACACCTAAAACAGCAGAACACTTTTAAAAGTAAAAGGTGGCATGCTTTCTAATAGCTCCCCCTTGTGGAGAGTATTCAGACTGCTCAGTATGCCTTTAAAATGACCTCCTTATCATTCAAACCTACAGCTTCATTAACATGTGCATTTTAATTGGTTGATTTCTAAAATTGAGTTATTGTAACAACCCTAGTTAGACATGTTCTGAAAGGAGAATTCAGGGCTATCACATTGAGAAACGATGCACAAAAATGACATATCTCACATTTGCATTGTGTGATGTCGTACTGTTAGTTGTATATTTCTTTCTGTGTGGTAGTAAAGTGGAGGCTGTTTACACCTTGCACCAGTGATCAGATCACAAAGCCAGGAGTAACACACCCATGATGCATTGTGATTGGACTACAGTTGGATACTGACAACATACAATACAAATGTAAATAAAATGTGTTTGATTTGAATGATCCAGACATAAACACGTTAATGCAATAGTGTAAACAGCCTCTAACCTAAACGTGCTCAGCTCAAGCAAAGTGTTTAACCTAGAATATTGTATTTTTAAGTTTTAAAATGTTTTTTGTGCAGTTTCTAATGATGAAAACTAAGCAGAAAATAATAAAAAAAATTTTATATTACCAATAATAATAAGTAAATGCATTACTATAAATCAAAAACAAACAAACAAACACACACAAGCAGAAGAATAAAAGCCTCAACAAACATCCAGGGAAGTGGCTGTAAGGCAAAGCAGTAAATTATAGAACAATTCTAACCAACAATGCACGCATACACAAACACACGTACAAACGCGCACACTCAGGCACACACACACACACACACACACACACACACACAGAATTTCCAAGAATCTGCAATGATTTATGAGCGCTATAAAACTGCTGAATTCCAACAATCACCCCAAACAACCAACTAATCAATAACCTTAAAGAATACAGAGGGGAATCCAGTGACTGTCTCTGCTCAGTTATTCACAACCAAGAGCCAATCGCAGCAACATGAAAGAGCGAGCACAGAACACTACTGTACGTGTTTAGTGTGGCCTCAAAGAGGACAGTCACACCTCCAGGCCCAAGCCTAAGTGAAAAGTTGAAGCCTGTTGAAGCAAAAGAAAATCTCAAATCTTCGAAAATGAGAGAAAGAAAGAGAGGAAAGAAGGGAAAAGAAAGAACATGTGAAAACAGAAATATAAGACGCAAAAGAGGAGTATATCTGTATAAACCAGGGAAAAATATATATTTTGGCAGAAATGATAAAGCAAGAGAGAAAGAGAGAATGAGAGAGAGAGAGAGAATCAGAAGAAAAGACAGGATGCAGAAAAAAGAAAAGAAGGAAAGAAAAGAAAAGAGGCTATAGAAAATGTTATGCAGAAACAAGAAGGAGAGAGGGTTTGAG
Organism: Arnoldichthys spilopterus; assembly: GCA_037974385.1. Lineage (NCBI taxonomy): Eukaryota > Metazoa > Chordata > Actinopteri > Characiformes > Lepidarchidae > Arnoldichthys > Arnoldichthys spilopterus. The sequence goes on along the minus strand of JBBPDA010000132.1, from coordinate 18,342,392 downwards.
GAGAAAAAAAGAAGGAAAGATGTACCAGTGGAAAACACAGAAGAACAGAGAATCCTGAAGAAAACAGAGAGAGAAAAGAAGAGTCTACAAAACAAATAGAAAGGTAGAGAGAGAGAGGGGGAGAGAGAGAGAGAGAGAGAGAGAGAGAGAGAGAGAGAGAGAGAGAGAAAAAGAGAGAGAGAGAGAGAGAGAGAG
>JBBPDA010000132.1:18329640-18342097 GCA_037974385.1 Arnoldichthys spilopterus | reverse complement strand
GAGAGAGAGAGAGAGAGAGAGAGAGAGAGAGAAAGAGAGAGAGAGAGACAGAGAGAGAGAGAGAGAGAGAGAGAGAGCGGTTTGGGATAGAGTAGGTATTGCGTGTCATTCTTCTTCACACACTGTAGGCTGAGCTGGGAGGAGAATGTGTGGATTTGCCTAACCTGTTGAGCGCTTATTGATTTCTTTGTTAAAATAAAGAAAGCCTCCACAATGCAGTCTTCCTCTGTGGCAGAAAAGAAAGCTCCCTTTTCTTTCTCTAAAGCGTGTTTAAGCTGGGTAAGCCATTAGCGTGGTGTGTATTTGCAGTACAAAAAAAAAAAAAAGCTTCCGGCAGAAATTTCAGGGGGTCTCTTTGTGAAAATGTCTGTTTTCATCAAACCTGCACGGTTTTTTCCTTCACCTGAACATTGAAAAGTCAAGACATGTTTGAGCTTAAGCTATGATGTTAATGTAGCTAACTAGCAATGGAAGCTTATCAATGACCAGCATTCCGAAAATACATCTTACTGTAACTAGATTCAAATTTCAAGCAGTGTATTTGTCACATACACAGTTATACTTGTATAACGTGTACTGAAATGTAGCCCTGAATACTCCTATGACTGTGCAATGATGTTACTCGATAGAGAAAAATAGAGATTAAGCAGGAAGAAGAAGAAAAAAAATGGTCATGTGCAAATAGCTTGAATTTAATAGGTGATGCAATGCAATGGCTGATGGTTGTGTCGGCCTAATAAAAAATAAAATTCAGCCTAGTGACTGTCTGCTTACATATGGACATTCATACTGTAGCATTATATAACCTGAGCAATAATTCTGATGTGTTTCCTTGTAAAAGTCCTGGATTCTCCTAAAACTCCAGAGAAATCATGAAATGTGTGTTAGTGGAACAGGTTCACCTGCAATCAGTATGCAATTGTCTTTTGGTGATGAGGCTCACTGAAAAGCTCTACTAATTAAAGATGATCCAGTGGACTTTTTCACCATAACTGACCTAAACCAAGGTCAGTGATGGAACAGTCAGGTTGAGTTCAGCTCAGTGCACGTTTCAATAAGAAAAATGTGCTTGAAATACACTCAACCAAAATATTGACCAGAACACAAAAGGGTTAAACATTTTTTAGGTATTTTATCATCCACAGTACATAAAAATGTGAACAGATTTAGGGAATACAGAGAAATCTCAGTTCATGTAGGCAGAGGCCAGAAACCACTGCTGAATGTGTGTGGCCTTTGTGTGCAACCTTTGAGTTAGAGGAAGCCAGAAAGAAATGCTGTTGAGCTCTCTGAGCCCAAGCCCATCTTAGATGGACCAAAAGGCAATGTGGAAACATGTGCTATGATCAGTACAAATGACAAGAGCTTGTGACCAAATCTCATAACTCCACTGGATCCTTAAACTGTCAGCAAATTCTCATAACTCCTGCAGAGCTGTGGTAAAGTGAAAAGGTGATTTTTTTTTTAGCTAAATTGTTGCAAACAATGAGGTGCATCTTATCACGTTTAGCTTTGATGCTGATATTGTGTTTATAGGAGGTGTTTACTTTAACGCTTGATTATTTACTGCGTATTGGTCCCTTATTACACCAGCATGCGTATATGGCATGAATAGTTTGCATTAATATTATAAAAAATGTCACACTGTAACAAAGCTAAGAAATTTGTATGTAAGAGCTGACTGTAATGTCAGTGGATTTTTTTGGGTGTTGATATACAGTACAATGTATGAACAGTGATATAACTTTCTAAAAGCCACTAACATTTTAATGTGTGAATTAAAAAAATGTAATTAAATGGCGCTTTAATTAAATTTTGTGAGCCAAGCCTTGTAAAGTCAGAGTGTAGAGTCGGTGACGTGTTATGTGAAGTGCTAATTGGCTCCATGTGGCCGTTCTAATACAATAGATACAATAAGCATCTCTAAATTTACTGCTTAAAAAACCCGCATGACTCCATTTGAGCTTAATCTTACTAAGATGTTAATATTATGACACATGTAAATATCTGACAATATATAAAAGACACAGTACCAACTCTGATCAACTGATGTTCAGTTATTTTTAAAACAGAGGTTTTTTTTATTTATTTCTTGAAAAGCCACAATTTGGGAGGTGAATATTGGGGTTTTAGAGAGACATATGCTGCCATCAAGGTGAGGCCTTTTCACAGGAGGTACATGGTTATTTCAGCAAGACAATGCCAGGTGTAATTCGGCATCATAGGCCCAGAGTGTGTGTGCTCGACTAAACTGCTAGCATTCCAGATCTGTCGGCTGTTGAAAATGTATGAAGAGGAGAAACAGACCTTAATGGCTGTAAGGTCACATTCTTTTAGCAGTGTGTATGCGAAAGTGTCTTGTGCTACAGTGACCCACCCAAGTAAACTGATGTCCAATGTGTGAGACTACACTTTTATTTCTCCATACATTACTTTGGCAGTCCAAAATCTTGGCCGTCACAGCCATAAATAAATAAATAAATACATAAATAAACCATTTGGAAAGACCAAGATGAAATGAAAATTCTTGTTTTTTGTTGCATGTTACAAAATTCCAATATAAAAGGAGTTGTAAGGCAAATTAATACCTAGGGAAGATTTTCAGGATTGCTGTAATTTTACCATCGCAAACATTATTGATTGTTTGGATCTTCAATTAGTCCAAGGGAGAATTAGGGAAAAGGGAACTTTTCTTAGCTCTTAGGTTAACGGTATCCTTGTTCGATGGCAGTTCTTTTCCAGGTACATTGAAACATGTTGAAAAGACTGTTTGTGTTAATCAACACTACGCTACAGAAGCCCAGACAGAGGTTAGAGTGAAAATAAAGCCTGACTTTTATAGCGCATGGAAGCAAGGAGATACTGTTCCATGAAGGCCAAGGATGCCCTGGGACCGTACTCTTAAGTAAGAGAGGAAGGAGGTTTGTGCTCTCTTCGGCTGGAGGAGGGATGAAGAGATGGATGGGAGGATAAAGCTAAAAGGAAAGCGGCAGGGTTAGGAGATGAAACAGCACTTTTTTTTTATTGTCATGTGAGTTAGTGCGCTTGCAAACATCAAACGCGGATATTGTTAGCGCCAAACTCCGCCGTGTCATCCCTCTCTCCTTCCGTCCGTCCCGTCCCCTCTCTCTCTCTCCGTCTCCATTGGGGGAATCGCTCAGTCTCTGCCCTTTAATCTGTTTTCCTACTCTCATTTTTTACTCCCTCTATCTATACACCTCTCTCTCTCTCTCTCGCTCTCTCTCTCTGGTCCTAAGCTTTTCCGTGTCTCGCTGCGTCCTCTGTCTCTCTGCCTTATCGCAGTGTGTAGTGATAAACTCATTGAACCATGAAAGCCTTCAATGTGCCACAATTTAGCCTTCGCACTGTTCAAGCAATCACGCAATTAAGTCTGCTGTGATCAAGCCCATGTGCTGGGGATGCAGATTAGAAAGGTGTGTGTGTGTGTGTGTGTCTTCATTCTATTTGTGCTGACATAACCCAGTAACTTCTTTCAAAAAATATGACAAATGGATGTGTAGGTAGTCAATGTCCTTGTGGTCTTTTTATCTCTTCCTGCCCAGGGTGCTAACTAGGGGTGGTTGGTATGAATGGGCTAGTAGGGCTAAGACCTCCTTCTCTGTCAATGAAAAAGAAAAATATATATATTTCATCTTTGGCATCTACATCAATTAACTTGCTGTAAAATATTAGAAGAAGCTGATTTTTGAAATCTAAGAACAACAGCCTCACCTAAAGGGTTTGAGAAATATAAGAATTGGCTAAAACAGGGCTGATTTACATCTAGCCCAGGCAGCACATGCCCTCAGCCTCTTTTTGATTCAGTGTTTAATGCCTAGTCACTTACTAAATGTAGTAAAACGCCTCCTAGACCCCAAATAACTAGTACTAATTCACGTGTGCAGTAGATTGTGTGCGCAGTTCATTTATATTTACATTTACATTTATTCATTTGGCTGACGCTTTTATCCGAAGCGACTTCCAGGACAGAGGAAACAATCAAGCGTTCGCATTGCATAGATCAACACTGAGAGTGGTGCCACACGGAAGACCAACACATTGCTCGTGGTTGTAAAATAAATAACAGATGCAATTTCTTTAGTACATATATATGCCAAGTGCTTATACAACTACAGAGGGCAACTACTGCAATAAAATAAACACGCCAAGGTCCTAAAGTTCATGGGCACTTTGCTATAAATTAAAGATGCATAACTGCAAACATGACAACACATGCAAAAAGGTCAGTAAAACTATTATTCTAAATTATATTATAAATTATTCTAACTTATTCTGATTTATTTGTATTTTTTATCACTTATAAATAACTTATTTATGAATATTTATTCGCGCATTCAGAATCCCAGTACTGTATATATCCACCACAATGTTACACTAAGCAATTCGACTTAACTGTGTTTAATTACGCTCAGATCAATCCCATAAAAAGCCATATTTCATGACATACGAAGTCTTTATTTATTTAATTTTTGTTTCTTTGTTTGCTGCTATCGGGTTCCCCTTCTGAGTCTTGGTTCCTCCCAAGGTATTTAAAGGCTTTAGCTTAGGGAGTTTTTCTTTGCCTCTGTTGTCAATGACTTAATTATTAACAGTTTGGACCTGCATTCAGTAAATGAATTCATAAAATATGCTAAATTTAAATGATTTGATGAATCATATATGAGTAAAATGCTTTGAGCATCAAGCTTAAGGTTGAACGTCGCTTGAGCTCTCCAGCGTGTGGTGGCCTTTATTCCTCTCCGTTGTCTGTGCAAAAGGATGGTCTGTTTTTGCAAAGCACCAGTGTGATTTGTGTGCTTGTGTCTGTCTGTCTGTTTGTCTGAAAGGGGTGTTCTGTTTTGCAAGGACCTAGTTTGTCACTGCATGTGCTAGTGTGTGTGTGTGTGTGTGTGTGTATGTGTGTGTGAGACAGGTCAGTGTTAGCTGTATGATTGATGGCAGGCCTCAGTGAGGGAGCCTCCAGCTTTCTGTGCTTTATTGGGATAAATAAGAGCCTGTATCAGACACAGTGGCTCCATGCAGAGATACAGCTTAGATAACTACAGCTCCACAACATTACATACACACACACTCACACACACACACATACACATACACCTATACACACTCTACAACATCATTTACACACTACTACCTGTAGCTAGGCCTCTGTCCATCCCATGGCATGGCAAAACAGAACAATCCGACAGACAGAAAGACACACACACACACACACACACACAGTAGAACATGCAATGCCTACTTGGGCACACACACACGATACATGGAAATCACAGAAATTGGACTTGTAGTGGTGGGACCCCTGTGTCCTGTCCTAGGGCTCATCCGCTAGCCCGCTTTAATCCAGTTATGGCAGGGGGGAGAGCTTCCTGTCTTGGCTCAACAGACCTGGCTAAATGAGGTTTTTACTTGCCTGCGGGAGCAAAGTGTAATGGACCTTATTAACTGTTTGTGTGTGCATACGTGTGGGTGTGTGATTGGGTATTTGTGTGTGCATGTGTATATCCATGTGCATTAAAGTGTGTGTGTATGTGTGTGAGGGGGGATCAATTGTATGCCTACATCACGTGGACAGTGGTTCTTTAAGGTTTCTGAACCTTCTCTATAAATATGATTATTACGCAAGTCCTTAAAGTAGATAAAGACAATCCAACTAAACAAAGGAGACAAAACGTTTATCACTGGTCATTTATTTATTGAGAAATAAATGTTTCCAATATTACACATCGATGAGTGGCAAAAGTAAGTCCTGTCTTTTGTTGTTGGTATAATTCAGAATTCATTGTTCCATCTTTCCTGGTTCAGATAAAGCCAAAAAGGACAAAACCACTATTCTACCACCACCATGTTTCACATATTTTATTTTTTTTATTTGTCCAGTAGTCTTATGGCTTGTTCATATGTACTACACCAAATTATAGATAGGCAGAAATGTTTTTTTTATAGAACAATGGCTTTCTCCTTGCATCCTGTCATGCATAACTATGTTGGTCAGTATTTTTCTTATGGTGGACTCATGAACATTAACATAAGCCAATGTGTGAGAGGCATGTAATCACTTAGAAGTTACCCTAGGTTCCTTTGTAAACTCACAGATAATCACACACCTTGCACTTTGAGTGATCTTTGTTGTTCAAGCACTCTTGGAAAGGGTAACAATGGTCACAGATTTTCTGACATTTGTACACTGTCTGTCTGATTGAGGATGGCTGGAGTCTATATAGAGATGGTTTTGTTGTTTTTCAGTCTGAGAGCATCAGCAACGTTTGTTCTGTTCATGCCACAATACACTTCCATGTATGAAAGACTATATTTAAAATAAAACAGGGTGCCCACTCATGCCCAATTGTCATTAATTGAAAACACACTCTAATTTTATATATTTTTTAAATCTTCTTTTAGGACTCTTAGGTGCAAAACATGGAGGCTGTTTTAGGTGCAGAAAACACAGAACATTCTAAAAGATTCACTCTTTCATTCTTTATATATAAGTGTAAGTAAAGAATGTTGTATAATGTGCTGAAACTATTATTGTAGGTTATATAGTCCTGTAACTATAGTAACCAAAATGTTTATGTAACCCTACAGTGAAGGGATCCAAGGCCTTTTTTATTATTTAATATATGACCAGCTCGCATATATATATATTTTACTCCCCACATGAATCAATGAGCCTTTGGTGCCCATGACCCTGTCACCAATTCACCAGTTGCCTTTCCCTGGATCACTTTTGGCAGGTACTGCATAACTGGAACACTCTACAAGACCTGCCGTTTTGAAGATGCTTGTCAAAGTGGAGATCTTTGCACTCGCCCATTTTTCCTGTTTTAAGCACCTCGACTTTAGGAACTGACTGTTCTCATGCTGCTTAATATATTCCACCCCCCTGACAGGTGCCACTATAATGAAATAACTAGCCAGTCAATGTTATTCACTTTACCTGTCAGTGGTGTTAATGTTATGACTGACTGGTTTACTATAGCTAGTCACTTTATGATCACTGAATGACTACAGCATGGTATCACAGTGGAATCAGCAATTCTGAATAATACAATAGAGTTTTTTTTGTGTTTTTCTATTTATTCTCTCCCTCTGAGTGTCCGCAAAAGGACTCACTCGCGAGGGTCTGTCAGGGTCTGCAAAAAGGGACCATGCATGCTTGTTTTTCAAACGTTCCTGGAACTGAGAGTAATACAAGGACACAAACGTGCTTGTACGTACGCGCTGTTCCCTTTCATATTGAGGTGTGTTCTCCTTAACAGGTTTTTTTTTTTTTTGCTTCAGTATGTGTGTTTGTGTGTGTTGTGCAGTCACACGCTCTCATTCAGGCCATTTCTCTGTCCGTCAAATTTCCCCCCTTCTCTCCCTCTCTCTCTAGAGAGATGGTTGTCGATCTCTCGCACACCCTGACTTCATCTGTCCAGGCTGTTGCCATGGTTACTGCCCAGATGTTGGCCTCTGATTAGCCGAGACTGCCAAATAAAATCAGAAGGGAGATAAGCATCAGGAGGCGTCAGGGAGAGAGAGGGAGTGGGCAGAGGAGGGGTGGTCACAAGGTAGAGAGAGAAAATGTAGCAAACACACACACACACACACACACACACGTCTATACATACACACAAATTTGTTTGCACACACCTGCAACATATAGGTGCTTTGGGTCATCGTTACACTGCAAATTGGTTGAGCCACATTCGACGGCAGTGTAAAAATACCCAGTACTGTCTAGTGATGCACCGAAATGTGACAACGGCGGGATTTACCTTCACACGTTGTTTGTCATTCTGATTATAACGAAGATGAAGATTCTGGGTCAAATTTACACTGATCAGCCATAACATTAACACCACTGACAGGTAAAGTGAATAACATTCACTATCTGGTTATTTCATTGCAATGGAACCTGTCAGGGTGGGATATATTAAGCAGCAAATGAACAGTCAGTTTTTGGATTAAATGTGCTGGAAGCAGGAAAAATGGGCGAGCACCACTTTGACAAGGGCCTTATTGGGAAAGAGCATCTCCAAAACGGCAGGTCTTGTGGAGCACTTCCAGGTATGCAGTAGTTATTTTCTACCGAAAGGGATCCAAGGAATGTGGTGAATTAGTGACACGGACATGGGCACCTAAGGCTCATTGATGAATGTAGGGAGCAAAGGCTAACCTGTCCGTTATCTGTAAGTAAATGCTGACTCATATAGAAAGAGGTCAGAACACACAGCATTAGGCAGGTGGTGTTAATGTTATGGCTGACTGATGTAATCTGGCGTTTACATTTAATCAGAATGTTAACCGTAACATCTGCATGACATACACACATCCACCTGAAGGACTTTGTTTGATCTGTTTTACTGTATTGGCTCAGGATAAATCTCTATTGTCTGTTCCATGTGCCGTCTGTTCGGCTTCATTTCTCTGCTGTATGGACTTCAGAAGTTAGTCCAATATTAGTCCGTCTAGTCCAATAATGTTCAGTTCTTTCAGAGTGTGCATTAAAAAGAAACTCTACAGGCGTCCTGTTGAGCTTGGAAGCCGCTATTCTGAGAACCATACATCACTGCGCATTTACGTAAAGGTGGAGGGCATGTGCAGAAAGAACAGAGTCAGTCGTAATCCGATTAAATCGTTTACATGGTGCATTTTTCCTTTGGATCAGGTTATGTAAAGGTTTATACCACTTTTATTCCGGCCTTATGGGCCTTTTTATTCCAGATGAGGTGTTTATAGAGAGAGCGTTTATTCGGTTTGGGCTTTTATAGTGATAATAATCAGAAGCTTTATGTAAACCTACTAAATCGACATTAAGATTTTACATAAGAGAACTTAATAAAATTTAGGGCAATGAAATCCCCTTTGCACCAACAATTCGGGTTATATGGGCCGTCAGTGACATCATTTTTTGACTCACAAGGGGCTAAAATTTTGTATTTTGTCGTTTTTCTCTTCTTGATACTCAGCGCGAACAATGTTTACAATGTCTCCACTGCTAAAGGCTTCCAAAAAAATTGGTTCATATTTTCTTTACTTTTGGTCTAAAAATTCAAAATTTTTTAGGTCCAATATTTCCTGTGGCCAAGATTTCACTGCATCCTTAAAATATACTTCGATCAGCCACAACATTAACACCACCTGCCTAATGTAGGGACGTTGAATATGTCGCCATGTGTCACTTCCCACATGATCAGCGAGCCTTGGGTGCCCATGACCCTGTTGACCCTGGAACACTCCACAATACCTGCTGTTTTGGAGATGCTCTGACTCTGACTTTATCACAGTAAGGCCCTTATCTAAGTAGCACAGATCCCCTTTTTTCATGCTTCCAGCACATTAATTTGCAGTACTGACTGTTCACTTGCTGTCTAATATATCCCACCTCCATGAGAGGTGCCATTGTAATGAAAAAAACAGATAGTGAATTTTATTCACTTTACCTATCAGTGGTGTTAATGTTATGGCTGATTGGAGTATACACATATTACTGAACATTTCAATAGAACTGAAATGAATATATGAACGAATTGTGCAGTGGTTAGCACTGTCACCTGGGTTCATTCCCCATGGCGGCCACGGTGCAGTCCATTAAGGACACTGGGTGTAAAAATACAAACTCTGCTCCTCATATAGAAACAATTTCAGCTCTATCACATTTCCTCTAGAAGACAGACACGTCTAATTTCAGCTTCCACACAATGATGATGTGGCCAGTGTCCAGGCCACATAAAAGGATCTGATCTTTCATTCCTGGCCTTAAAAAAAAAATCTGGATACCGATGACGTACCAAAGGTGCTCATTGTCTTGGTCAAACACACCAACACAGCTCACTTGGCACAAGGTCATGGGCAGAACTATATATGCCTAAATAAGCTCAGTCATGCTACTTTACTTAGGAAATAGACCATGGGGTTGTCGTAGCGAGCCACTCGTTGGACTAAATGTACACTATTTATTTAAAGAATGAAAGCTAAACTGCACTGACTGTATGTTAGTAAAAGTCTGTTTGTTACTAAGGGTGTAGGAGTGAGTTTTATTTTGGACAAGGCCTGGTGCCCACTGGAGAGGACCAAAAACCAATCAGGGAGGTCCATAGAAAATGAGAAAATTCTATTAGTAAGAGCTGAGTATTTGTGTTCATTGTGTCACTTCCCGTCATCTCTGAGCATCAACCACTGCTCGCCTTGAGCCTCCAACTCTCAAAAGAAGAGGAGAATCTACATCAAGACTCTTTTCAGTCCTCGCTCCCCAGTGGTGGAATGAACTTCCTCTTGTCATCAGTACTGTTGAGTCCCTCGCCATCCTCAAGCGACAACTCAAAACACACCTCCTCAAGGAGGATCTTGGAAACTAACCAGCCTCATATTTATTGTGTATTTATTGTAACTGTCTATTGTTTATTGTCTACTCTTATATACTTTATTGTCTTTTGGGTTTACAGGTTTGTCAGGGTTTGTTATGGCGTGTAACTTAGCCAGTAGTATCTTAGTAGAATGACAGCTGTTGACTGGTTTAGCCCTACAGATGGACTACAAAGCACTGTTCGTCGCTCTGGATAAAAGTGTCTGCTAAATGCTGTTAATGTAAATGTAAAATGTAAATGTGTTGCTTTATAGCTCTTGTTATGTTTATACATATTTATATAATATATTTATAAAATTTCTTATAACATGGTTATGAGGACTTAAATTTGTTATAACACTGTTATGAAGCATTGCCTTTATGTTTATAAGACTATTGTGAAGCATTCTGTGTTATAACTCTGTTATGAGGCATTATATGTGTTATAACATTGTTATGAGGCATTATGTGTTATAACATTGTTATGAAGCATTATATTTATGTTTATAAGACTATTATGAAGCATTATATGTGTTATAACACTGTTATGAGGCATTATATGTGTTATAACATTGTTATGAGGCATTATGTGTTATAACGTTGTTATGAAGCATTATATTTATGTTTATAAGACTATTATGAAGCATTATATGTGTTATAACACTGTTATGAAGCATTATATGTGTTATAACATTGCTATGAAGCATTATATTTATGTTTATAACACTGTTCTAATGAATAGACATTAGAAGTCAGAGACCTAGTTAAGAACACCATATATCTATCATCTAACATACCATTAAAGTCCAAGAAATACACGTATCTCCAAAATTGTAACTTTACAGGAGAAGGTTATTTAGTTAAAGGATTGTAAAGATCAGCTGCTGTGTTGATGTAGAAAAGTAAAAAAAATAAAAATTTAAATGGAGATACATGGTTTCCTCTAGACAGTACGACAGTATTTAAACCTTTGCCGTATAGGTTCAATACTTGGGGCTGAGGTTTCATAACAGTGTTATAAATAAAATGTCGGTCTAGTTTAAGGGTCCTTAGGTCAATACCGTATCATGAAACGTCTTATGGCATCTTCTGATTACTTCATAATATAAAATTATATAAAAAGATAAATACACATTTAAAAAAAGATCAATACGTGTTGCTTTGTAAATGATATGCAAGGCTTATACATGTGTTTTGAAATCCTTCAAATAAAGCATTAAAAGTGTCATCCTGTTAATGTGAAACAATACAGCCTATTTTATTTTTTTACATATTTATTTAATCCTCACTAACAACATTTGAAATACAAATCTACTGAGGTTTCGTAGGCGAGCTGCTGTGTTTCTGTAAGACGGAGGTGGAACGTAATGCGCTAAAGTGGATTTCTAATGGTTGCTAAGCGTTAGTGATGTGATGGATACACTCGTGGCAGTACCTGCCCTATGTCCAAAGTATTTAGTTATGGGGTTGGGGAAGGGGGGGGGCATATGTGTGTGTGTGAGTGGGGGTGTTTCCTGTTTGACTGTGATGCTGAAATTACATTACGTCATTAAATCATTAAAACAAATCCACGTTAAAGTACCTCCACTGATAACAACTAACTTCCCTCCCCATTCAATAGAGAGAGAGTGGAGAGCGAGAGAGCGGGAGAGAGAGAGAGAAAGAGAGAGAGATGCTGGGGGCCACACTGTGAGCCTCTCCATTTTCTAATAAACTCCAGCAATCGGATCATTTGTGCTTTAAATGGGGGGACTTGATGGCAACAGCCTGCATTAGCCACTGGTGCTTTCCAAATCCGATTAGCTACAGACAGTGACAGTTTCCAGCCAAAGCAGCAGGTATCTTTCTCTCTCTCACACACACACACAAACACAGGTTTTTGTTTTAATACGATGTCAGGACATGTGGGTCATATAGAACGTCGTGTGTATGTTCATATATACTGTATGTGGATATTAGTTGTGTATGTAAGTATATATAATAATTTTATAGATAGATAGACAGACAGACAGACAGACAGACAGACAGATAGATAGATAGATAGATAGATAGATAGATAGGTAGATAGATAGATAGATAGATAGATAGATAGATAGATAGATA
>JBBPDA010000132.1:18315298-18326588 GCA_037974385.1 Arnoldichthys spilopterus | reverse complement strand
TATATATATATACCAGGTGGTGAAAATAGTGTTAGCAACCACAAAACCATGAAATAAATCATGAAATCTCAAAATTTTGTATGATTTCAAATAAATTGTTATTAAAAAAAACAAACAAATACTAACAACAAAGGAAAAATTGTGAACGAGCAAAGATGAGCCTCTGCATTGTGGGCTGCAGTGCCATTGATGCATGGTGTTGCCATGGCAACAAATATATTTGGTTAATTTTATATAAAAAATACATTTTATTTCACGTAGTTACACATTATTTGCGAGAAATAGAATGTAACCTCCTGCACATTGTCTCACGAAGTTGTTATATGATGACTTTACAACACTAACACACACTTTGAGTAAAGCCCAGCCACACCTAGCAACCCCATATATCATTCTACACACATGCCTTCACTCCCTGCCCCTCCCCAAAATAGAGAAAATACATTTATATTGCAGTCTAGCAAAAATACATTGTTTCCATACAGCACCATATAGGGCAGTGGTGGCCTAGTGGTTAGGATGCTGCCTTTGGTACCTGAAGGTCACAGGTTCAAGTCCCGGCCCAGGCACTACTGAGGTACCCTTGAGCAAGGTAACATCCCGCTCCCCATGTGCTGGTCATAGCTGCCTGCTCCTCCACATGTTTAGGTGCGATGGGTTAAATGCAGAGGTCAGATTTTGTTGTGGGGCTTGAGTGCACCATGTACTAAACAGTTATTTGATTGACCTATTAATTTAACCCATATGTCTTTTCTGTAAACTCTCACTTCCCTCTATCACATCAGTGTGATCATTTAAAATTCCATCATGTTCTTCTTTTTGCTAAAAGATTACAGAAACCATATCGCCACCTACACTTCCTGCTGTGTAATACAATCTGTCAGAATGACCTCATGTGTCAGATGAATTATAGAGAATGCTAAAGCTCATTGAATAAACAATACATTAACTTATTTTCAACCCTGGGGATGACCCAATGATGTGACAAACTGATGAAAAATGTATGTGTCGACTAATTGCTGCAGCTCATCACTGATAGCAGATCCCAGGCACGGCCCACAATGCTTCCACGTTTCTTCTTAGCATGAAAGTCACTCTATATCTCTTTCTCTCTCTCCCATTACTACCCTTCACTCAACCTCTCACTGAGTTTATTAATCAAGGTCAGTGGATACTGCCTGTGTCTCGGAGGCAGCATCAGCGAGAACGGCCGTGGCTGCATACACACCTGTTGTCTGGTAGCGAGAGGCCATTAGTGCGGAGCGGCGGCAGCTAACACTAGCCTCCGGCCCTTATCACACACAAACAGGAGGAGGCCCACTGCACTCAGCACATTCAAATGGCCCAGCAAATCTAATCAGGGCACCTGTAAAAGCCTGTAATACCACACACGGGCAGACAGAGAGAGAGAGAGAGAGAGAGAGAGAGAGAGTGAGAGAGACGGGAGAGTGTCTCTGGTTACAGGTTAGTAGTCTCATAAACATGAGTCCCCCTCTCACACGGCTGAGAGAGATAGGCCTTACTGATATTGAAGAGTGGCATGGGACCGGATATCATCAAGAGTGTATCCATGTGCAAGGATTTGATGTGGAACACTCATCATCTGTGTGTGTGTGTGTGTGTGTGTGTGTGGAGAAGTCCAGCTAGTGCAGGTGAAAAACATGTACAACATGCTTATTAAGACTGATTGTAGGTCTTCACACTTTCACAGAAGGCTGCAGTATGCAAATGAGCTCCTCTTGACCAATCACAGTTTAATATCACAGTTTTCCATGTTCTGATCAGTGGAGAACTATGACTATTAAAGCCAGTCCTTCAATTTGGATTTGGACAATAAATGTAAAAAAAAAACAAAACGCCTCTTTGATAATGCTAATTTCTGCTAGCGTCTCATTAGGGTTTCTAATAGCATGTTAGCATTGAGTGCTAAAAGTTTGGATGGATTTTTGGCATTTCTAGGTTAAAGATAAAAACCTGAAGCATATAAAGGACATTCCGTTTTATCTGAAGTTTGTAACCGACATTAACATATATTCTAAGTTGTATGTGGCATTTTTACAGTGACTCTTTCTGAAAAGAACCCTGGCGTTAAGCTGCTGTTGTTGTTTTCCATTACTGAATGTTGAATGAAACATTCATAGTCAGTGATATATCTTTGATATCCAGAAAGCTTAGACTGACCTATTTTTTCATAAAATCCCCATTCACTGTAAAACAAAATGCATGATTCTTTTGTAACTCCCTAATTATTCTGGCTGTTAATCAAATTTTAGACCTTCTGTTCAGCTCCTGTAGGCCTAACCAATTGGAGAATGTTGATTGTTACAATTCAGTACCTAGATAACATCTGTCCATAGATGGTCTAAACCACTTCTTCTATTTCGGGTCGCGGGGAAACTGGAGACAATCCCAGTTGACTATGGGCCCAAAGTGGGCTTCACTGAGGACAGGAGGACAACCCATCACAAGGCAACCCAAACAGACAACCACTTACACACACACTTACACCTACAGGCTATGTAGAGTATGCAATGAACCTATTGCAGTCTTTGGACAGTGGGAGAAAACTGGACCAACCGAAGGACACCTATGCAAATTTGGAGAGAGCTTGCAAACCCGTGCCCACCCCTGGGGGATCAAACCTGTGAGAGGCGACAGCATTAAACATTGCACCACGTGCCACCGCCTAGTGTTATCAACTGTTATCCATCTTTTGAGCACATGCCAGTGTTTCTCCAGGATCTTCTTAGGATGTGTTTTCTGTGAGGGTTCAACGTGCATGTGTCCAATAAGAATCAACATCTGGTTTGTTCTGTCACTGTGGCTGACTGCAAGTTAGAGAATTGGACTCTTTTGGATGTTTGGCCATGCATTGTGGTGAGCTGCTACTGCAGAAGGCCTAATTTTTGTCGCTCCATTGAAATATATGGAATATTCGGCTGCCTGTCATGATCATATATACACAGCATTAGTGAGTGTGTGTATTTGTGTGTGTGTGTGTGTGGAAGAGTGAGTGCTGAGCATGTACGAGAGATGATCCAACATGAAATAGTCAAATCTAACATCCAGCATGGAATCAGCCCAGCACATGCTCAGTGTAAGCTGTCCTACAGTAGGCGAGTCATCCACTTACTTTAAAGTCTCTCTCTCTCTCTCTCTCTCTCTCTCAGAGTATAAATATCTCCATCTTTTGATCTTGTGCGCGGCTGTGTGTGTGTGTACTGCTCATTAGCATATGTCAGATTCAGGTCCGCAGTGAGGCTGGGTAATCTGGGCAGAGCGAGCTAGGATGGCAGGATAGAAGAAAAGGGAGGATGTGTGTGTGGGGGGGATGGAGAAACGTGTGGAGATTAACACTGACCCCCCGAATCTTCTCTTTCACTATGTATTAAAGTGTGTCGAAAAAAATCTCACGTAAACCTCGCGTAGATTATCTCCATAAGTGCTCAAAGTGTGCATACACACACACACACCACACACACCCAGACACTCAACCTATACCTTATTGCGCGTTCATAAGTCTTGGCCTGAATCCAGTTCACTCTTAATTCTGCTAATTCTATTCTGATCACGTGTGTTTATTACTGATCAGTACTGATGCGATGAGATGGGAAGAAATGTGTGCACTGTGTTGTGTGTCTGCATGTGTGTATGTGTATGTGTGTGTGTGTGTTAAGCCATGGGGCGATTATTCTGTCAGGAGTGTGTCTTTGCTGCAGTCCCTCCTGCCAAAAGCCAAGCCTAAATCCATGGTGATCGGCCCAAAGAGAAGATATTACCCCACATACACACACACAGATACACACACACCCACATCTCCCACCTCTTAACAAAGTGCAGTGAAGGATCTCTCGCTTTTTCCTTCATCTTATCCACAACGGCTCTCCTTCTCAACACATACACACACACACACACACACACACACACACACACACACACACACACACAGTCAACCCTTAAGCCTTTGAGCGAGTGGAGAGTAAGACTCTACGCTCTGTCATGCCTGATCACAGTGATTTTGCAACACTGCCCAATGCAGACATGGTGACTATGTGTTAGTTTGTGTGTGTGTGTGTTTGTGTGTGTGTGTGTGTGTTTTGGGGGGGGGGGTGTTATGTTCGTCTACATCTGTGTTTGCACATGTCTGTATACTGCCAAACCTCCACGCACCATTCAGCCTTACTGTAAGCATTTTACTGTCTTAAATATTTGACAGCCTGTAGCAATACGGCTCCAACTGATTTCCCCAGCAATTGTAGCTCAGGGTTGCAGAAATGACAGATAACAGCAGAGCATTTCTCCTTCAGTCGTCATTTTTTAATTAACTTTATAAAACCGAACGCTCAAACAAGCCTAGCTGGACACCAGCGGTTAAGCCATGGCCTTCCATAACCCGAAAACCGTAATGAGAGTGGTAAATGAAGAAGGTGTTTTGCTAAGAACAAAAGCAAAAACGTAATCATCCCTAACTGCTTTGGAACAGAGGAACTCATTTCAGACATAGGTGTCCATTTGGTGAGGGTGGAGGTGATGTGTCCCATTCAGTCTTTTGAAGGAAATGAATTGCATGCCCAGTAATTCACTCTCAACATCTGTGGTCTTAGCTGTTGAACAGTGTGTTGTGACTGTTTATGGTTGAAAAATCTGCCCAAACACATGTGCACACAAAGGATCATGGGAAATGCAGCCTGTAAACAATCTGCATGTCTTATGCTTCTTTACAGTAATAGACTGAGGGGGCTCCACTTTTCTCATGTTTAAGACTGTCCAGGTTGCTAAAAAGTGAGGTCAAACTTAGAACACATTCTATCATACTGTTTGACAGTGTTTCCCAGTCTTGCCCCTGGAGGTCCACTGCAATGCACACTGTGGGATTTTCCCTCCCATCACTCCTGAACCAACTAATCAGCTCATTAGCAACCCCTCACTGAGCTGAAGAGAGTTCATTAAAGCATGTTTTAGGAGTAAATGTTACTTTAATTCCACTACTATTAGCAGTAAAGAGTAATGTAACGAACTACAATTTTAAATTTAAAAATCCAATTACAACTACTGAGATTTAAATGGGCTTGTTACTCGTCAAGTCAAGTCAAGTCAAGTTTATTTGTATAGCGCTTTTTACAACTGACAGCTTTTTTTACAAAGCAGCTTTATAGAAACCGGGTCTGAGCCCCCAAAGAGCCAAGGGCGACAGAGGCAAGGAAAAACTCCCTAGCAGTAGGAAGAAACCTTGGGAAGAACCAAGGCTCAGAAGGGGGAACCCATCCTCCTCTGGTTGACACCAGATTGCAAAAACAAGCAAGAAAAGAAAGAAAAATAATAAAAAAATATATAAAAATAATAGTTCTTATTATAGCAGCAGTGCCTTGTGTAGAAGTGCCATGATGACTTAAGATCAGGTCTTTGGCAGAAGGGGGTGTTCATATGGACTCCTCAGCAGGACCGAGGGGGTTTAAAGCCACAAAACTTCAATCCAGTAAGAGGTTCAGGGTCAGGCTGGTCCAGATAGCAGAACTCCTTACTATTGTCTTGGGGAAAAGAAATTTATGCACAAAAGCACTGTCAGAATTGGCCCAAACTGTTACTTGATTAGTCCTTCTCAAGGAATATGCAAGTTCGAACTATCCAAATATCTATTTTTTACATTATTTCACATTATTCCCATGGTAGGCTAACTTTAGCTTACAGAGCTTGCTTTCAACTTTATCTTGATGTTCCAGAAACAAATCCTAAAATATTTTTTAAAAAAGGCCTTTTTAGATTGCTTGGAGTGCAAATCTGTGGCCAGGGTGTGTTGTGAAGTCTCTGCCATCATTACCATATGGTTGTTGTTAAATTATGTGCTCCTTTCAGCTTCAGGATAAAAGTGACTCCTGTCTGTCATGCAGTGCATTCAGTGACTCGGGTCAACCTGAGAACTCTGTGGCAGTGCTGCTTTTATTAATTAAGTATGATTTAACAGCTTCATCAGTGAAAATTGGTGAAATAGTTCCTGGATTCTTTGTCAGTCAACTGAAACCAATACATTTGCATTATGCGGTTTATAGTGATGATGGGCACAATGAGAGATAAAATTTGACAGTTGTCTTGTAGGCCTCCAGGATCAGGCGGAACACCGCTGTAACACACTGCCAGCACAGGCTGTAGCTTCGCCCCATATTAAAAATGTTAATGCTGTATCGTGCTAGCTAGCTAGTTTAGTAGACCTAGCAAATTCATTGACTAGACTTAGATAAAAGATTATAAAACTGTCCTTCTGTGAAGGCATGACCCCCCAGGGTGTTCAGATGTCCACCTTATGAACACTGATTCTTTCAAATGTTGAGGGATGTGATTTGTTGAAATAGCATTAGAACAAGATACTGATACCACTTTAACACCGCAATTCTCTCTCTTAACCCTACATCTAACGCAACACTGATCTGTGCTGATCTGTGTGCTGCCTCTGCTTTCTTTTGCTAATCTTTTAAATATGAAGTAACACTGAACTTATACAATATTTCACTTTCCATTTTCCCCATTACAATCGTGCCATGATTCTGACATTGCTTGACATGGGAATAGTGGAAAGTGTGGACTGGAACCTATAAATGCAGAATGTATACTGAATTTAAACATAAGGCCTTCAGTAACTATGTCATTAGTGCTGCTGTTCCAGACTTACCATTAAACAGAATATAATTTAAAGAGCACAGCACACAGAGAGCTTTCTATTGCATTACACATCAGAGTTGCAACATTCGACAAGAAGACCTTTATCAGACCACTCCCAAAATATATAAGATTGCTCTAAATTTCCTGGTACTGCATACTTCTTAAAGAAAGATGTGCAGTTTCATGGAAACAGAACAGAAGTCAGTGTGTAAACTGGTGTCTCTGGAGTGTGTGATGCCCCCCAGTGTTTGTCCTACACTGGATCTGAAATGCATCTGTTGTTTGGATTTGATTCTAGAAGCCCATTTTACTCATAGCTGAATAAAACATATGACAATCTGTCAAAAATGCAGACAGTAAACTTTATATCAATACCCTACAATGAATTTGTGTTTATAAGCAGACAAGGAGATATTTTATTATGATTTATAGTTTTGCCAAATGAAAAAAAAATATTTTGTACATTTTTGCAGGTTTTTGTCAAAGTTGTGATCACACATGCATGAAGTAGGAACACATCAATACAAAAAAATGTAATTTTTTTACATAATTAACTGTGATTATGACGTGAAAGTGACTATTTGTCATTGTGAACACAATCGGTCAAGGGTACCTCAGTAGTGTCCAGGCCGGGACTCAAACATGCAACCTTCAGGTCTCAAAGGCAGTGTCCTAACCACTAGGCCTCCACTGCCCACAGATTATTACATAATTACATATTTCTATAAGCTGGGATGTCATTCCTTATTATGTCCAACCTTGAGCCTTTTATTGCTGTTTTAAAAAAAATAAATAAACACAAACGCATGTGAGATTCCTCCAATCAAAAAATTGATTACCTAGCAACTGGTACTCGGTGAAATTGTGCTGTTGTATGCAAAAATGAATAGAACACTTCTCAGTCCATTCAGACTATGTTGTTGGCACTCACTGTTGTATACATTTAAATATGATCCAATAAAAACCATATATCAATAACCATATACACACATATATATATATAAACATTTTAATATTGACTATGATTTCATTTTTATTACAGTGGCATCTGTCAGGGGGTTGGGATATTAGGCAGCAAGTGAACAGCCAGTTCTTGATGTGTTGGAAGCCAAAAAAAATAGTGAATGTAAGAATCTGAGCCAAAGTCCTTCTTGTGATGGTTAGATGACAGAGTGAGAGCATCTCCAAAACGGCAGGTCTCGTGGAGTGTCCCAGGTGTGCAGTAGTTAGTACCTACCAAAAGTGATGCAAAAAAGGACAAATGGTGAATCACTGACAGGATCATGGGCACACAAGGCTCATTGATGGATGTGGGGAGTGAAGTCTAACCTGTATGATCTGATCTTAAAGAGGAGCTCCAGTTGCACAAAATGTTAACGCCGACTCAGACTGAAAGAGGTTAGAACACACAGTGCACCACACTCAGAGCTGTTTCAGCAGACCCTACTATAGGCATGTGGTCATAATGTTATGGCTGATCAGCGTATATACAATGGGTGTATAACTCAGTAGGGTCTCAAGTCAATTGCAAACTGAATAACAGAAAACTGACAGGAAGTCATCGAAGTAGAGGCAAGGACACAAGAGGTCAACGCAGTGCATTTAGGTGATCCCGCCCACAAACCACAGAGAATTCCATAACGGCTGACCCACCTACAGCAATACAGGATTATGAAATATCAAAGATGATGCGGTGGGAGCAGACAGTTTAGTATATTTCTGGAGGACCTTACACAACGTGCCAAGATAATGTGATTCACAATGATGTCAGATTTAATAGAAGAGGGCTGACATTTTCAAGAGAAAAGGGATATCCCAGAAGAGAACTTCCAATTAGCTTGTTTCACTTAAAACTGCTTAGCTTATGTTTTCTGAGAATGCTCCCAAGAAGATCTAAGAGGTAAAATGCTCCAAACAAATTGCATTCGCATTTTCATGTAACAATATTTGTATTTGATTGATTTGCGATATGTCTTCATTAAATTTCATTCTGCTTTTATAACAATTTATTTACAAAGTACAAGAACGTTGTCCGAAAGCTTCACTCAGTTTTCCCTACTTGATGAGTTGAACCTACTGCCGTGACCCTTCTAGCACTGGTGTATTCATTTTTTGTCTTTGTAGAAATTGCAACACCTTTCACCTTAAGTGTGGATCTCTCACTTTATCAGTGTGTGTCAATCAGGAAGCGTTGACGCAGCTTTTACTGATGTACATCTCCAGGCGTAATTTATCTGGGTTCGCAGGGGAACTTTGATTGTGCCGATGCCTCACAAAGTCACAGCAAGTTCGTAAATTTCTACAGATAGACACAGATAGCAACACTACTGCTGTTCCTTATATGGTTTTTCATGGTGTGGGGCCTAGCTGAGCCATACCAAGCCAGAACAGGTCAAGGTCAAGCCCGAACAGAGGCTTCAGCATGGTTCTGCTTCAAGGAATCCTTGTTCAACTCATATATGGATGATCTTGGCCTAAATTTGATCTAAGTTTGTGTTTTTGATTTTGCACGGGAGATATGAGGCTAACATTGCTAAGTAATGGAAGCTTATAATCACCACACCTGCTAAAAACCACACCTTCAAAATAAAGAGATAGGTATTTGTGATGATACTGGAATCATATACATTTTAGTAAATAATAAATAAATAAATAAATAAATAATTAGCAACATCAGACAGATGTTTAGGTTTGACCAATATTTCAAAGAGCAGAATGTTTAAGCATTGACTTTGGGCTACTGTGCTAAATTATCTGGATTTTATTCATTTTACTGCATTTTACTGCTATTTTACTCTGGTCAAGACCACCCTTGTCAAGTCCAACTAGACTAAGAGCTGGTTAAGAGTCGAAAGAGGTTCAAATGAGTGAAGAGTCAGATGTTTGAGCTTGCCAAAATGTCTGCAGTGAAAACGATTATGTAGTATGGAGGCATTGTGTGCAATGTGTGTGGAGATGAGTTTTACCAGCTGTATGATTGATTACTATGTGACCAATGTGAATGCTTGTTTTAGAAGGATTTTTCATAAAATTAAACCAATTTAAGGAGGTGCTTAAGGAAAAAAAAAACAACACGTTTTCTGAAGGCAGCTAGAATCGACCCTACAGAAATAAAGAAAATACTTATCTTTAATAATAATCCAGTTGGGTGGGATTTTATTTGAAAAAAATATATAAACATTAATATTTTAGCATCTGTGTCCACATATATGTGCATGAAAATAACAGATATTGGCCCACAGTTTCTATATCAGTTCCACGCCACTTTACTTGAACCCTGCTACATAAGATTGGCATTAGCTTGCCATTAATATGTCATAGCAGATTTGCCATTAAATCAAACATTATAGTATCTGTCATAATTACTGGTAACTCAAAAGGTGTCAAGTCAGCTTCTGACATCATGCAACACCTGCTATGACATGGTTATGGAATAATTATGTCAGTGTTATGTAGCAGTGCACCTATGAAGTGTTGTAGTTTGTAATAGTGATGCACCGATGTGGGTTTTTAGGCCAAAGCCATTACTTTTAATGTTGATGCTGATGCAAAAAATGTTAAATAATTTTTTAAATTCTGAAAGTATTGATGTATATTTCTTGTTATTTTTTCTAAATATATACCTAAACATATATAAATATATACAAATATATATATTAAAATTAGGAAAATTAGTAATATGTAATAGTAGCTAACTCAAAGAGTTGTGTGCTCTACTGGGTCAAAAGATTCAAGCGTAAAAGAAATGGTAGCAATTAGCAAAATATTTGTTGACCTACAGCTAAAATCTAGTCAATATATCTAATATCTGTCATTATGAGATTATATTAGGAATATTATTAGATTATTCAATTTATTACGATTTATTCAGTTGTTTGTTGTTTTAAGTCGTTTTATCAGGAGAAAACAAGCAACATTATCTGCCAATAGACTAAGACACATTTTCTCAATAAAATGACTTAAAGAAAGTATGAAACATGTGGAAATATGTTGATTAACCTCATATATTAGACCTTTAATCTCATAATGAGGAATATCAGATATATTCACTGCATGTAAGATTTGTAAGTTAATTGTGTGTGTGTGTGTGTGTGTGTGTGTGCGGGCGTGTGGGTGTGTGGGTGTGTGTACACTAAAGTAATTGTAACTTCCTCTCTTTCGCAATGCTGGTGACAGCACACTTTTACTCTCCTCAGAAATTCAAGTCAGAAAAAGTTCCAGGTAAAGCAGCGGTTTGTCAGATGTGTAGCACTCACACACAAACTTACTGACCAGTAGCGCAGTGTGAAAAGACAGCGGCTTTGACTGAACTGTGTGGGCCATATTTGCATTTGTGTTCTGAGACAATCTATTAAAAAAAAAAAAAAAGGTTTTGGTGTGCGTTTGGGGGTAAAGAAATAACAAAGAAAGAAAAAAAGAAAAAATGAAAGAAAGAAAGAAAGAAAGAAAGGTGAACAGACAGATAAATAAATAAATAGATAAAGTAAGAAGTTGAAAGAAAAAGAGAGAGAGGTGGGCAAAGAGAAAGGATAAAAAAAATTAAAGGATAGGTAGGTAGGTAGATAGATAGATAGATAGATAGATAGACAGACAGACAGACAGACAGACAGACAGATAGATAGATAGATAGATAGAA
>JBBPDA010000132.1:18276664-18300600 GCA_037974385.1 Arnoldichthys spilopterus | reverse complement strand
CTCTCTCTCTCTCTGCCATTCTGTCCTCCTTTAACTACCCTCTCTCTCTCTCTGCCATTCTGTCCTCCTTTAACTACTCTCTCTCTCTCTCTCTCTCTCTCTCTCACTCACTCACTCACTCTTTCTATACCATCTTCTCTCCCCTAACTACCCTTTCTCTCTCTCTCACTTTCTCTCTCAATCGCTACCATTCTTTACTCCCTCACTACCCCTTCTCCCTCTCTTTCTACCATTCTTTACTCCCCTAACTACTCTCATTCTCTTTCTCTCTCTACCATTCTCTCTTTCTCTCTCTACCATTCTCTTTCTCTCGCTCTCTCTCACATACTCTCTCTCTCTCTCTTACCCTCTCTCTCTCTCTTACACTCTCTCTCTCTCTCTCTTTCTACAATTTTCTACCCAATCTGCACTCTGTCTTTATCCTCTCAGTTATTCTCTCTCACTCTCCTCCCCTAACTCCCCTTACTCTCTCTCTATCATTCTTTCCTCTCATGACTTCTCTTTCTCTCTCTCTTAATCTTTACCATTCTTTCTTCCCCTAACTATTCTTTCTCTCTCTCTCTTTCTCCCTTTCCCTCTCAATCACTACCATTCTTTTCTCCTCTAACTACTCTCTCTCTCTCTCTTTCTACCATTCTTTCCTCCCTAACTACTCTCTCTCTTTCTCTTTCTACCATTCTTTCATCCCTTTACTACTCTTTCTCTCTCTCCCCTACCCTCTTAATCTTTCTACCCCCAACTACTCTCTCCCATTCATTCTTCCCCAGCTACATGTTCATCCTCTCTCTCTCTCTCTCTCTCTCTCTCTCTCTGTCTGTGGTGCTGTGTTGCGTATATTCGTGCTTAATTAAAAGTGCAGCGTGTTTCTCCAGCACAGATACTTATCAGCCCCGTCTGTGTAATAAGATCTTTTGGCGGCTTATAGATTTCAAACACAGCTCCATTCTCATACTTTCATTTCACACTTCCATTCTGCCGGTGCCATCTTTTGTGCGCCAAAGAGACGGATACAATGTGTGCGAGTGTGTGTGTGAGTGGGCGTAAGAGAGAGAAAGCTGGGGATATATCAATTAATTTCCTGCCTAAACACGTTTTGCTTAATTAGCGCCAACACAAAGCGGTGAAGCTTTAAAAAAGGAAAAACACACACATACACACACACACACACACACACACATACACACACACACAAATGAAAAGCAAAATGGATTCTGCACGCATAAAATGGATGATGGGCGGGTCATTCCTCCATCACTCCTCCTCCTCCAAGGTCGGCCGTCCGGGGTCGGGGTCTTTCTCTTCCTATATCTCTCTCCCTCTCTCTGTATCTCTCTCTCTCTCTCTCTCTGTCTCTAAGTTTTCCAGAGTTTGCTCATCTATCTGTAACAGTATAAAATATGAGCCTGTTTTTGAATGCAATCTGCAATCTCCCCTACCCATGATTCATTGCTGAGAGAGAGAGCGCGCGAGAGAGAGAGAGAGAGAGAGAGAGAGCTGAAGGTTCTATCAGGGTGGCCTGGACATTCTGCTGGAATGCTTGTTTGCTCTAGAACTCTCTCCATTGCCTCTTCATTTTCGCTATTTTTAAAGGGCTCTGACGGCGGAAATCTTTTTCACTTTTCTGGAATAAAAGAGTTGGAGGTTAGAGTTAAAGTCCATACATCTCGCATACAGAAACTACGCTGCAAAAGCAGCTCGTTCCGAACTCACTGTTACTGTGATGTCATAAAAAACAAACTTAGATTTAACTTACAGACAGGAGTTTAGCCCCGCCTGTTCAACCTGAGCGTTTAGGCCCTGGCTTCTTTTTGAATGAGGCACAGCCAATCAGAACAATGCTTAGTTACTTAAAGGCACAGTAACAAAAGCCTGATTAATTCTAAGGGAAAAGGTCACTTGGAAAATGGCCACGTCAAAGCAATTATGGTTTTTATAAACAGACCTAAAGGGGTATATATGATGTATATACGCTGTCATATACCAAAACCTCATATCACAGAATGTTTTCACATATTTTGAAAACACCCATTGACCGTTACACTGTGTAAAAAATTCTACACGAATAGACCTCCAGAAATGGTGCAAAATGACATAGGAATAAAAAAAAATGCATCGACATGCATTATAAGTGCTAAATATTTTATCTTCACGTAAAATTGCCAGTGTGGAGATACAAGGTTTTGTTTCAACACAAATTTTATATGTATATACTCACGTGTGTATTAGTATTTGGGAATATTTGGCCTTAAGACTGTGTTTTCTTGACTAATCATCAAAATAATCAGCAGATAATGTGATTATTAATACAATGAGCGACGTTGCTTGTTTGTTCTGTGTCTGCTTGTGTTTTTTTTTCTGTTGCCACTATGCTAGCAGTTTGCTGCTTAAACAATCCAGCCAGGATCCATCATTCAGACACAATGAAGAAGATACAGACAGAGGCTTATTTAGAATAACAGGGCCAAAGGCATTTTATATACACACAGGGATGTCATTCCGTTGCTGGCATTGCTCATGATTTACCCTCCGCATCATAAAAATAATAACACACGCGGCCGTAAAAAGAACACACTTGGACGTACTGTAATGCAGCTTTGGATCGAATCTCCTGGTGTACGTGGTTTAATCATATTGTCAGTTTAGCATTGGTTGGGCCGTGTCAGTGACGGATAAGGCTTTGTTACAACAAAAGTGTGCCAAATAAAAGGAGAGGCAACCGTCTATTAATAAAGAACAGGGAAAACTCTCTGCAGATTTCTGCCAAGCTGAGGTTTTTTTTTTTCACCCCTTTCCATCCAAGAAGAAGAGCAATGAAAGGAGGAATGAAAGAAGGAGTGAGAGATGTCAGCGTCGCCTCCCTACACACGCGCCGACGATGAGCAGACTCCCTGTTGAAAAGATTCGTCTCTCTTTTTTTTTTTTTTGTTGCTCCCCTCCCTCCAGAGCACGAGAGGAGGGATGAATAATAATAATAGCATTTCCACCCTCAATAAATCCACACTGTAAAGCATTCAGTATGGAGAGGTAAGGCTGAACACACACACACACGCACACACACACAGGTTCTTTCTTGGTGCCTGTTGCAGAGCTCTACTGCCTCCCAATGGTCATGCTTGTACTGCATGGAAAAGAGAGGGAAAAAGAGGAGAGAGCAGGAAGGAAAGGGAGAGAAGATGGAGGGAGATGACTAAAACGAAGAACAAGAAGAAGATTAAGGGGACAAAACAAGGTAATAACATGAAATCAAAGAAGAAAAGAAGATAGAAGAAGACAAAAAAGATCAAAGGAGATGAAGCAGTAGACAAGACAGAAGAACAGGAAGAGCAACGACAAAAAGTAGGTTAAAAACAAGGCCGAGAAGACAAAGCAGTAAAAGACGCATCAAAGAAGACAAATAAAACAAAGAAGAAAAAGCCAAAAAAGAAACGAAAAAGATGATGTAGAAGAAGTAGAAGACAGAGAAGAAAAAGAAGTAAAAGAAGAAGGAAAAGAAGAAAGAGGAGGAGAAGAAAAAGAAAAAGGAAAGAAAGCAGAGGAGAAAAATACGTAGAAGAAAAGGGAAAAAATTAGGCAGAGAACAAGAAAAAGAAGAAGAAGAAGAAGAAGAAGGCAGAGAAGAGAAAGAAGTAAAAGAAGAAAAAGGCAGAAAAGACAAAGAAGAAGGCAGAGAAGAAAAAAGGTAGAAGAAGAAGAAGAAAAAGAAGAAGAAGAAGAAGAAGAAGGAGGAGGAGAAGAAAATAAAGAAGAAGAGTGCGATGGTGTCCTAGTGGTTAGGACATTGCACTTGGGACCTAAAGGTTGCAGGTTCAAGTCCTGGCCCAGGCACTACTGAGGTACCCTTGAGCAAGGTACTGTCCCACTACACTGCTCCACCTTTGGAAGTCTTTTTGCATAAAAGTGTCAGCTAAATGAGTTAATGTAAGAGAGAAGAAGAAATTGAAAAATAATAATAAGAAAAGGCAGCAAAAAAATTTAAGGGGACGAAGCAGAAAAACAACTACAACAAAAAAAGATGTAGACATGGGAGATAATAAATGAATGATAGATATAATATATGAAAGATGAATAAGTTGTTACAGAAAAACAACAACTAAGAAGATGATGTAGAAGAAGAAAAAACAATGACACAAAAAAAGGGCAAAGACAAACATCAGAAAGAGAGGAATCTGAAGAAGAAGCTGCATACACCTTCCAGAGACCTGATCCAGGGCTTGTGTTTGGGCCTGAGTGTATCAGTTTAAACTGGGACAGAATCTGACCCTACATCAGCCTTCCTAAAGCGTGACTGTAATGAACTGGGGAATACAGAGCCATCAGTCAGATAAAAGCAAGGCAATGTGTGACTTTTCAATTAGAACTTCACCCTCAAACTTAAACACTCACAGAGGTCATGACCCCCGTCATTAGCCCAGATGTCCTCGCGGCATGACGCAATGGACACTGAGTGAGTCACAGAGCCTTTTCCTACCTGACCACTGCTCTCAGATCAGCCATGACGGAGTAAAGAAAAGTTCGGCAGTGCCGAGTGCTTATCTGAATGATGAATCTGAGGCCTGCGCCATTGATCATGAGGGTGAATAGGAGATGGAGTTAAAGTGGAGTTGGGTGAGAATTGGCCCTATTGTGCCTGTCAGACTAACGCTGGGGTTCGCCGTGATGTCATGGACGAACGACGTTGCGGAGTAAAAGATGAGAAGCAGCACAAACATACATAAACAGGCAACTTCTCTGATCGACCGTTTGTTTTCACTCCCTTTACTCGCCAAACTCTGCCTATGCTGTGTCGCACCGTCATCCTTTTCTCACTTTTTTGTATTCCCTTTCTTCTCTGCCTGTTTTCCATTTTTCCTCCTACCAACATGGAGGCCAGTTATCTCTAAATGCGGACGACATAAATAAATGCTGCTTCGTATCACTCCATCGCGGAGTTCAGCAAACGAGCGTGCAGATATGCATGCATGCACACACACACGCACACACACAGGCACACACACACACACACACACACATTAAAGTGATAAGCGTATCATAAACAATTTGACAAGAATGGAAGGAGAACTGCACAAAAGGCCAAAACGGAGAGAGGGAGCAAGGAACGAGGAAAAGAGAGAGGGAAAGAAAGAAAGATAGAGAAGGGGGAAGTGTGTGTGTGTGGGGGGGTGATTTAATGTGAGCAATTTGAACATTACACAGCGAGTGGGAGAGAGAGAACGTAAAGCTAAAAGAGAGGAAAGGAAACTTCAAAATGCTCTTTGAGGAGAATGAGATCACAGGCTGCAATTATATAATTCTTGTCAAGTGATGGCAGCGATAGCCCGAGAGGAATGTGTGTGTATGTGTGTGTTTGTGCGTCTCGGCCTCGGCCTCGGCACCCTCCTTCCCAGCATCCCCCCTCCGTTTCCGAGGTCGTCCAGAGGTCGAACGCAGGAAGGAGCGAGAGGAGACGCATGCGAGCTCCAGAAGGCCACCT
Source organism: Arnoldichthys spilopterus (assembly GCA_037974385.1). NCBI lineage: Eukaryota > Metazoa > Chordata > Actinopteri > Characiformes > Lepidarchidae > Arnoldichthys > Arnoldichthys spilopterus. Next base: position 18,295,130 of record JBBPDA010000132.1, on the reverse strand, counting down.
TCTTGAACGTCAGTCTACCTCCCTCCGTTTCCCCACCAAGTGTGGGAGAACGCCACAGAAGGGTTTTGGCCGAGGAAGGTTTCGGGCCGATTCCTGACTCCTGAAAAACGTTGTTCTGCTGCCGTGTTGAAGACACCATTCGCATAATATCCACTAACGTTAAAACAGTCACAGGTGACCATTTCGTCAGTGCCTGTGCATGTGGAGTGCAACATCAAAGAGGAATTCCACTGATTTCTCCAAATATCTGCATTATTAACTGGTTTAGATGTGAACTAATACCATTTTCACTCATGAACTATAGACAATGCCTGCAGAATCCGGTCCAGACATTGTCCGGAGATGGTCTTTAACACATGTAACACGAGGGGTGTAAATCACAAGTTTCATCACGATTCGATCCTACATTGTTTTTTTTTAGCCAACGTTCTGATGCAGCTTCAAAACCTTAAAATTTACAGCGATGCAATTCTGCAATACTGAGGTCTGCAGTCAGTATAAAATATGAAATTTCACACAATCTGCTACATTTCCATCAACTGACACATGCAAACAAATTATAATGTGAACATTTTATTATAAAAGGTCAAATGCAGCAGTGTCGTCATAAGAAAAACAGCTTCTCAGTACAAAACACTGCTCACAGTAAAATAAAGTCAAATTAATTGTAAAAACACAGATTTTTATGGGTCACATAAATACGGCTTGTGTGCCATTTTGGTCGATGAATCAATACAGATCAATTAATTGTTACAGTCCTACATAGAACACAGATTTGGCCTAAATTCCTAAATACTCTGTGTGGTTTAGGTGAAGGATGGTGCCTTGGGCATGACGTTATCAGGTAGTCAGTTCATAATTTGGACATAAACAGCCAAATCTCTTGCCATGTTATTATGGCATCGGGCGTCTCTCCAGTTAGACATTTTCATGGGTGTATTCGTGTAATTAGCCCTGCTTCTTCAACCTTCAGGTTTCTTCAGGTTTCTTCCAGATTCACAGCAGTAGAAACGTCATCAGCATGCTCAGAAAAAATAACCTACTCTATTCACAGATGGGCAATCAGATATTACACACACACACACACTAATGTTGTATTAGGTGGCTGGAAGGGTAACATCAGTTTATCCAGTTAATCGTGTCTTGTTTGGATGATTTGGAACTCAAATATGAAGGTGAAAGTGACTATTTGTCATTGTAAACACACTCAAGCACCACAAAGAAATGTGACCTCTGTATTTCACTTATTCAAAGTGAACCTTGGGTGCCCATGACCCTCTTTCACCAGTTGTCCTTCCTTTGATCACTTTTGGTTGGTACTAACTACTGCACCCCTGGAACATTCCACAAGACCTGCTGTTCTGGAGATGCCCTGACTCAATGGCCTAGCCATCACAATGTGTATACAGGTAGTTTGGGGAAAAATAGAAGAGCTGGGCGGGTTGTATGGCCCTTTTCTCCACCTTTACTTAGCATGAGGCTAGCCCACACTAGCGTCTATTAGCTTGAACGTACAAGAACTGGCAGTTGACATTCTCCTAGAAGTGTGTTGGGCTGCCCATTGAGTATGCTTGCTTTCACGTCCAAGCCTTCATAGCATCATGCATGAGAATTAGACACGAATAAAATAGAGAAATTCAGTACAAAAAATACAGTAAAACACAATGAAGTACACAACAAAAAAGCATGGGAAGAATCTCACTTACTGAGCAATGCCGCATGCAGGGGTTATACACAGAATAGCGACACATCCTCCTTTTCTCCCTCACTGCACCCTTCTCCATCTTATCTCTCTTTTTTTTTGTTCTTTCTCTTTTTCTTTTTTAAGCTTAATCTCAAATATTAGCATAAAGTTACACAGTAGGCAATTTAAGTGAAAGTGAAAGTGATAAAGTAAAGGGGGCTGAGGGGGGTTGCCATCCACCTTGTTAGCAAAATGACCAAAATGCATCCACCTTGTTAACCCACCATTGCTCTATATACTGTCAGTGACCACTAGGCCAGTCCTTCTCTTGTCTAAAAAATAACAAATCAGCTACTGGTTTTCCGAGTACTGCTGTAGTGAGGACAGGGCTAAAACTGGGAGCTCACAGCCTCAGAGCCTGAGCCAGAGAGAAGCACTGATTGCCACTGTCATGTCATTAAGAATTTGTTACGCTGTCTACGTGACATAGAAAACTTACTTCTTGTAGAGATGCAATTGAGAAGAGTTAGCAGCATACAGCATGAATACACTGTTGCTCCTACTGGATATATATGAAAAAATTAAATTAAATTAAATTAAAATTACAGTTTAATATAAAATGTACATTTGTATTAACATTTGAAAATGGAATTCAGGCAGTGTTTGGAAAAACCAACAAATATTTAAAGCATGTCAAAAAGCTATTTTGGGCCAGCCATAAAAACATGAATTTGCAAAAAACATGGCAAATACATAGAACAAATTCTTTAGTTCAACTAATGTCACAATAACCATTATAATACTGAATAAAGTTTAAAATTCACACTTTTCACCTTTCATTCACTTACTCATTTTAGGAGCATTATCCAGTAACTACCATCAACTACTCAGAAATGTCTTCGAACTACTGTGCAAGATATATAGTGATGAATGGAAGTCTATACTGAAACAGGCAAAATACCTAACACAGGCCAAACTGTCTCCAGTTTGAGTTGTGTGGAGGTTGTGCCCCAGGCGTGGGTGGAGGGCAGTCAGGCTGGCAACACAGCAGCCTGGGGTAGAGGGGCAGCAGGGCGGAGGCAAAGAGAGGGCTGGGTGGGTGTGTGTATGGGGGGGGGGGTTCGCAAAGCGTTTGCACAAGGTTCCCAGGGAGTGCAGCATGGCTCTTGGAGGCGCTTTGTCTGCAGAAACACAGGCAGACTCCAACAGAGATGCCTATCAGCACTCGCTCCGGTCCAAAGGAGAAAGAAGGAAAGGAAAGGGAGGGAGAGAGGGAGAGAGAGAGAGAGAGAGAGAGAGAGAGAGAGAGAGAGAGAGAGACAGGGGATGAAAGGGATGTGGGTAGAGAAAGACATCCATAAGCACTAACATAAATAAAATAGATTTATATAAAACGCATACATTGACCTTAAACAGGGAGTCATACTGCAACAGGAAATACATTTTTTTTTTTTTTAAAGCACTTAGCATAATGGAATAAAACGAGTAAGACAACATGTGATTGGCTGAGGTAAAACAGCCAATCCTTGATCATATCATAAGAAAAAAGCTGCATGTGCCAAAAAAGAACAAATCTTCAGCACATTGAGGGATTTGTTGGCTGTTGGCTTTGTTGGTTTTGTTGCTATCAACATGTTTTTGTGGGGTTAAAAATCATGGCTGATCTGCTATGATAATGCTATATAAAATCAGGCTCCTAGTTTTACTTAAAATGAGTATGTGTGTATGTGCATCACTATTATTATGTGCTCTGCAATGTAAATTGTGTGTAAATGTCATAAACATATCCTAAATGCATCATCATAATGCAAAGACGTTAGATATGTCATTAATTCTGGACTGTTTCTAAGGTGCAGTTGTTTTACTACTGGGATTTAACACATAATGCCTCATATCGCTGTAGTGGTACCTTTACTGGGAAAATATTGCTTATTTTTTAAAAACTTCATTTTCAAGTTAAGTCATTGTTAAGTCAAATCATTATTTTTTATCTATTTTAATATTTCATAACTTACCAGCAGTGTGTTGGGGAAAAAAATATTAAAGGGCCTAGCACTGACCCATGTGGGACCCCATTTAGCATTTTTATTAATTCAATAGGCAAATTAATAGCGGCCAGTCAAACAGGGCCTAAACCAAGAGATTATGTCCTCATAAGCAAGTTTTCAAGCCTGTCAAGCTAGTCTATAGTGTCAAATGCTGCACTGAGGCCTAGGACCACAAGGCCCGTCATGTCTTGTTATATTACCTAAAAATACTACTTTCTATAACGCACAGTACATGGGGCTGGCTATAGAGTTACACCACACACACATACACACAGCTGCGAGTGCAGTAGCGTTTCTTGTTTACTGATGCAATGGCCTGAGGGGACTCTTTCTTTCTTTCTCTTTTCTTTCTTTCTCCCTCTGTACAGATGGAGATGACATGGTTTTAGGGCTAAAAGGCTGCAGACAGGCCTAATGTCGTCTGTCTCCGACATAGCAGCATCAAAGTAGCTCTGTGTGTTTGTGTGACCCAGGACTATGTCTTGAGCCTCTCTCAGCATTTAATGAGATTACATGAATCTGACTAGGGGGCAACAACAGAGGGGGCGTCAAGAAGTCTAAATTTGTTGGGCCAAGATGGACTATAATCACTTTATACAAGTCATACCCAAAGAAAGCCTCATCTATTCTTTGTTCAGTGTGTGTGTGTGTGTGTGTGTGTGTGTTTGTGTGTGTGTGTATGTGTGTGTGTGTGTGTGTGTGTGTGTCTGTTGTATTTCTTTGTCCCAAGGAAAAAACAAACAGCAACTTTTCATACATGGTTCCAAACCCCTATGACCCACCTGTGTGAAGCCAAAGCCTAGCAGTGAGCAGTGTTGTAGTGCAATATATTATATTACTTGACTGCATAAAGGAGAAAAAGGGTGAAAGGTTAGTGGGAGAAAAATGAAAGTTAGATATACCACCAGTACAGGTTTTCACAGTGACCAATTTAATGCCAGTGCACCTTAAGGGATGTGGCAGGAAATGATGAATTAATTCATTTTTAATTTGAAAAAAAGTGTAAAACATTTTCTCATCTATTGTAAAACAGAATGTGATTGGTAAGATCATCTGTTGCTATCTAATTATAATGGTATTTATAATGCATAAGGCCTCTGGTCCAGCTTCTGAAGGCCTAACCAGTGGTAGAGCTTTGAAATAATGCTATTCCTACAAAACTTGCAGAGTTTGTAGTTCCCAGCAGTTACTAAACAAAGGTTTTTAATTTGTTTGGACTCTCTTTTAGGCATAATTACACTGCTATAAGCTACCAACCAAAATATCTGCTGTTGTAAATCATGGTGGATAAAAGCGTCTGCTAAAAACATAAATATAATATATAGACATTTGTAGTACACACTCCATACCTATTCTCTGGTAAAAGCCTGATTGTTGTTAACAGTGTGTTGCTTGCTTGTTCTAATAAAACCTCTGTTTACTCGATGCACTGGGCGAGTGTTACAGATTTAAGGGAAAAAAATGATTCCTATGACCAAGGGAGTATGTGACTTTACTTTGATGCCATTACCTTAATAGGCTACAGTTAGGCAGAGAGCTACAGCTGTATGCAAGAGTTTGCACACCCAAAGGCAAATGACAAACTTTGCTGACTTTTTAAAAAATTCTTCTATAGTAAACAATTTTTTATTTCATTTATTTATTTAGTTTGCTAAGGTTAGAATTAGGCAGAGAGCTTGATCATCCCGGGCCAAATGAAATATTTTTTAAGTGAATCTTTTACAGCGAACATGCCTATATGTGTCATTGTTCTGATAGTTTTAGTGCACAATTTCTACTAATATTGATAAAAAAAAAATATAAAATGTGCCATAACTTTTGCACAGGCCACTTTGTATGGTTCATTTTCCCCCAATATGTTGTGTTCAGCACATAAACAGCAATTGTGGATTATGTGTGGGAGTGTGTTCCCTCTAGAGAATGCAAAATTATTTTCTCATTATTTTCAACTCTTGTATAAGACTGTGTGTATACCTGCCAAAGTTTTATGCAGGTCGTTCAGTAGGATTAGTTTTGATAGCTTTGCATAGTGTGGCTTCTGGACCAAAACCTCACATGAGGTTGATAAAGACGATACAATTTTGAGATGAACAGAGCAAAAGAAAATGTTCTAAAGTGTTTAAAAAGTACATTTTACATTAACATCCCTTATAAGTTAAGAAGGTTTTGTTCTGGTCTTGAAAAGTTGCCATTTTGGAGATAAAAGGTTTGTATGACATTATTCGATAAACACTTAAGTTTGTGTGTATGTGTGTGTGGGGTGTGTGTGTAAATGTAGCCATTCTATATTGTGTGTGTGTGTGTGTGTGTGTGTGTGTACCCTATCCGGCCCCACCTCTCACACACTGTCCGCTGGTTACCTTGTGTGTTCCAGCTGCTCTCTCAGGTGAGTTCTCTGCTCTGGCGGCTCGAGCTAAAGCCTCTGCTGTATTCAGTGTCATGCTCGCTGTCCTCCTCCACTTAAATATCACTTAACACTGATTAACCCGCGCTGGGTCCACGTTGGGCCCGTGCTGGCCCACCTGCCAGCTGACTGCCATTAGACTGACCCTTATCTGCCGTCTGATCTGGCTACAATAGAGCCGGGGCCGGAGCCGGGGCTCAGGGAGCCTCTTTAATAATAAATCATTAGCTAAATACTTTTGTTCATTTGTGTCGTGTTACATGTACTTCAATTTGCTCTTCCATGGCTCGCTCCTTAGCCAGCAGATGCAGAGTATCTGTATGTTTTTTTGGCTCTTAAATCACCGCAAGTGATTAAAAAAAAAAATCTCACCCCAGTGCCAGTGTCTTCCATTGTAACTGTAGCTTTATCACTGTATCTCTGAACCTGCCTATGTCCCTGCCTCTTTCTTCCTCCCTACCTCAAGTCCAGCTGTCTAGAGGAAAGACAGAACACATACGAGAGACTTTTTGGAGGGAAATGTGTGGGCTGTTTCTCTGAATTATGGACTAAAACATGTTGTTAACACTACAAATGTCTTGATTTTACAGGAGAAATCGCCTAACCTTTTATCACTGATACATTCAAAGACCAATTTAATTGGAGCTTTCTGTGCTACTATGTGTTAAACCTCCATGCTGCCTTTATTGTTGGATGCAATGCACTGGGCAGTGGTGGCGTAGTGATTAGGACGCTGCCTCTGGCACCTGAAGGTCGCAGGTTCGAGTCCCGGCCTGGGCACTACTGAGGTACCCTTGAGCAAGGTACCGTCCCACTGCACTGCTCCCCAGGCGCTGTTGGTAGCTGCCCACTGCTCCATGTGTGCACGTGTGATGGGTTAAATGCAAAGGTCACATTTCGTCGTGGTGCTTGAGTGTGTTCACAATGACAAAGATTCGCTTTAACTTCACAGGTGTTCTCTAAGAAGGCACAGTATACCCACCTATACAGGCATCACTACACCACTGTTTATGAAACAGTTATGCCAGTGTTACGTAGCAAGTGAATAACATATATTACCTCAATACAATGGCACCTGTCAGGGGGGTGGAATATATTAGTCAGCACGTTCTTCAAATTGTTGTGTTGGAACAATAACTTAAATAAGCAAAGTCTAAGGATCTGAGACCCATTTGAGAAGAGCCTTATTGTGATGGCTAGAGTGTTCCAGGTATGCAGTAGTTAGTGCCTACCAAAGGTGATCCAAGGAAGGGCAACTGGTGAACTGGCAACAGGGTCATGGGCACCCAAGCCTCACTGATGCACATAGGGAGTGAAGGCTAGCTCATCTGTTCTGATCCCACAGAATAGCTACTCTTGCACAAAATGGAATGCTATGAAAGGTGTCAGAACACAGAGTGGACCACAGTCAGCTGTGTCAGCACACAATACATGCGAATGTGCATCGAGTACTGAAGCAAAACAGACCCTGCTGTTGGGGTAACAAATGTCTAATGCATGTTCATTCCCTTTACAAATCAAATGTTTAGGGTTAGCATGCCGGCATTAACACAATGACGATGTTCCTGTATTAAAAACAGTCAAAACAGACAAAGACACTGTCAGTACGTACGTACCCTTTGACCTGACTTTGCTGTTTAGGGCTGCTCTCTGATCATGAACAGCGATCTTTACTAAGGCCTTCAGAAACATCAGCCACGGGACGAGCTGAGGAGACTAAATGGCCTGGATTGCCTGCTCTCCGCACTCTTAATTTGATCAAGAAACAGCAGGACTGCTGCCTATATGGAACCGTCATGGCGTCTTTAAAAGGAAAGACAAACGTGCCGTTTTTTGTTTTTTTTTTGCCCTCCATCGCTGCCTCCTACTGGACAATATCTGTGTCCTGCTTCCATGCATTAAAACGGGCCTGTACAGGAAATCAGTCTATATGAAAAAACAACAGCGGGGCTTTCAGGGCACAGCCATGAAATATGGAGCAGGAGAGACGAGTAAGGGGGAGCAGGCTGTAATGAAGGCGCCGTAATTGGAACAAGGTTTTGGCCCCCGAACGCTTCTGCCTCCGCTTCCACTGCGCTGTGAGCGCTCGCCCTGCCCCAAATCAAACCCAAACGGCAGGCGAAGCAAAACAAAGCGGGCACACGCAAGTGCAAATGAAGTCTGACGGGATGGGACAAGGCCCAGTGGAAGGGGGAAACGGAAGGAAAGAGGGGGGGTGGGTACTGGTTATTTGTGTTGGGGGTGTGTGGGATTTATAATATGCTGTTTTTAAACTATAAGTGTATGAACAGACTCGGTGAAATTCCAGTCTCCTTAAACTTTGAGCAGCCTTACTCACTGCATTACACTACAGTGCATCCTGTGTGTTTTTGTACAGTAATCAGGACATGATTAAGTGGGGATGGCACTCATTACATTAGAACGGCAGTGCCATACTGAGGTTACCCTGTTCTCCTTAAAGTGTTATCACAGTGATCACAAACGGGTAGGGAGAGGATAATTCAAATACTCTATGACAAGTAAGGATATCTTAAGGTTACAGTTCCATTCTAGTTGCAGCGCACCACTTCTGCACATAGTAATGAGGCTGGAGGACTCTTTCAGTACAACCAGATGGCTTTAAAGCTGGTAAAGATGAAGGAGATAATCAAGATTGCATCTTTGAGACATCTGCTCACATTATTTGAATCTTAATGACTTTTTATTAATAATAAATCTGTAGAACTGCAACGCTCTCTTACTATAAAGGCTATGAATCACATGTACGTGGCCCCCGAGTGGCTATTGTTGTTGGGAGATTGCGTGTTCTATTTTCAGCGATGCCAAGGCCGTCTGTGAAAGGACGTCCAGGAGAACACTATTGGACTCACTTTCTTAAGGTGGGTGCGATGATCCTCCTTGCCCCCCATCACTAAACCCAGTTCTACAGTTTCTTAGGTGATGCAATAGCATTTTGAGCTGCCCAATGGCATTGCAGTAGCCGCAGTTTGAAAGGATGTGATTTGTAGGAGACGTGTGCTAGCCTTTACCCTCCCAGTGTTCTTGGCACTGTGTGATTTGGGGAGTTACGCAATAGCTAGCGTGTGGAATTGAACAAGGTTAAACTTGGGAGAATAATGTTTTTCAAAAATCAGGTAGAGAAATGTGAAAGTTAGCAGCCAGTTTAGCTTTAAGCAGGCTGCTCTGCAAAGTGGTAGTGCTTCTGAGGTTGTACACATTGATTTAAGGGATTGTAGATTGCTTTTGTTCATCTGCACAAACGTTTTTGCTTGTCATTGCTTCATTCGGAGTGTTTATTTGACTAAAAATGGTTAAATTCCCACAAGAAGTCACAGTAAAATAGCAACAGCATGCATTTAAAACATGGTATAGCAAAAAGATGCTACTTGTGGTAGCAAGCAATTTATGTAAAGCAAAAAATGTTGTGTAAATGGACAAAAGCCAAATGTAAAATCAATTAAATCAACATGACCTTCAAAATAATGTAATGTTATGATAAAACCAGATTGTAACACCATGATCTTCTATGAAATTCTAAGGTACAAACTGAGCCATTTTCAAAATTGAGAGAATGTGTTTCCCAGCAGATGTTCTTGATAGCTGTTGCCTATGAAAAGAAAGGCACACTTAACTATGTGCATACAACAGCTGCGCTTCTTCTACTGTAGCCACCTCTTTACAAGGACATACATGAGTTTGTTAGTTTATATGGTGTGCACTCAGTCTAAGGTCAAGTCATCCAGCAGGCACTTTGGAACTGTTGTCTTTGCTCATCTGTCCAAGGTTACAGACTACAGACATTGGCTTGGGTCTCACCCTCAAAATGGAATCTTTCTGGTTGCATTGCTCATGGTTCGTGTAGTTATCCCGAGGTTTGACAAATGGTTTTACTGCAGCAAGAAAGTCTGGACTTCTGCATATGACCATGTGCAAAGGGCAAACTACAGGCAGAAGGTGCAGGTTGGTCGCTACAGCTGAGAATACCACTGTTCGGTGACAGACTCTGGGAGCTGGTACTAAGCTGGGTAAGAGAGTCTAACCTTTCAGTAACTGCATTGACCTTTGAAGCCCCATAAAAAACTCCATACCATGTACCATTCAGGACTCTACATCGTATCATGGGTGATGTATATATTTTTCTTACCTCCTGAGTAGCACATACCTCTTTTGGGGGGCACAGGTCCACTTCGGGGGGTGGAATCCCACCTGTACCTCTACTGTATATGTCTCTAGAATCTGAGAAGGACGCCTGCCTGAAGATTGGACTTGGGAACCCAGAGAGGGGGTTTTGAAGCCCAAATTTACCACCACATGTTCAAGGTCCATCCACCTGCTATTGGACTGTCATAATGCTGTAGGGCACCAGACAGTGTAGGGCATATCTACAATGTACAAGGATCAAGACGACAGAGGATCTGAGATTACATCACAGGCGTGGTGGTGTTTCAAGACAGGCTGAGTGTTATTGTGAGTCTAACGTCTGGCCACCAGTAACCAACAAATGGTAAAGTGGAAACTTCTCAGAACATTAGATGATTTTTTTCCATTACAGGCAGTCAGCACAGACTTTGTCTCTTCCAGTGGTTCACAAACTCAGTAGTGGTGACCCAGTGCGCTGCATCTTTTTCTCACCTTAACACACCTGATATAGCTCATGAGCTAATTATCAAGCTCTTCAAGAGCTGAATCAGGTTGTGGAAGGCAGAGAATATTTTAATGGGTGCAGGGCAGAGGTCTTCTCACATCCCTGATCCTGTCTCCAAGCTTTACAGTTGTTTCTTTTGCTTTCTCACGCAATCTGTTGCTATTGTTTGAGATGCTGAATTGTTCTAGTCTCTTCAGTTAGCACTTCACCTGCATCTACTGTTACGGTAACAGTCTGTTTTTACGTCTGATGACGTAGCACAGAAGACTTTTTATCTGCAATCTTCATAACTAATAATGTTATTTTCACATGTTTACAATCATGTTATGTTGCACTTTAGCATGTGTAGTTTGTCTACAAGCACAATGTAGAGTAACATTTAATATTCTTGTTTTATTGTAAAATATTTTTCTTCTTTTTTTCTTTAATTATTTTAGATTTATTTCTTAATTCATGTCTCAGGAGCGATCAGGGTACATTGTACTCGTATAACTATGTATGTAACAAATAAACCAATCTTGAATCTTGAACATTCAACACACCCAGAAGTACACCAGAACATTCTATAAATTCTTTCTGAACATTAGTGTTCATTGTACAGATAATCAGCATCAACACCATAGGTGCCATGTTCTAAATGTTCTAAGATAGGACAGGGAAACTGTTTAAAAATGTATGACAGCAATGTTTAAACTAGTCCATGACACTGACGTGATTTGGCCTTGCTGGTTAAAAGTCATTTGAATGAGAAGGTTCTTCAGTACTGAAAATTCTTCACTAGAGCATTTTGTTTCTCTCTTAAATTCAAAGCTGTAATTGCAATGTAATTCTGCTTTCTTATATGATCTAGCGTTCCAAGAATAGGAAAAAGAAAACTTAAAGCTAGTGAAAAGAACATAAATAAATAAACCATGTCAATGTGCTCATTCCCAGTAATTGTGATAATGAGATATAGTGACTGTAGAGTCACACTGTACATTCACAATGACTTCATGCTTCTATTGTGAAAGTTTACTCTTATAAGAGCAATGACTACCGTTAGTAGCTATATATATATATATATATATATATATATACATATACACGCACACACATATATACAGTGATCAGCCATAACATTATATTGCAGAAACAGCTCTGACTGTGGTGCACTGTGGTGTTCTGACCCTTCCTATCAGAGTCAGCATTCACCAGTTGTCTCTACTTGGATTACTTTTGGTAGGTACATACTACTGTATTCCTGCAACACTCCACAAGACCTACCATTTTGAAGATGTTTTGACTAACTCGTCAGCATTTTTACATTTTCCCATATATATATATATATATATATAGACATATACAGACATAGAATAGATAGATAAACTAATATCTACACTTCTCTCTATTTATCTATTTACTAACATATTAAAGTGGGAAAAAAATAGAAATTGTGTCATAACTTTTTCTCCAGACTACATTTTGTGTTTTCTTTTTAGAAATATGTTATATTCATAAATTCAGCAAACAAACAGTAACTGGTGCATTAAAATGCACAAAAGTGAACTTATTTTCACCTAAACATGACATTACAAACAATAACAGTAGCAAACATGTAATGAGCCCAAAACATAATTCTCAGACACACATATTTTCATTTTTCTTAGAGGTAGACAAAACTAAAACTAAATAAATCAATAAATCAAGAACAATATTCAAGATTCTACGAAATTCCTATGTAAAAAAATTCTAATGTGAGCACATTTGTGACAATGACCACATTTAGGCCTTTGTAGGAGAAGGTCAGAGCCTTTTCCCTGCCATCCCCTTCCACTCAGGTGGATCTGATCTTTTACATCTGAGGTTTCGGCAGAAAAAGCAGGATGTGCAAAATTCCATGACACTTGTATAAATATTGGTATGGTGGTATTATAGCTTGTAATAAAAAGTTACTTTCGCCTATAAAAGTGCATCTCTCTCACTCTCTCTCTCTTTCTCTCTCTCTCCCTCCCTGTTTTGGCAACACTGGCCTCCTCCCTTCAATTTTTTTTCTCTGTTAAGATGGAGCAATGAACAGCAGAGCCCATGAAAGGGAAAGAGGGAAAGTAGAGGGCGGACGGTGAGTAAATCACAGCTCCGTAAACATCGCTGAGGATGAATCTATCAGAGCGACACGTGCCACTGACAGAGGAATAATGTGGTAGGGAGCGAAGGAGCACACACAGAAACCCAGATGAAGACTTTGCTGGAGAGAGAACAAGAGAGAGAGAGAGAGAGAGAGAGAGAGAGAGAGAGAGGGAGAGGTGGGGGTGACAAAAGCTCGATATGAAAATGAAAGGAACAGATATAGGGTTTTGTTATTACCAGTAATAATAAACTGCCTCGTAGTAGCATTTTTATCTTGCATGTGTGTGTGTGTGTGTATGTGTGTGCGCGTGTTTTTCATTGGTCAGCATGTAAGGATACTAGTTAGCAGGCATTTCATTCATTACATGTTTGAACAATGTGCACAGAGCGTGACTGACAAGGCCATGGTGATTTAACCGTGCACACACACACACACACACACACATATATGCACACACACCTTGCTAATTATGCCGCCGTGTCAAAAAGTGTGGCGGATCTTTGATGTGCTGTGTATTCTTTAATGACCTTTGTGTTATTGTATGCATGTATGTGAGCGCGTATACGTGGGTGTAAGAAAGTAACTGAGAGAGAGAGAGAGCGAGAGGAAGAGAGAGCGAGAGAGAGAGAGAGAGAGAGAGAGAGAGAGAGAGAGAGAGAGAGAAAGAGCATGCGCGCGCCCCTATGCCAGCAGTGCTTGATGTCAATCAAACAGGCTTCTAATTAAAAGTAGCGGCGAGAGGCTGCTGGGGACAGCAATCACTATCAAACTCCCATTTTCATATGAATGGCCTTTTTTAATTAAACTCTCCAGCTAATAAACGCCTGGATCAAAACCGATGGAGCCGTTTACCAGACAAAGAGACAAACCGGGGGAAAAAAAGGAGGACGAGGAGGAGCAGCAGCGCAGGAGAGAGGGAGCGAACGTCAGAGAGATGGAGGGATGAAGGAAGAAGGGAGAGAGGAAGAGAGAGGCGAGAGAGAGACAGAAAGAGACTAGTAATGTATTGCCTTGGAGCCTGTCATGTCGTCTGCGTGTTTTTGTTCTTGCAGGCAGCCCGCCAGCAGCTATTATTGTGGATAAAGTTTATTTAGCGCCGATGGCATTAAGCATCAGAGAGTGGGCCTCAAAAAAGGAGAGGAGGGAGGAGAAGAGTGAGGGAACAGAGAGAGAGACGCGACATAAAACACAGCGCTATCTCTCAGCCTGATGGAAAGAGAAAGCTGCAAAACAAACAGCGTGTGTGTGTACGTGTACGGGAGTTGATATGGGGTGTGTGTGTGTGTGTGTGTGTGTGTGTGTGTGTGTGTGTTTGTGTGTGTGCGTGTGTGTCTGTGACAGAAATAGACAACACGTCTACATGTGTGTGTGGGGAGGGTGTTTCTACGAGGTGTATATCGAGTATATGAGACTCAGAGACGGATCATGGTCTTGCTAGGCTCTTGGGGTCAAGCATTTTTGGAGCCCACCCTGGACAATAGTACTAAATGAATAAATGAAGCGAAACCTGAAGAGTGAGATCAAACGACGAGTCCGATTCATGGTTGTGAGAACTTCTAAGCAGGAACACCTAGAGACATCTAAAGGTCTAATGGCTTGGGTCATTATTTCTTCCTTCCTTTGAAGCCAGAGCTGGAAGACTGGAATGGTCCTGCATGTGTTGAAGGGTAACCAGGTCCCAGGTACGATTAGAAGCAATATTTCATGGGTCAGTTTCATGGGCCTGAGAACAAATGACACGTCATTTGTCCATATATATGGGCCAAGTAGTTGAGCCCCTTAGACCTCACAGGGGCCTAAGAAAGAGAGAGGCCCCTGGTAACCCAGCATGGACAGCCTGAGACTAAAAAAAACTTTGTCCCAAACTGGTCCACCAACCAACACAGCCTATAGCAGGATTGCCATAATACTACCTCACGATACCAGTTAAATAGGGAAATACTGTCAGGGTCATGGGCACCAAGGCTCACTGATGCATGTGGGGGTCAAGGCTAGCTTCTCGGGTCTGATCCAACAGAAGAGCCACCATGGTTTACAAAGTGATGCTCACTATGATATAAAGGGGTCAGAACACACAGTACACCACAGTCAGAGCTGTTTCATCAGTATGAGGGACCTACTCAATATTAGGCAGCTGGTGTTAATCTGAATAACAAAAATAAGTCTAGTCTAGTCTAATGTTATGGTTAATAAGCGTATAAGTATAATTTACACCCAGTAGATATTGATTTACTGTTTCTTTTGATGTACTTACACTTTTTTTCATACAAATTCAGCTGGACAACTCAAAAACACAATTAGCTCTTGTAGTACTGATAGTGCTGGAAAATATGTAAATGTGCCTTCTTACCAATCACAAAAATGTTGTATGAGCATCTTGATCAATCACAGACATTAAGGGTTAAGGGTTCTGTGCTGGTGAACCATCCAACAAATGCAAATAATTTAGGTCAAATTGGGGCAGGTTACACTCAAATTAAATATTCACAAAGTGTTATTAATAGAATCGCAATCAACATCACAATCGCAACATATAGCAACACAATCACAATATGATATTTTGTCTGTATCGTGCAGCCCTGGCGTACATTCATCTGTGTTTATGCATGCGTGTGCATACGTGCTTTTTTAAACTACACGTGTCCACGCCTGCGTTAATCTGTGTTTATGCATGCGACTCTATGCATGTGTTTATGTATCTCAGAGTGTGTGTGTTTGTGTGTTTGTGGGGGAACTTTCCTCCAGCGACCTAATGGTTTAGAGTAATGCTACCGAGCTAGTGGATCCAATCAGAGGGAAAAACAAAGCTTGTCCCAAATGCAGCTGAAGCAGAACACAGCCAAACAAATGATCAATCCTCACTGCGCTGAGTGACTCCGACTGCTCAGTTATAACTTCCGCACACACACAAACACACACACACACACACACACACACACACACACACACACACATCATAGCCTGCTCCACTGAGGCCTGCTAGTATATTCAGTGCCGTTTAAAAGTGTGTCAACTTCTGTCTTAGATCTGATCCCAGTAACAAACTATGTTTTAGACACATGTTTACTGTCAATAAAATATGATGGTAGTAACTAATGTTCAGTATTTGCAGGAAGCTGTCAAAAATGATTGTGTAGATGGTTCATAAAGCTGTGCAGCTTTGAAAATGAAGCTAAAGTAAAAGCAAATTGTATGTAAACAAGAACCTTTAGGAAGTAACTTTGCAACAAACTGAGAATATTGCTCTGCCCAGGTATGATAATGTTATAAGGAGTGTTTCAGTCTGGGCTGCTTTCTGAATGAGGCACAATACTGGTCAGCCAATCAGAGCAGAGCTCATTTCCAATCTTAAAGGCACTGCAACAACAGCAGCTTCTTAAAATTCAAGGAATAAACAGTTGTTGGAAAATCGACATGTGAAATGATTTATGCCTGATTGTGGTGAATAACGCACCCCAAGTGGAACTGTAAAATGTAGAATATTGACCCCAAAATGTGAGATTCAGAAACAGAGATACAAGTCCGCCTAGTCAGCATACAGCCGTGTAGCTCCGCCCCACCTTACTAAAGTTAAATAGACTGCTTTTGCCTGCTTAATCAACAAAACATCCAATCAGAACAAAGCTTATTTACCTATATATCAGTCTTTAAGGTAGTAACACAAATAGCCTGTTTATGTCTGTTTATGGTTGGAAAAGGAAATTTTGGAAATCAGGGTTGCATCAATGTGGGATTTGTAGGCCAATGTCTGATATTTTTCAGGTTCAATTCCCATATCAATTTAAAAATACATTTTAAAAATGCAGAAATTGGGACCACTTGCACATAACTTATATTAATTTCTATAGCTTTAAAAATAAGATAAAATGAGAATAATTTAAGTATTTTAGCACTGTATTCCAGTGTCAACTAAACATTCTGCAATAGCCCCTCCCCCAACTATAGACCCCTCTCCAAAATCACTCCTCCAAAACACAGTTGTGGCCATCATGTAAATCTCTATTTGTTCGGAGCATTCTCAAAATTCTGTCTTCTTTTTGTGACTAAAAGCTGCTGAAGGTAGTTTCTCTGCCATTGTGCAATTAGCCTGTTAGCTTAACCTAACATCTGCCTCACTAGCCATTTTACAAGATGGTTATGGTCATGTGCATGAGCAGGGTGTGCGCAAGTAGACAGCTAGACAAGCAGGTGGATCATCCAATCATTTCATTCGAGATGGTTGCCATTGATTACAGAACTTTTTCTTTTGTTGACAGTGTGTTACATTCATTCATCGCTATTAGTATGTACCATTTAAGAAATATGAAAACAAGCTTCTGAAATAAACTACCTGCTTTAACTTGAAATATCTTTGAAATATTAGTCAAATCTAAAAATACATCCAATGTGGAGACAATTTTTGAGGAAAAATCTGCCAATAATGATAGGACTCAGATATCATTGTGTATTCCCTTATTAAAAATGTAATTTAAAAAATTATTGAAATTTAAAAAATGGTTTTGGTAGATGCAACTGCTATATGTTTATAAAAAAATAACGTAAAAAAAGCACTTTAAGCACTTTTTTCTTCTATGTAGGTAATTACATATTTATTTTTTATTGTATTTTGTTCATCATTCTGCCACTTTTTGATGCTGAAAGTTTAGATGATGAAATTCCCAGAAATATTAAATAAAATATGTAAAAAATACATCTAGTGTATCATTTCTCTAGTGTGTCTAGTAAACATTTCAGTCTAGACTGTCTAAAATATTACTGAATAAATAAACAGCTTTTATTAGTAGTAGTGATTCTAACATTTTGAACGGTTGAGTTTTTTTTATCAGGGAACGATTCCATGCCTGGTGCAGTCTGCATAAAGCAAGCCTTGGTATTAACTGTGTAAATATGCCTGAGGTGAGCGCTAGAGTGGTACAACTGCCATTATAAACCATTTAACATGCAACAAAGTGCAACTCTTAATCCTTCTCATGCTGTAACATTACCAACATCACTGAGGGCCCAGTGCTCCATTGCTAATAAGAATCTCAGGACCCCGACTCCGTCTACTCACACATTAAAACACTTTTAGTCAATTATGAGTGGCTGATGATTAGTGCGGCTATTAATGCGTATCTGTGGTCTAATCTCCGGCTCTGGATCGAGCTGCTGCTTTTACTCCATCATTCTGGGCAGGTCTGATATCTGAAGGGCTTTAATTGGAAATGAGACACTAAATATCAAATCGGCTTAAATGTGATGTCTGTTATTACACGTTGATGTGAGCGGCTGATATCGGCCTCAGTCACGTCATTAGAACTGGCCTTTTGTGGAAGGAACACAAATGTTTGCTTTGTTCCTCGACCGGATAACATTAGTCCGTCGAACTGCACGACGTGAAATCAGAGAACATTCTGACCCATGTTCTTACCCTTAATAACACACACACACATACAGATACACACACATGCATGATTGCATGCACACAGGCATGTACCTACTGTATGGCCTCAGACACCGCAGATGGATTTCCATACTGGGAGAGAGAGAGAGAGAGAGAGAGAGAGAGAGAGGTTTGGGTGACAAAAGAGTGTGAGAG
>JBBPDA010000132.1:18249106-18271606 GCA_037974385.1 Arnoldichthys spilopterus | reverse complement strand
AATTGGTGGGGAAGTTCCAATTCCATGTGCCCTATAGTACATTATGTGTATATATATATAAGTATGTATAGACATTACATGAAATTATGCACTTTCTAATTTTGACCCTATGAGTCACTGTTTGTAGCCCCCTTGTTCCTTCAATGGCTCTTTAGATCAAAGTTATTTCCCGCTATAGCCATGGTGGTCTAAAGTATCATTTGCAAGTAAAACACACAGCAAAAAAATATCAGCAAGCAGCAAACTAACAAAAGTGACAGCAGTGGAAAGCTCCAGCTCCCCACGAGAGCCTCCACTGTAACAACAATCCACGAGCTGCATGAACCAGAGCCAGGGAGAGCGTGAAAGGAGAGGCTGGAGCCATTGACTGTATATATATATATTAAATATGATACATCCACTCATTGGGCGTAACATTCAGCCTTTGCTGCTCTCACTGGACGTCAGTGATGAGAACTGGAAACTGTGTTCACTCACCATGTGATTGTTATGCTCTGGTTTATGTGGACCCTGCAAACAATGTTAGTGAATTACTTAAAGTAATAAACAAGAAAAACATGAGATCATATATTTTTTGGAGGTGCAGGATTTTGTTCGGACAACGACAACATTATGGAATGCAGAATTTTTTCAGTGGAACTACATGGTTGACCAATGACCTCTGCACTTCCAGGTCAAGTGGCAGCCTTCAATGTCAGATGCTTGTTCAGCACGGAGAGGTATTTTTCTCACACTGTGTGTATGTGTGTGTAGTGGGGGCACAAGGTCACAAGCCATGGGCTGATGACATCATTATATCGTCACCTCTGATCAGACATTCCAAGGTCTACCACTACACACACACACACAGACATACACACACACACACACACACACACATGGAGCACTGCTGACTCACAGATTTAAATTATGATGGTGGTGAATGTGAAGCAGCTCTCACCTCCCACACGCAGACACAGTGGAATGTGACAGGTATGAGGGCCATAGCTGGGATGCTATAGAAAAATCTGATAACTGCAGGTTAATGGCGTCATGCTTTCATAAAAGTATACACTGTACTCTCTGCATGAGTGTGTGTGCTGGCGCCTTCCATGGGGTCAGACAGAGCATGCTCTTAGCTAGATAGGTGAGGTATGAGACGTCGGATGATTACTTAGGTGAGAATTAGGTTTCAGTTGAAATTCTGCATCTCATTGGCACTCAACTTAACCCTTTAAACCCCCATTCTTAAAATCAAAGGGTTCGTTTCTCCCATTTTTCTTATACTTTATTGTCATTTGCTCCAGCTTATGTTCCATTAATGGACTGTATAGACTGGGACTTTATTAATATTGACATACTGCCAAACAAATATTTGGATTATAAGATAATTTGGGCCCACATATAAGGTCTTGAAGCTTAAGGAGTATGGTAATGGTATTGGCAGATATTTTTTATGAAAAAAATCCACATCCGACTTTTATTTGATATTCCATTTGTCACACTATGTAAGAGCCGAATGTTTTAATTTTTCTAATTTTACCTAATTTTTAAGCTCATAGAAATAAATATAAGTTATGCAAGTTATATCTTTGGAGGTAGTACCAATGATTGCATTAAAAAAATACAAATGTGTTTTAAAATCTGCAGATATGTACAAAACTATTGGATATCAGCAGCAGCCTACAAATCCCACGTCATTGCCCTAGTATTAATTAATAATGAAAGAAAAATGTACAGCTTCTCCGACAGGATCAAACGCTGACAAATGTTTTGTGACCAAGTTATAACCATTATAATGTAATTTAGGTAAGATAAGATAAGATAAGATAAGATAAGATGTACACATACAATGAGATGTTGTTCAGAGCTGACCTTCAGATGCCTTAAGACAGAATAAATGAGAGAATTTAAAAATATATAAGAATCTAGACTTTTGTATACGTATAATGTATATGAATCTATAACTTTAAAGATATAAAAGTAAACGTTAAACTATGAATCACAAATTATTTTACCATAGAGTAACACTATACCAATATTACAGTATAATGTGACTTAATATGGTGCAAAATTCAAATAATTTCAGTAATTTTAATATCAAAACTTCATACTGCCAAAGTAATTACATAATAATAATTACATAAATAATACACAGGTGCTGTCTGAAACTAAAACATCTAACAATTTTGCCACCATTCTTATTCTTCCCTGAACATCACTGAACCTCATTCACATGCAAAACTTCGGAACCTCTTTCGATTACTTAAACAGTCTATTTTTAATGCTCAACCTGTGGGGCTTTACTACTGTCCTATAAGTCATATAGATGGGTGTGATAGTGTCTTCACTTGAATTAACCATCATAGAGGTGATGCTGTTGCAATGGCAACTCTATTAGGTAAGTGCTGTTACAGTCTCTTTATTCAATATTATTACATTTATTAATAACTGTTATTAAAGAAATCTGCTGAGAGACCATGTCATTCTACAGTCTCTCCAGACAAAACAAAAAGCCAGCAAATCAGTTTTCAGAAATGTAAATGTAAAAGCTAAACGGGCCAAAAGTAGTGTGGTAGTGTGAATGTGGAGTGCTATGCCTCAGGACATGGCTAGCCCCCTGTCTGAACCAACCGTCTACCCAGAAGTTCTGCCTCAGCACAGAAAGTGTTGTGTCTGACTTGGTTAAGGCCAGAGGGGGGAGGGGCCAAAGGTTAATTTAGGGACGGACAGAATTCCCACCATCAACTGAGTCAAACAGGAAGACGGGGGAGGGGAGAGGGTGAGGGCTGCCATTGTGTCCCCCTGGCTGCTCCATCAAGTGAGTGCAGGAAAATGTGACACGTCTGGAGTAAAAGGCCTATGTTCAATAGTGAAAGCCTTCCTGCCCCATGTCCTAATCATTAATCAATATGCCTCTGATCGTCAATCATTTCATCATTCCCTAACATTTTTTTGGTTATATGTCTGTCTTACTCTGTTCCTCTGTCTCTGTGCCTCTCTCGATCTCTATAAAAAGAGTTTTAAAGCGAATCAAATTTACAAAGTTTTCATCTTAATGTACATGTGGGCAGTGGTTGCCTAGTGGTTAGGACACTGCCTTTGGGACCTGAAGGTTGCTGGTTTGAGTCCCGGCCCGGGCACTACTGAGGTTCCCTTAAGCAAGGTACTGTCCCACTACACTGCTCCCCGGGCGCCGTTGGTGGCTGCCCGCTGCTCCATGTGTGTACGTGTGATGGGTTAAATGCAGAGGTCACATTTCGTTGTGGTGCTTGAGTGTGTTCACAATGACAAATAGTCACTTTCACATGTTAAAGGTGTTTGGGGCCTAAAATCTGTTTATTACTGAAGGCTGTAGCTGGTGGTGTATGCTAATTGCTAGCATAACTAAAAGAAATATCCTGGTAGTTAGATAGTGAGCTATCTCCTGCATAAAAAGAGAAAAACACTGAGTTAAGGGAAACCAATGACCGACGCATCGTGTCTACGTGAGAAAAAGTTAAACACCAGAGAAGCAGATCAGATTCAGCAGGTAAAAACACCAGTTGCGGGTCCGTATACATTATTGGACCTAAAACCACAGTATAAAGACAGTGATTCTTTAACCTTAACCTTACAAGTTTTAAGGAATATTTACATATGGAAATCTTGGAAACAGTAAGGCTCCTGTGGCCGACCTGGGGATCGAACCCAGGACCTTCTTGCAGTGAGGCAACAGTGCTAACCACTGTGCCGCCCACCTAATTATTTCTGTTTATTTTAATTATTTAATTTTAAAAAATACATATTTTTATTCTTAAACTATTTAAATATTTGATAACTTATCATTTAGTAAAGATTAGAGATTATGTGCTAAATTACAGTTGAAGTAATCCATGGTACTGGATCTATAACCAACAGAGTAGCTAAAAAGTATGGCAACATTTTTTCTTTACTTTCACTCTCGTGCCTGCCCTCTCATTCTCTTAATTCCTCTTGTGTGTGTGTATGTGTGTGTGTGTGTGGTGAAGCAGGTCTCCATCACTCAAGGGAAGCATGGCCATGACAAATTAGCAGCAAGCTTCTCTCAATAGGCTATCCAGTTACCAAACATGCATAACTAGTCCAATTCCCTCCTCAGGCATCCAGAAAAAAAGGGAGGGAGAGAGAGAGAAGGGTGCAGGTATAGCAGGGATGGAAGGAAGCGGAGAGAGGAGGAGAGGGAGGAGAAGAACAGAAATAAGTGTGTAATGTAATCGGTTTAGCCCTCCCCCGCTGTTTGCATTCCCTTTGCTTCTATTACCACAATAACATCAACCCCAGTGCTACTGCAGTGGCTCTGTTATAGCCACGTCTATTACTGCTCTATTAGCATGACCATTGCAGCTACTGCCACTAAACTGTGTTATCATTGCTATAGCATAACAATATGGCACAGATGAATTGTTTCAGATGAGGTTTTTAACATGAATGTGATGCTGTTAGAATTAAGTTTTACACTAGGTTAGAAATTGGCTGGTGCAAGTCAATTAAACAAATTGAGTGGTGCAACCATCTAAACATTGGCCTTATTACCAGGTGGTTGTGAGTTCGAGTCCTCCATGATGCCACAGCCACCCATGGAGGGGGGTGGCACCCCATGATACTCAGCATGGTGTTACCCAGCATTGGTGTCTATTAGCTGACATAACAGAATTGGCAGTGAGTTGAGCTTGTCCAATGATGCTGTTAGCCTTTACTCTCACAATTTTGGTAGTATCCCATTATTGGGGAAATACTAGTCAATGGTGGCCATTGAATGTATAGTTATTTCAGTACAATGGCAGCTGTCAGGGAGTTTGGTATATTAGGCAGCAAGTGAACAGTTTCTTGAAGTTGATGTACCGGAAGCAGGAAAAATGGACAAACATAAAAATATTTTGATCGACTTTGAAAAAGGCCTTACTGGGATGGCTAGAGTCAGAGCATCTCCAAAACGGAAGGCCTGGTGGAGTGTTCCGGGTGTGCAGTAGTAGTACCTACCAAAAGTGATCCATGGAGGGACAACTGGTGAATCGGCGACAGGGTTATGGGCACCCAAGGCTAGCCCATCTGGTCCAATCCCACAGAAGAGCTACTGTGGTTTAAAAAGTGAATGCTGACTCTGATAGAAAGGGGGTCGGAACACACAGTGCACCACAGCCAGAACTGTTTAAACAGCATAAGGGGGACCTACTCAATACTAGGCAGGTGGTGTTAATGCTATGGCTGTTTTTGCCATGCTACATAGCATTACCATTACCATGCTGCAACATGTCATGGAACAGGTCACATCATCAGAGTCAAAACAATCTTCAGAATGGGGGTTTTACAGAAAGAAGGAAAAACGTCTATAATTTGTAAAAAAAATTAATGTAAAGAGTTTTTTTGGTCATTTTGGGACATTTTATGGGTCTGCTCATCATGAATTGTTCAAGCAACCTAAAGGTCAGATTGTGCTCTTAGTAAAAAAAAGGTAAAAAAGTAAAAAACTATTAAAATTGAAAAGAATGTTTACAAATTGGAAAGAAATTTACAAAATTGTGTAAATTTGGCTAAACTAATGCTTTAAAGAACTCTTACAAGTCTCTTAACCCTGAGATGTCAGTGCAAAGTCATCCTCTTTTCTAAAGGGGAAAAAAAAAAATGAAAAACAGCCTTAACTTTTACACGTGCATGAATGTGTGTGTCTCAAAATGGAGAGAGAAAGAAGGAAAGTGTGTTGAGGAGTTGGTCAGACAGCTCAAATAAAGAGTCTCTCCTTTTCATTCCGCATTTAAGGGTCTTCCTGTATGTGCCACTGCCACTCTTTCTCCAACAGCCTGATAAAGCAGTGGAGCCTTGGCCAGAGATGATGACAGTCATTGTTGGCTCTTTTGTGGCTGTTTCTCTGGTCCTGTCGCTAGAACTGTCGGCTCGAGGAGAGCGGAGGGGCGGCCGAGACGGGGTTACGCCACCGGCTGGGTCAAACAGCAGGATGGAGCGCGTGTGAGCGAGCTTGAGTGTGTAAATATGTAAGCATGTGTGTAAAAGGGGTGTTCCTATCTACATTGTGTTTCAGCAGGGTGTCATCCCTTATTTGCATAATTACCCCTTCACTCACACACACACACACACACTTATACACACACAGCCTCTTTACGAGCAACAAGGACGAGCGAGGCGAGGGAGATACGCAAACAAAACCCGGAGTGATGAGAGAACAATGGTGGCCTTGAAGGGTCATTTGCCTCTCTTTGGATAAATTTTCCCCTAATTGTAATTTCTGACAAAGGGAACACAAGGTGGGGAGGGGTGCTGCATGCACCTGTGCATATTAGGCCTTGGTGATGAATGGGAACCTGTGGTAGAAAGTTATCGACAGCTGCTAGTCAAAAGAAGGTCACTAAACCAAATAGTGCTAACTTTGCGAGCTAGTCACTAAATTTAAACCATTTGAATGTCAAACTTACTTTAAAATCAATGGTTCAACAAAACAATAATTTAATCAATAATTTTACATCAACCAATTAAGACATGTGGTCTCCAAAATGTGTTTCTTTAGTAAATTTAATGGACAAAATGTTGCACAGCTAAAAACTGGTAGAAGGCATCTTTAAACTATTTTTTCAGTGATTATCTCTCAGTAGGCCTGTGATGGTTAATCAGTTGAATCTTTAAAAGAAGGTAATTGGTTACAGTTTACACTCATGATGAATTAGCTTAGTCATTACTTCATCATTTAAATGATTAACAGGCCATGCACAGGCCATTAAACATCGTGCTCAGCAGTCTAAACATCCTCCACAAGGGGGAGCGCTTAGCACTCACAACTGTGTGCATCACTGCAAGAGAGGAAATCCACACAAGCAGAATTTCACAAATGTCTGTTTTTACATACAAATTTCATGTGAATTAAAAAAAGTTTCTGTAAAAAAAATGTGTGTATATTACTTTCTAATCATCAAATCCATCTTTAAACTCCGTTTAATGTATGATTAATGCTGCATGTGTATTTTATAATTTTTTTTTATTATTATTTATTTTATTATTTTTTATTTATTATTTTTTTCTCCTGTCAACTTTATTTTCTCTTTATTATTTTTATAGATATGGTTGTAAAGTGTCTTTGAGCACCTTTAAAATCACTCTAGAAATACCATGTATTATCATTAGTATTAATTACTAATACAGTTAAAGCTCTAGATGACGTAACATAGTGTCTGAAAACAATTTTTTTTAACTTTGTAAGGCTTGAGTCACATGTGAATCATTTTACCATACAGTTTCCACTATATTACTATGCCCGTGTATGCTCGTGATGACTGGTTTCTATAAAAATGTATACAAAATTCAGGATTCAAGATGTTTTAACCTCTATTACATTACAAAATTGATGAATGACTTTGGACACCAAACATCTTGGCCGATCCATCATTGGGGTAAAGGTAAATATTGTGTACATTTACATTTTCAGTAAACTGATGCTTTACAGCATAAAAGTCACACATTTATGTCATAATTTGAATTTTCTTTACTTTTAAAGACCCCTGAGCCATATATTACTTTCACTGCAAAGAACAAATGATCTCGACATGCCAGCATGAAGCATTATATTGAAATGCACTACAAGTCAAATTTCTCCAGTGCAGAAGATCGATCATATTGCAGGTTGGGGCCCCATCCATATGGCTGAAGCTTCACTCGAGATAATCTCCATACATTTATATCATCTCTCGTCTCTCCTACTGCAAAAGTCTCTGTGTGGCTGATGAAGATGCGACCTGATGGAGGTGTGGGTGGGTCGTGGGGGGTTTCGGGGCAGGTGCCGCTGGTTGGGGCGGAGGTGTAGATTGGGGGGTAGATGATGGATGGGGTTGATAGAGGCAGAGAGCGCTGTGTTATCTGTCCTGCAGGCGGCAGGCCTGTCAGTGTGATGTGTGTGCTGTCGCCGCATGCTTTATGGTCCTTTTCCTGTCTGTCTCGCATCTCGCGAGTGTCACGGCTAAAATGGAGAGAACGAGGTCCAACCCCCCTTTGCTCTACTATTCTTTCCTCTGCACTATTCTGTTTTTCGCCTTTAGGCTGTGCTCCCAAGGCCTAGCTCACAAATAAGGATTATTCAAGTCAACTTAAAGGGCTAATTTTTGACCAAATGTCAAATAATAACCCCAGTAATAACCAATGACCCTGTAAAGTGGTTTGGCTTGAAAATGCAAATGCTTTAAGTTTGTTGAGTACTTCATTCACTGTACCTTTTAAACCCTGCAGTTAGTGGGAGGAGCTACATTTTAGCAAATCAAACGTTTTTGGCACATTGTGACTGCATATACCAGTAGATCAGCCGAGGCATGTTTGGTGTCTCGTTTTTGTTTCATTAGTTTAGAACTGCAGATATGAAGCTAATGTTGCTAATAAACAATGGAACTAAATAGTCACCTAAATAACCCATATTGTTTCTGTATAAATGCATCACCAGACACTTGTCTCAGCCTGTTCAAACTAGTCATGCTGAGGTTCTGTTCATTTTCATAGATTACAGTAATTTATACAAACATATGGACAAGTCTATATGACCTAAATGAAGACCTGAATGTAGTTCGGGCAGACTGTGAGATGCTTTGGTGATGCATTTTTACAGACACAATGTGGGCTATTTGGGTGACTCTTGATGTCTACTGTTTGACAACAACGTTTGCTTCATAAGCAACATGTGGGCACATATGGACATGTGGAAATTGGGTTTGGTTGGATTAAGTGGAAAATTGTGTGAATTAGATATGTCACTGAACTATTCCTTTAATAAATCCAAGGCTTTTGCAGTAATTGTAATGCAGAAAGACGGCCACCGTGTAACGACTGGCTACAAAAACAGACACTGCCAGACTTTCTCTGGGTGAAAGTAGCTGTGCCCTCTCTGTAATTTCTTCCGCCCCCTCGCCTGCCACAGGGCCTGCTCTCCTCTCCCCTCTCCACCTATGTTCACTTCTCTGTTCTGCTCCTGTCTTTCTACTCAGCTCTCTACTCCTCTCAGCTCAAATGGATAGTGACACCGTTCCTCTTGCCAAATCCACGCAGCCCGCTTCCCAACATGCTGGATGAATTAAAGTGAGTGACCCCCATACGCTTGCCAGTACGGCAAACACGTCACGGCAAGTGGCCAAAACCAAAGGCAGACAGTAGTTTGAACCTCACAGCCGTTTCAGAGTATAAGAGCTTTGAGATGTAGGGGGAAAAAAAAGAAGTAAAAGGAAAAAAAAGGAGCAAATACAAGAAGAGGCGCACCGGCCGCCCGTATCCCCAAGAGCTGAACGACGCTAATTAACGAATCGTACGTTTATCAGGCTTCGGGCTTCTGATTGCTCTTTTTAATCACTTTTTTTTTTTCTCCCTTGCCCTTCTGTTTTTTCACTCCAGACTTGGTGCTCTTATCTGTTCAGGGGCCTCCTCCCATCTTCCCCTGCTCTGCTGCAGTCATTCAGATGCAGCGGTTCTCCTTCACATTGTGATGGCATGGCCAAATCTACATTTCCGTATTACAATGACATTCCTGTAACTTCTTGAAAACACGTTGATCTATAGAAATTCCTTAAGAAGAGAAGAAGTTTCACATAAGACATGAAACATTCTTTGGTGATGAGATGTAGGCAGGGTGGGGTACAAGCTAGTAGGTGATCCCCTTGTAGTCCCACACAAAGTGTAGCCTATGTGTGGGAAACACTGACCACATGTCTCTTTGGGAAAAGTCGTAGCTAAAATGTATGTCATCATGAAGAGATATCAGAATCCACCTTCACTACTAACTCATCATGCATTTTTCATTGGGCAGTGGTGGCCTAGTGGTTAAGCCCTTGCCCTTATCCTGACCTGGGCCCCACTGAAGTAACGTTAAGCAATGTGCCCATGTGATGGGTTAAATGCAGAGGTCACATTTGACTGAGTATGTTCACACTGACAAATAGTCATTTATTCAGTTTAATCCTTTAAAATTATTTTACCAGTTTTACTCAACTCAACTATAGAAATACATTCAAAAAACAATGCAAATCCAAAGCTTATGGCTAAGGTGGTGGTTTGAAATAGCTGTAGACTCTGTATATTGACCATTTGGCTCCTATAAAATAACATACACAGATCAGCCATACCATTAAAACCACTAACAGCTGGAGTGAATGACATTGATTATCCCATTATCTCATTACCATGGCACCTGCCAAAGGGTGGGAGCCAGTGGGAGCAAGGGCAAGTGTAAGGATCTGAGGGACTATGAAAAACACTGTACTGAGATGGCTAAACAGCGGGACCAGAGCATCTCCAAAACAGCAGGTCTTGTGGGGTGTACAGCACACCATAGCTAGTGCTGTTCTGGTGACTGAGGGGGACGTACTCGATGTTAGAGGGTGGTTTTAATGTTATGGCTGATCGGTGTATGATTCTATTTTCACAATCATTTCCCCATCCTCAGCTGCAGTGCTCTCTCTCTCTCTCCTGCATCTTCCACTTTATTAGGATGATTGATTGGGGCTTGTGAAATGCTCCTGTCAGTCTGATTGATCTGCTCTGCTAATGCTGGCTGCCTGGCTGGCTGCCTGGCGAGCTTTTTTATGAATAAAGGTGATGAACAGAGAGGAAGTTGGATTATGTCTTCTTTGATTTCCACCACCTCTCTGTTGTGGCTGGTTATGTGTCATTGTATTCCATAGTGCTTCATGTTTGTCTGCACCTCTCTCTGCCTATGGAAAGCCTGTGCCCTTGACTAACCAGGAGTAGTGTTAGATATTTCTAAAAATGTTATGTGCTATGTTATGCCATATAAATGTAACAGTTTTAGTTATAAAAGTCTAATCATTCAGAATAATATATGAAAAATATGAAATATTATTACCACTATAAAACTTATGTAGCTACAGGCCCTCATAAATACACTTGGGATCAAGCATCAGTCTATTGTACATGTGTATGAATGTAATAAGACATATGCTACCAAAAATTTGAAAAATATGTAGTATAGTTGTAGAACAACATGAGATGTTAAGCTCAATATCCAGCACAGTGGGATACATTAGCATCACCTAAATTTTCTCAACCCATATCCCTGGTCCTAAATCGTACCCTTACCCCTTACCCAGAGCATTTCTTAATAATTTAAGCGTATATAAATAATAAGTGAAATTAGTTACCTTAAAGTGCTCTCATTGCTCACACTGGCATTTAGGTGTGAACACAGGCTGCATAATGTCTGTAGAAAAGCATTGGCATTAAATTAGGATGCTCTGGAGCACACATGAGCCTAGGGTCACCATGCCCAATGCCAGCCATCAGGGAAGCACAAACCCCCCCACCCCCACCCTCCAGCACTGGGCTTTGGAGCCATGAAGTGATGGAGCTCCAGCACTTTGGAATGATCTGGAGTGGTGCTCGTGATCCAGAACTGATCTCACTAATGCTTTCACAGCTGAATGCAACTGAACCCTCACAGCAGTGTTCCAACATCTAGTATAAACGCTGGATGAGCAGGTGTCTTCTAGCTTTAGGTTCACCAAGCCAGTGTTTTTCGAGAAGTTTATTTGTCAAATACACAATTATACTAGTACAACGTGTAGTGAAATGAACCTTTTAGTGATCTGATCAATTGTTCAGTTGTGCTTATTTTGAGTCCCTGTGTCTTATTGAATGATTCACTGAACTTAACCTAACTGTTCCATCGCTGCCTTTTAAGTTTAGGTCAGTTATGGTCAAAAAATCTACTGTATTTTGCTGTCTTTATATACTTGGCCTTTTCAATGAACTTCCTTACCAGACGTTAGGCAAAGGCATGCTAGTTGCAGGTGGTTCTGTTACATTAACATACATTTGAGGATGTCTCTAAGAAGTTTTAAGAGAATCCAATAATTTTATTTCAATTTTTACTCACTTCTTTATGTATTCAGTAGTTTACGATTAAGAGAAATCTCGACTGTTTGATAGAGTTCAAAAAAAACTATGGATTTGTTAATAAAAAAAATATATATAAAATCCAGAGAAAAATGTATTTTCATTGCTTTTCTTGGTGTGGCCGTTAAAAGGTTAAACAGAAAAAAAGTTATATAGGAAATAATATTAATATAACAATAAACAGTATGTACATACAGTAAAAAATCTATACACGATAAAATGAATCTATAAAAGATATTTGTACATCAAGCTATAGAAATATGTGATGTTTGTAGATACAGAATGTGCAACTAAATTTAAATACAGAAAATACAGAAAATGTTAAGTGCTCAGTTTGACTTCAGGTTAAAGAGATAGAGAGAGACAGAGAGAGAATGTGTAAAGGGGATAAAGAAAGAGAGGCTGGTAAAGGGTGCTTTAGATGACTTGTATCTTGAGTTAGCAGGATTGATGGGACCCTTTATTACTCTTTTTTTGGACAGGCTGGGGAGGCTTTACTGAGATTTTGTCAAAACTCAGGCCTTTTCGGTCAAATAAGGAAATTCTAAGTGAGGGACAGTAAGAGTCTGTACTTTGTATGTGGTAAGCGAGGAGTGACAGCATGTGCATTATGTTTATATGGTGTTATTGAATGTTGCAGTGTTATCCTGTGCTCTTCCCCTTTTGATAAAGGGTCCCATCAATCCTGCTAACTCAAGATACAAGTCATCTAAAGCACCCTTTACCAGCCTCTCTTTCTCTATCCCCTTTACCCATTCTTTCTCTGTCTCTCTCTATCTCTGTCCCTCTCTCTCTCTCTTAACCTGAAGTCAAACTGAGCACAAATGAATAAAGGCCTGATACATGTGTGTGGTGTGTGTGTGCATGTGCATGTGTGTGTACGCTCGCCTGGACGCATTCCCCCGTGTTCGTGTTTCGCAGGTTACTCTATCACATGAAGGGCATCGTTCTGCACGCGTCTCCATCTCTCCCCCGCTGGCCCTCTCGCCCGTCCCCGCGCCTCCTTCCCCTGTCATCTCAGCCTATCAATCAAAAATGTATTAAGTCCAAAGTGGGGCCGATCAAAGGCAGAATTCCTCCAAGGAGGGCAGATAAGGCCTATCTCATTAATAAGTGCTTTAGCATCAGAGAGGGCCTGCGCCTCCCTCCCTGTCCCCGCTCCTGCCTTTGATATCTAATTATCCTCCCCCCTCCTCCGCCCTACCGTACCCCGCTACCCCCTCCCCTATACTTTTGCCCTATCAGTTGCGGAGCTCCACTGATGAACCACTCCAACATACAGCGCATGTGCCGCACTAAGAATCCAGGGACAGGGCGAAATTTCAACTTAAATTATTTTGTCTGAAATGACGTTTCAGGTTTTTGATCAACCGTATGAGATTATTGGAATGAGAAAGCGATGCTGATTTTTTTTTCAAGAATAAACAGACTTTAGTATGAAAATACTTTATAAATCCTTTGAGAAATAATGAAAATCATAAATAGTTGCTAAAAACATGCAGATGTGTCCCCTGGCCATAGCTACCCTTGTAACTTTTTAATTACCTAGCAGTTTTTAATGGTAACTTGATAACCACTCAAATGTGCTCATCCCCAGCAAGTCTATTACCTTTTTTTAATGCACAGATATGTATATAATTCCACATCTTATGGAGTTGACCTGTAGGTTCATGCTCAAATGGATGGAATAAGTGTTTACAGTCAATCTCCATCTACAGTCAGTATGTCATTTTTGCTGCTGTAAGGCCATCCTACTACTTTTTGAGTGATGGCTGGCTTCTCTCTTACCTTCCTTATAATTGGTTTCAAAGAGTGAAATCTTGTATCACTTTTTTGTTGGGTGAATGTTTCAGCAATGCAATTTTCTCTGCATACTGGTACAGACACCGTAATATGTTTAAGCATGTTAAAAGTACTCAGTGATGAATTGTGTAGTTTCAGCCGCTCTATGGAAAACAGTGGGAGCTGTAATGAACGTCAGTCTTTTAGAGAGATTAGGAAGCAAAGTGCAAGCAACCGAAACATTATTAAACAATTATAATATCCATGAACGCCTTCCTAGAGTCTAGAGGTCTAGAGTAATGTCTTTGCACAATGACCATTTTTCTAACATAAATATGTATTTTTTTTATGTTGCATATGTATACATGTGTGTGAAAGAAAATAAATTTTTTTAAAACATATATTTGTTTATGCACACAGTATGAATACATCATAGTTTTGTTCAGATTTACAAATACAAAGTCAAAAGACATGGAAATATGAGTCCCATCTACTAGGGCTTTTGTGCCAATTTATGGTGCAAATTGGACGCGTTCTGCCTGCGGTACTATTTCACGCAGTTCTGTTTCACACAGTTAGTAGGTGGGGCTACACACATTTTGCCTGATAAGCTTTACTGAATGTATTTTACTCGGTGTAAGCGCATTGCATGAAGGCCCCGTTTGTGCTGCGTGTGTAAATCTGTAGTTGATATATTTTCACTCGAATTGTATTAAATAACAAAAAACTAAAATGTCAGAATATTTTTACCAATTCCTGTTATTATTTTACATGCCCAGTAGCCATTAGTATATTTAAAAAGCCAAAGACCATAAAAGAGCTTGACCATCCTTTCAATAGTCTTGCGTATTGTCACTGCTGAAAACCTTGCGTCTTCTCTATTTTTGTCTTTTCATTTTTTTCTACATAATTCGAAGCTCATTTGCCCTTTTACAGTATATTGATAGTGAATGTACCAGTAGAAATGGCCCAACCCACTTTGAAAAACACATTTTTTTGCTTTAACCTCCGCTTATAAGTCTGCCCCATTTCTTTCTTCTCCTGAAAAGTTATGAGGCTTTGCTCCGACAGTGGCAATATACCAACGGCTTTAGAGTCATATCATCCCTTTGAGCTTTGTGAATGGACAAACAGAGCTGCACTGACCTGCAGTGGTCACTGGGACAGTGTGGGTAAAAACAAATGAGGTGCAGACAGGACAGGGCAGTTAGCGGGTATTTGGAGCAGAACAGTGGAACACTAGGGTGAAAAAAAAAGAACCAAGACGAGATATCCACATGGTGTGGAGAAATAGGGGGCTGGAAGGAATGGACAAAGGAAAATGGAGAGGAATGAAATGGAGTGAAACAGAAAGACCAAAGAAATCAGAGAAAGGGGAATAGAAGGGAGAAAGAGCTAAGCGCCCCCCCCCCCCTCGCTCTCTTGCTCCTTAGTTTTCTGTAAGAGAACCTGTGAGAGATAAGACTAAAAGGACAGTCAGTATGTTACGAACAATCCTCTCACTGTCCTTGCTCGCTCCATCTCTCCCTCTCCTTCTTCACGTCTAGTTGGGAGTCCTTCCCTTTCTCTCTTTCTCCAGGTCTCATCCCTTTCTTTTTGCCACAGTTCATTCTGCCTAATGGCAGCACTCAGATTTCTGTTGATGCCTGCTGTGATACACTGCCTCCTCAAGCCTGTGTGCAACTGTTAGCTTTTAGCACTACCACACTGCCAGTTTTGTCCTGCACATACTGTAGTCACATATACACACCCGCCAGCCTTTGCTGCATCCATCCTGCTGAACATACACACAAGCACACGCACACAGAGCCAAGGGACAAAAGATTAGGCAGTACATCTACACACTGCAAGCCAACAAATAGGCCAACAGGACAAAAACCACTACATGGGTGTAGAAAATTTCATTATAATTTTAATAATCATATATATATATTAATGCCAAAATAAAAAAAAGAAAAACATTTTCAGTATTATTAATAAAAAATGTAAATAAAGTGCAAAATATAAATGTGATGAACACCATATATATTGCATATCATCACTGTTGGTCTCCATTTTTTTACTTGAAAATACAAGCTGTCAATCAAAATTTCTAAAGGAATGGACCAATTTAAATGATCCAGAATGAACAAAACAGACATAAATGTTCCCAGAAATATTTAGGCCTTCTGTCAAGGCTGAGAAGGTTCCCATTTGCACACACTTAATTTTTCGTTTTGCATAATTGTTTTCGATTAATTCATCAACACAGTTGTCAGTGGTGCTGATAATGAAAGTTTGATGATGCCTTGTTTATATGGCACATGCAGTCACTCCGACAGATTGCAGTACACTACAGGAAACACAGAGGGCGATATGAATTCTGCTTTATTCCACTATAAAAGGAGAACCCACTTTTACACAGATAAAACTGAATTATTTGCAGCAGTGTGAATGTTGGTTTATTACTGACTTATTTGACTAATAATCAGTAGATTAATAGAAATAGAATAGAAATATTCATTAGTTGCAGCTAGACGTGTGTAAGGTATTATTAGGGTCGAATTGACAATCCAGAACAGATCGAAAGATTCTCAATATATATAAATAAGTAAGACAAATAACAATCTTACAGTTCCTTTTTGTTCCTCTGCAGACATGAACACTTAGGACAGTGGTAGCCAAGTGCTTAGGGACTTGCCCTTGTGATCAGAGGGTTGAAGGTTCAAGTGCTAGCCCAAAGTATTACTGATGTACCCTTGAGCAAGGTACCATCCTGCTGCCAGCTGCTACACATGTTGATAGGTTTAATGCTGAGGTCACATTTCATTATAGTGTGCTTTGTGTGATGGGGTGTGTTCACAAAGTCACTTTTACAGTCCTTTACAAAAAGAGGTGTTTTCAAGCCATTTCTATTTCTTGTAGTTCTAAATAATGCTGTTATTTTACTGCAATGCTAGGCAGTAATGGCCTAGTGGTTAGGGTCTTGCCCTTGCCATTCCACTGCACTGCTCCCTGGGCACTTCACATAGCTGCCCACTGTTCCACGCGTGCATGCGTTAAACGCAGAGGCCACATTTCGTTGTGGTGCACTTTGTGTGTGTTTAAGTGTGCTCGTAATAAGAAATTTAGTCACTTTCAGTTGCAGCAAATATCATAAATAATAGAATGGTTATTCTCCACAGTGCATTTTCATATGTCAATAAGGCATATCGTCCCACCTTTGCATTGCGATATCAATATTTCAGTGCATTGTTACACCTCATTATTTGTTACACCTCTCTAGCCTCCTATAAACTTCCATTTTAATCTTCTGCTTCCTATAACAAAGTATCTCCATCTCTTCTCTGTCCCTCTCTGCATCAAACAGGCCGTGATTAATGTGTTTCGTCCACATAAAGAGCCATGCATGGTCTCAGCATGGAAAGCCCCTTTAATGTTAATGCACATGTTTACCATGTTTTTGGGCACTCACACATATATGCTACCAGAAATGCTGAAATGAACATATGTGGAGGGGGGTACAAGCCACTGGGGAGTCGAATGCATCCCCACATTGTCAGAACTCTTCCTAATCACTCAAAGCTCCACTAAGACAAACAGGGGGGAGATTTGTAAGAACAAAACAGTTTGAAAAACGTGTCCCGTTTAGCGCACAAAACCTCAAAAAAGAGCTTTAAAAGGAGCCTTCATCTCCCGTCCTCCTGTTCTCCAGGCGCCAGAGCCCAAAAGAGAGAGAGAGAGAGAGAGACAGAAAGACGAAAAGTGAGAGAGAATGTGTCTTAAAAGACAGCGGAGAACAAGCGTCAGAAACTTGAGTCACAATGTTTACAAAAAGAGAAATTTTAATCCAATCACAGAGTCTTCTCTTCACCTCCCACTCCTTTCTTCATGCACTTTAGAACAAAAATTAAAAAAAAACAAAAAAAACAGCAAAACTAATTAATTTACCGGAGGAGAAAAACTGTCTAATGTTGTGGACTTTTTTTTTTTTTTTTGAAAGAACAGAGACGCTAGTAAGAGGATATGAGGTGGAGAACAGAGTGGAGAAGAAAAGGCAGCATGAATTACTTTCTCTGTAAATACGCAGTTTAATTAACATATTAAATAAAAGAATGGGGAAAAAAACAACATAAAAGCATCCACAGAATCAGTGAATAAAGTGTTATGTTGCTGTTGAGAAGGGGAAGTGTAACACACACACACACACACACACACACACACACATAGAACAATCCCAAAGTGTGGATTCCAGAAAACAGGGATGGTTGGACATGCTGCACCACCCATTGGAGCGAGTCTATAATCACAGGCATGTGCGGTTTTATGGTGAACACCACCAGTCATGTTCATTTGACTCAGTCCCTCTGTAAAATTATACTGCATTTAGTACTGGGTTAATGCAGCTGTATGCTGTATGTTGAACACCCTTGGCCTGATTGCATTAGGCTGAATTTCTAAGTGAAAATAAGTCCCCATCCCCAAGAGGCAGCACGGATAAATATGTGCCTTTTATGCACATTTTTGTTTAATATAATTTTATTCAACAGATTGTAAATAATGAAATATTTAAAACATATAAATGTGCCACCACTTTTGTACAGTTTTTTCTCAGAATATATTCAGTTTAGCAAATTTTTCAGAAATTGTGTAACAATG
The DNA here is from genome assembly GCA_037974385.1 of Arnoldichthys spilopterus. NCBI lineage: Eukaryota > Metazoa > Chordata > Actinopteri > Characiformes > Lepidarchidae > Arnoldichthys > Arnoldichthys spilopterus. The sequence continues at coordinate 18,253,297 of JBBPDA010000132.1, read as the reverse complement.
CGCACTTACTTTCACCAACATGCCATTTTAGCAGGTGTGCTCAAACTTTTGCAGTATTGTACAGATATGATATACTGTGATAAGATGTGACAGACTGTGATATGATTCCGTTAAACAGGAGTTGCAGATGGCAATAGGCTTGTTTTTATTTTTTGGAAATCTATTTTGTGGTTTTTATTTATTGTAAAACACATCTTTATTCTGATTGGCTGGACTGTATTTGGAACCATTGTAAAATACTTAATATATTTGCACACCTATGACCTCACAGCAACTTCTGTAGTAATGGGCCAACTCAATAAAAGCCATAGTGCTGTGAATGGATTGCTATGTGCAATAATAGACAAATCCAGAATCTGTCAACAGCATATTTTCTCAACTAAGCTAAAAGACAGTGGTCTGAACAAGCTGAACATGCCAATGTAAAATGCCAAAAAAGTATTATGTAATTGCCAAACACACTTTAAATGTCATGTTTTGTTTTGGATCTGTTTTAGCACTAAAGCAAGTGTGGGAAAATGAGTTCACTGCTAACATAACATGAAAAGTTTCACAGAGATGGTAGCATTAATTATTGAAGTGGTGCCAGTTCGATTAGGAAAAGCCTACTTTTAACAAACACGTGTTGCATTAAACACTAATATCACAATATTTTCGTTCTTTTTTTAACAAAAAAATGAATAAATAGTTGATGAAATGACTATCAAATAGGCCAGCAATTGTGGGTAACTGAAAATCCTTTATCAGTAGCCCATAGCCCACAGTTTCCTCTCAATGAACTACATTTTTTAATGAAAGAATTGTTTATTGCCATTATTATTATCATTATCGTGTCCTGGGTGTACCCTGCTTTCGCCCCGCAATCAGCTAGATTGGCTCCAGCTTCCCCGTGACCTGGAAATGGATGAATCGGTTTAGAAAATGTATGGACGGATGGACTTGTGTATTTTATGATGTTAGAATTTAATAAAAACTATAAAACACTTAAGATATTGTGAATGTGCTGCTTAGAAAGGGGTTTTAGGCACAATTTCTATTTCACAATTACATTTCCTTCTAGAATGTATTATGTAATGGGTGTGTAATGTGATCAGGAGTGGTGTAGATTTCTTGAACCCGTGTAGGTTTCAAGAATGTCCAAATGCTTTTGAACTATCTGCAAAGTGACCAGTCACAGAGTCGAGCCCAAGGCTCATTGATGCATGTGGGGACTGAAGGAATTTCTCTTTTATTTTCATGTTGAACAGAACAATAGAAATCTTGTTCTTCCATTAACTTACAGTTGAAGTACTTATGTTTTATTATTGACTATATTTTATATATATACATATATATATATATATATATATATACGTGTGTGTGTTTGTGTGTGTGTGTGTATATTACTCATACAACTCAGTAATGTGCGAATGTTGGCGATGTGTTGTATTTTCCATCTAATGTAAAGTCAGTGACAAAAATATATAACAATTTCATCAGTTTAAACAGTCTATCTTTCTTCCTCTTTACACACACACACACACAGACATGCCCACACACACACTCACGCACACACGCACACAGACATGCCTACACACACACTCACGCGCACACACACACACACACAGACATGCCCACACACACACTCACGCACATACACACGGACGCACACTCATTTGTACAGAGTGACCTGCAGTTGCTCTGGTGCCCGAGGGCTTGAATAACCGTCTGGTGCCAGGCTTCTGCACCCAGGGGCTTATGGGAGATGAGGCAGGGGTCGGGCAGAGGCTGGTGTGTGTATATGTTTGTATGTGTCAATGTGTGAGTATGTGTATGTGAGCGAGGGTGGATGGGAGGGGGAGAGTGAGAGAGACAAGAATAGGAAAGAGACAGAGAGAGAGACAGGGTGTGCTTGGTGTAAGTGTGTGACCATATGTGTGTGTGTGGGGGGGGGGGCACTCCATCCGATCTTCTTCCTCCATTTACCTGACTCTGGTCATGGGATACCCATTCAGCAGCAGACACAGTGAACCCTCCGCAGTCAGCAGACACACACAGTGAACAGATACCGCTTGACCTTTCCTTCTATTCGTCTGTGTCTGGCTCTACTGGAAACAGCCTGGTTCCCACAATCCTCTCTGCCCGCTCGGCTTCCAGCAGCCTCAAAACAAAACGTGCCCCGCTTTGCCCAAGGCAGTATTTTAAAAAGCCTTTTTCATAATTCTGTATAATTACATTTCAGTAATCATAGTCTTCAAAAACACGACACCAATATGGCTGCGGATCAAATTCATACGCCAAAACTCCGTTGTAATCAAAAGTTTAGGCACCCCAAATGAAATGTTTAGTTGATTTCCTAAGTGAACATAAGTACTTCTACAAAGAACATACTTCAGTATACAATTACTCTTTATATAATTAATTTAGCATATTGGGAGACAAAACAAAAAAAATGTGAAAAAATAAGTACACCTCTTTGAAATATTTGTAAAGTATACTTAAGTGAAGCGACTATTTGTCATTGTGAACACACTCAAGCACCACAACAAAATGTAACCTCTGCATTTAACCCATCACACATGCACAGGTGGAGCAGCGGGCAGCTACCAACAGCACCCGGGGAGCAGTGTAGTGGGGCGGTATCTTGCTCAAGGGTACCTCAGTAGTGCCCGGGCCAGGACTCGAACCTGCAACCTTCAGGTACCAAAGGCAGCGTCCTAGCCACTAGGCCACCACTGCCCTTTTTTTAAATGGTTGAAAGTAAATATTTCCACCAATTTGTTCAAATTTTTAAACTGTGCCTAGAGATAAAGATAATATACCTAAACAAAACCACAAGGAAAAGTTGCTTTTTCAATCATTTATTCAACAAAAATACCAACAAATGTATTAATATTCTGTGGAGAAAATAAGCACAACCTTGGCATCAAAAGCCTGTATTTCCCCATTTAGCAGAAATACCTTTGAGGCATTTTACATAATTCTCCCCAAGTCTTTGACAACGGCTTGTTAAAAAATGCCTGGCCACACTTCCACGCAAAATTTATTTCAATTGAGTTTCATTCGTTTTTAAATTCCCCCACAACATTTCAATGGGGCCCAAAAAACTCCTTTCTTTTTTCTGAGCCATTCCTTGGCTGATTTGCTAGTGTGCTTATGATCATTATCCTGTGGAATGGTAAACCTTTGCTTCAATTTCAAGTTTTGCACATATCTTGTTACTTTCAATGACTTTCGGATATGATGCAGAATATCTTGATGAATCAATGAATGCAAGCTGCCCAGTCTCTGGAGGTGACAAAACAACCCTAAACAATAACATTTGCACCACCATGCTTCACAGCTGCTATGCATTCTTCTCCTGAGAAGCTGTGAACACAAATAAGTACGGTTATTGTGGCCTGAAACTCTGTCTAAACTATTCCAGAAGGCCTGGTCTTTGCCTTCTTTGGCAAACTGTAGTTTTGCTGTAATGTTCTTTTTGGAGAGCAATGGCTTTTTCCTGACATGCCTCGTATGCAAGTGAATTTTCTCCAGTCTCTTTGTGATTGTAGGCCTTAGCACTCTCACATGAACAGTTGCAGGAGTTACTACCCAAACCCATAATGAAAATCTGGCATTCTTGGAGACTTCTTTTTTATCAACCAATCTGCTCTCAAGCTGAAATCGCTGGGGCAGCAAGTCAGACAAACTCGTTTGAAATCTACACCACTTGTAAATGATTTTCCTTACAGTATAATAATTTATTTCAAATAATTTAGAGATCTTTTTAAATCCCCTGCCAGGCCTTACAAAGTTCTTTAGATTTTGGCATGATGATGACACTTCAGTAGGTAAGAGAATATCACCCTAGATGTCAATTGAAAATAAGGCAGGTTCCACATTAAGCAGGTTCTAATCAGTGGCACCTAATCTGGAACAACTGATTCAAACTTTATAGACTCGAAGGTGTGATAAGTATTTTGTAACTGATCTGTTATTTAATTTAAAGCTTGAAAATGAACAAAATGAGTGTTATGCTTAATTTTTTGGAGCATCTGTAGGTACTGTACTGTACTGTACAAAGAGGGTAAACTGCTTTGTCAATGGGATGCACTGTAAAACATGGCTGTAAAATGGACTGTAAAGTGAAGCGTTGTCATTGTGAACACACTCAAGCACCACAACAAAATGTGACCTCTGCATTTAACCCATCACACGTGCACACGTGGA
>JBBPDA010000132.1:18223499-18249006 GCA_037974385.1 Arnoldichthys spilopterus | reverse complement strand
CTATCTATCTATCTATCTATCTATCTATCTATCTATCTATCTATCTATCTATCTATCTATCTATCTATCTCTATCTAAGATGGCGTCCCGCAAGATGGAGAACATCCAAGCGTTAGAGTAAATGTTTTTTCATTAAAAGCTTTAAACATTGTTAAAGAAAAAAGCTACATTGTGTAATTAGTTCCATTGTTATAAATGAAGCCTATTTGTAGAAGTGCTAAACTGAAGCCTAACCCTGACCCTAAAGCTCACAGAAATCAGTGTACTACAACTTTGTTGAAAGGAAGGAAGCGTGTGAGCAGGAATGCTAAGCTAAAGCCTAACCTTACTCCTAACAGTAGTCTTAACCCTTACAAAAAGCAGTGTTACGCCAACGTTGTGTTATTTTTAAATAAGGGAGTATTTGTGTAGGAGTGCTAAATTAAAGGTGAAGCCTAAGTATCCCAGAAATTGCACATGGTGACTCCAGTGTACAAAACAGCCCAATAATTCACAGGATCAATGTATACGCAGTCTGCATGTCAATTAATGCTCTTGTAAAAATGAATACATGCACTCGTATTTAGTAGGTTGTGCTGAGAAGACTGACCAACTGCATGTTCCATTACAAAGAGACTATAATTTATTTTGTTTAATAGGATTTAGTGCAGCACAGTGTGTGACACTGTCAATTAAAACTATTTGCACTGACAGTTTATTGTTTTTCTTTTTTAATGCAGCACTACTGCTTCTTTTTTGTCTGTTCCAACTTCTAAAACCTCAAAAAAAACAAAATATGGTCATGAGGTTACAGTTCTCTTATATCACCTAGGCCTGTAGCAGTTATTGCATAATCATCTAATCACAGTTATTTAGTTATTTTACAGTTACTAGCAGAATGTGAATCTGTGTTTTCATGTTGTAAGCTTTTGAACAGACATGATGAGACCCAAGCGAGGGTTACTTTAACCGAAAGGCACTGAACAAAAAGCTACAAAAAAGTACGAAAAGTACAAAAAGCTAGGACATACAGAGTTTGATACATGAAAAAATGACATAACAATGCAGAGTAATAAGAATGCACAATATAGAGTAACAAGACTTAACATTCAACAAAGGTCATCCTTAAAAAGCCTACATAGCCATGAATTGTACTGAGCAAGCCTCAATAAAAGTATGTAAAACCTTAATACTACGGTGATAGTGTCATGTGAGGATGACATTTCTTGATGGATGATATTACAAATCTGTTGAGGTAAATGCCTTTAAATGTACATTTTTAAGAAGACTGCTGACTTGGTGTTATAACACAGTTAGAGGGCAGCAATGAGTGATGTTTGTTTATTTGAGCTTTAGCATGTTGTCAGCTGGTAGTTCCCAAGAATTGACAGCTAGGATTGAATATAGCTAACAGGCCAGAAGAGGCATGTTATAGGACCAATAAATTGTTTGGTACACTTTACTGTAGGGTCCTATCCATAAGGTTGTACATGACATGTACATAAGCCTTTTATGACGATTGACATTAACCTACATAGACATTTATAAAGGTTTATTCTAACAAGTGTCATTACTTCTGGGGTGAAACTGAGAACTGCCTTAATGGCGAGTGACGCTTGTGGGAATAAACCTTTACAAATGTTAATGTAGGTCAATGGCAATTGTTATAATAGACGTATGTACATGTCATGTAGCCTTAGGAACGCTACTCTACAGTAAAGTGTTACCCATTCTTCATTTTAATTGTTTATATTTAATATATAATCGTCAGCTAAAATGTCTTAAAAGTGAGACTTAGTCTTGGTTTATATGATCCATTCTGTTGCTTTGCAGTGCTATAAAACAAATTGCTTGTGATGCATATGGGACTTTGAATGAGCAGTAGTGTGACTGGGCAACAGGGGGAAAGGCATAATGATTATATAAATTGATTATTCAAGTAGTCGAGTAATCAAGTAATATAAATAACCCTTAGTTACAGCCCTACATCAAAGCACACATGCAGACTCACTAAGTTGCACACTCAATAAGGTCTCTCCTTCCTCAGGAAATGAGAGGAATGCTAATACTAAGGCTAAACTAATGCTATGATCCAATGCGATGGCACACAGGGCAATGAACCCCCCTAAAATAGGAAAAGGAAGAACAAGCAGCACTTAACTATAATTACAGTCCCATCTCAGTTCTCGCAGCACAGCTAAAGATCTGCACCAAAGAGGCTGGGGGGCATTTCCAACCCAACACCATCCTGGGACAGCACTGCTTTAAGATATTCCGCCCCCACATCCAAACCAATAGGCCTAGCGATCTGCATTCGCCAAAGGAGCTGCTAATTGGTCAAACAGGAAAAGCCCTCGTTTCTTAACAGAACACGTTCTGAGCAATCAGGCCAACGGCAGGACGGTCGGGTGACCCGCGGGTGATTGGGCCGGGCGCCGGGGTCACGGTCAGGTCATCATAACCTGCCCAAAAGCGAAACAGATGGAGGGAAGAATCAGCAATCTACATCTCGTCGCTCTGCTTCAGAGGAAGGATTACGCTGTGTTGAGCCCTGTCGTAAGCCTCGGCCCTGTTTTCTTTTTGCAGAAACTGAAAACCTCGTCACTCCGGTACATCCGAGCTTGTCTGTGGATGCTGCCTTCAGTGGATGTACATTAAAATGCTAAGGCTGAGGGTTAAGCCCCTAATCTCAAAGAGAAACTCGCCGACTCCGATTCCGTTACAGTGGTGGTGAAAGGAACCGGGAATGTCTACAACATAACAATAGCCATTTTGTTTATTAACCAAAATTTCCAATGAACATACAGCACTTAGCTATAGGATGTCTTGGGGTGGGGGTGGGGGGTGGGGGTGTTTACCAGGGGGTAGTTCCTCTAAAAAAAACCCTAGAACTATTTGGTCTGAAAGCACCTATTGCTGTACCAGAACCAAACCAAGGGCAGATGTTTTACTGCTTTACAGCATCTAGGCTTGGGCCTCACTAACATTAAAGCTTCTTTATTTTTTTATTTTACATTTATCAGCTGTTCCCTTACTTTGATTATAGTCTAAAGGGAAAAAATAAATCAACACTGTAGATCCTGTACTGGCATCAAAATAAATGGTAAAGATATGACTCAGGTTGCAGGCTCAAAAGCCTAAACTGAAGTGACCAGATTTATATTTTCTATTAAACAGTTTCCAAGGTAAGAAAGCATCTAAAAAAAGTTAGATTTTTGGGTGAACTGTGCTTTAAAGCAGTAGTTATGCTAATGTTTCCACCTTCAAAGAGGTCTAACAATATTCTACTAAATCATATAAACTGATCAGCCATAACATTAAAACCACTGACAGGTAAAGTGATGAACATTGACTATCTAGTTATTTCATTAAAAATGGCACCTGGTGAAGGGTGGGATATACTAGGCAGCAAGTGAACAGTCAGTTCAAGTGCATGTGCTGGAATGATGTATGTGGGGAGTGAAGGCTAGCCCATGTCTTCCGATCCCAAAGAAGAGCTATTGTGGTTTATAAAGTGATTGCTGACTCTGATAGAAAGGGGTCAGAACACACAGTGCAGAACAGTCAGAGCTGTTACCGTAGCAGGAAGGACCTGCTCAATATAAGGTAGGTGGTGCTAATGTTATGGCTGGTTGGTGTATGTTTTTTTATATAATGTTAGCTAAAACGATTTTGTCTTATAATGCCTCGCAAGCACCACTACATCATGAATTTTAATGTAAAATATAAAAGTAAAAACACATTTGCTTCAGGCTGAACGATTATAGCAATTCATTGTAGAACAATATCATAGGCATGGTCTGTGTAACTAGTTTGTGTAATAACTCTCCGTGAGGTAGTTTAGGAATAAAACTTAGACATCTGGTCCCTATTCCCACTACTGTGAGCAATTCTGACTCAGTACATTTCTCATAAATAACATTTTCTATATAAAACAACTCTAAATGACTTATTACACCTTAACAATTAAGACATGCAGACATCAGGAATTCCCCTTTTACACCTGAGGATTTATATCAAGCAGAAGCATGTAAATGTGAGTGAATCTGAATAGAACTGCAATAATAACACTATGTATCGGAGTTCCCTTTTATGTTCCTTGGTACAAAGTGTGTTTTCCCAATCCCTTTTGCCTAAAATACACAGAAAATTGCTGTTGTTCCACAAAGACGTTGCTTCTGTGCTCAGTACAATGATATTTTGAAATGTACCTCTTTTCAAGAACATTCACCATTTACTTTTATTGCTAAGCAGACGTCCAGAATATTCTGGAAGTGTGAGAATTGAAGTCCCGAAATTTCTAGAATTGTCCAAAATTTTGTAGAACTTTTCTGGAAACTTTATGAAATCTTTTAGAACCTTCTAGAACTTTCTGGGCCTGTCTATACATGCAAAATATTTGTGGGCTGTGGTCTTAAAATCAAAGTTTGTGATGAATATAGTTGTTTTTACATAGGTTTTAGACAAGCAGTTAAACATTACATTTAAAGCCAGGAACAAACATTTTGAACAATTTTTAATTTTTACTCAACACTAATTAAACGCACACTAATTAGCACATTACTGTCCAGTGACCTCTTTAAAAAAATCATATTTATTTTTACAGTTAGAACTACTTCCAAATTCTTTGGCCTGGCGTGTACATCTACAGCAGCAGATAATAAGACAACTGGTCTGTACAATTGGTCTATAGTGCCCTGTAGTGTATTCACATGGTGTTTGGTCACTGTGGCGGTCAAAAGACCTTTCTTATTTCAACCAAGTCTTGAAATGAGCTTGAAATGGCAAACTGTAACCTAGTCCGCCTGATTGAATCACCCAGCACAGGCCGGCGTCCTGCGGAACGTTTTCCCAGCATGCACCAGTGCCCCTGTCGTCCGCCTGTCTGCCTTCTCTTTTACTTTCATACTTTCTATTTTTGAGATTTTTTGTTTGCTTGTTTTTTTCCCCTGCTTATCACGCCATCTGGAATTCAACTCCACGGTTCTGATAAACATGGGGCACCACTCCGTCTCCCCCACCCACCCACCCACCCACCTCTCTCTCTCTCTCTCTCTCTCTCTCTCTCTCCCTTTCTTTCTTTTTCTCTCTCTCACTCACTCTTTCTTCCCCTAACTCATGAAGGCAGTCTTTCTCTCATTCTTTCTCCCCCCCCTCCTCTCTCTCTGGGAAGTAACTGTGATTTAACACAAGCATGACAGTGCGGGCGCGAGGCTTCCAGCATGCGAAAACAAACAAACAAACAAGGCTGATAAGTTTGAAATATGTAAAGCATCTTATCTTCACAAGAAAAAGAAAAAAAAATGTGTAAAATGGTAAAATGCTTTCCAGCTCAAAAGAGGAGGGAGCTCAAAGACACAAATCTGAGGGTCACTTCCCTGTAGGCAGTTCAGAGCACGGCCTTTCTCTCTAAGGTCAGCAAAAGGGTAAGTAGAGGCTATAACTCTCAACTGTTTAGCAAATGAATCATTTACTGATTTTTTTTGGACAATGAATTAATGAATCCACTTCAAAATAAAAGTCCAAAAACAAATTTGCACCAATAAGAAAACTTAACCAAAGAAAAATTAGGCCCTTTCCAAGATACCCGAATAAAAAAAATTAATAGGAAGTTTTTAAAATATTTATACAAAATATGTAAAAACACTAAATGCATTTAAAAGTTCAAAAACATTGAAATTTTTTTTTTTTATTAATGTATTTTTCAAATTGTCAACTAATCGCACATTTTTTGAAAAGTTAAATATTAATCAATAATTTTAAAAAAATGTTTTATTAAAAAACAGCTATACTCCATTTTCCTCTAAAGTGCCACCAGAAGAAGGCAATGGAAACCAAGTAGTAGTATTTGTGCAAACAACATTATTGGTGCATTTTTTCCCCTTGCTCATAACCTCACTCTGTAAGCAGTGGATGGTACTGATTTACTACCTCACTACTGTAAGACTTTACTGAATAAGCCCATAATGAAGTTAAGAGCATTCTGACGATTCTCCGTCCATTACTGTAAACTCTTGCAGTGACTATGACAGACAGCGATTTACCCAGAACCACAAGCTACGCAGAACTGATGCCAGTGAAGCAAGAGAGCAGAGCTAGAGAGCGTGTGTGAGGAACCGAGAAACAGAGCCACGGGGGACCACCGCACAGCAGCAGTACATGCAGAACACTTGGCGAGGAAGGAGAAAGAAAAATGAAAGATGAACAGAGAGAGTGAGATAGTTAAAGCGGTAATTTGGTCAAAAAATGAGATTTGTTAAATATATCTCATAGTCAAGACTGTTTGGGGTTTTACACTGCAGTTAAGTTTAGATCTAGTGACTTAACCAAAAAAATGAATTTTTAAAAGAATTGATTTATGATTTTTTTTTTTTAAGATTTCTGCGTGAAATGTTTATATTTTTCTGATATTTCCAACTTTTATTTAATTTGTCTTTATTGTGTTCTGGAAGAGCAGAATGTACTGTAATACAATGCTAAAATTAAAAAGTTTTAACCCAAACTTACATTGTTCTGAATGTACCTTATGTTTAAGCTTAAAGAAATACAACAAAGCAAAATGTTATATTTTTCTAACACAGGTAGGTTTTTAACATGGTTTTTGTATGAGCATCGGCAGAAATGTACATAAGAAATATTAGATATCGGCATCAGCCTTCAAATCCCACATCGTTGCATCCCTATTGATGACGTGTCACTATAAGGTTTACATGTGTGTTAATTTGTAATTTTGTGCCAATATTTACAAATATAAGCCTCAATCCAGACAGGAGCCATATATAAGGAAACCACTGCATAATATTCTTCACAATAGGATAAGGAATGAACACGCAAAAGTTATGAATGCAGGAATTCTGAATGTAGCATATTCTGGCCCTCAGAACTCAGTGAGATTATAGAGGACATGCAGCTTTTGTGTGAATGTTGTCAATAACATAAAGCGAGCAGACATATTGGGATATTCTGCGTAGATTCGGCTCAGAATAGTGTCTGCAGTTTAAGAGAAGACAGATATGCTTTAGAGATGCAAACACAAAATCTGAAAATGGTAGGCACAGTCAGCATTACTGCCTGTAGTGTTACACCTTAATATCAGCAGTAGACATCTTAGGTGATAATACTTAACAGCTTTAATCCACTGAGGTTGGAAAGTGGCAGGTGACAGCATGATTTTTGCCTTTCTTTGATAACTGAGACCTGCTTATGGGCCCCCCAAATCAGGCTAAATCATCACACACTTGCCTACAGCCTTGTCAAGCCCAAACAGACTTACCTGTGATGTTTCTGACATAAAAATGGACAAAAGCACAGACTAAATTCAGACTTTGAGGCCTTATATGGACAAAAGTGCACACCAAATTCAGGCTTCAAGGCTCCAGCAGTGTGTCACTGTATCAGAAACTGATTTGGGGAACACTGTGAAAATTAGACATTCTGCCTTAATCACTACATTTAAAATGGGGAAAACGGTAGAGAAGCAAGGAAGATAGAGGAAAGAGTGGAGACAGAGAAGCCTTGAGTGCAAGAGCTCACACAGAGGGAAGAGATAGAGATAAAGGCCTTGCAGCCATGTGGGTGATTCCAGCCTCGGTCAGGTGTGTCCAAACAGCAGCGCTGAGAGACAGACAGGCGGGCAGACTGGCGTCAGCGGCCACACGCGTGTGCCGCTGCGACGCACACACGCCAAGGGCCCGCATACCGCCGCGCCCACACACACACGCACAAAAGGTGCTCAGTCTGCATCACGCACCACAGGCAGCAGCAATGCCAAAAATTTCAACACAGACAAAAGGTGGAGTGGGGGTGGGGGCGGGTGGCATGGGGTGAAGGAGGAGGTGAAGAGAGCACTGAGAGCAGAGTTCAGAACTGTCCCGGGCCAACCTGAATGACATGGGATGCGCCAAAATGAAATTGCTTGGCAAATTTCAAACGTTAACTGTAGTTAACACCTTGGCATAGTGGTTGAAATAATGAATTTTTGCATTTTACATTGTAAGTTTACACAATAATTCATGTGTAAAATGCACAGAGCATAAGAAGGTAAAAAGTTATATCCTCAGCCAGGATGGAGCAATATTTAGGTGATTCTGGGATCCTGATGGAGAGCAATTGTGGAGAGTAGGTAGTAGTTTGGTAAACTTATGATTACTCAGTTAAAATCCCTTAAAAAAACACATAAAATGCATGTTCTTAATGAATAAGCTTAGTGATTTGTTAGCAATTTGAATGGATGGTGGGTTGGAATACTGACTACTGACTGGGCCTTTGGAGCCAGTGCCCAGGGGCCTCTGACTGCCAGCTGAGTGTGTGAGCTTGTTGAGCCTAGACCATACGTTCTGATGTGGTCTGACTGCTTCAGAGAATCCCACAGTTGGATGTCAGGTGAATAATTAAGCCTTGATTTAAAAAAATAACTAGATAGAATAAGAAAAAAATGGTTTTTCAGACCCGGCCCCTAACATTTGCGGTTTTAAATTTAAACGGGGTGTTTTAGAAATGGGTTGCTACCATTTACTCCTCTGAAAAGAAGAGAGGGAATCCTTGTATGAAATCCTCACAAGAAAAGCATAAAAACAAAGTACTTTTTATTCAAATTTCTACATTTTAAATCAGTCCAGATACTAACTTCAAGTTAAATCACTCTTCAGTTCATAACTTACTGCATAACACTACAGCTTCAGTCTAGTGACTAAACAAACGACAGTAACTCCAGAATGAGAGTATATATCTATAATAAGCTTGCAGTTAAAGTGGCTAGTATGTCTCATCTACGCATGGCTGGTGGTACTGCTGACAAATGACGCCATGTTAAGATGTTTTAATGATGTGTTGCTTTTCCTGGGCTTTACATAGCCACAACCCTCAGTAAGCGGTTTTTGCGTTTTATCCGCATCTTAATCTTTGCTTAGGCTGAAGCATCTCTTAAACTGAAGATAAAAAGCAATAAGGTGTTTGATAGGGTGAGATAGTGACTAAATACTAGTGTTGAATTACTTGTATCTTAATGTGACTCAATCTCATTTGGTCTGTGCTCATATCACCAAAACCATCTACAGCCTGTGCGTTAAGATCAGCTTCTCAATGAGCGCAGAACAAACAGTCAGCATTCACAAATAGCACTGAGATGATGAAGCTCCCAAGAACCGACACAACAACAACAACAACAACAACAACATCATCAGTGTCAACAATCAAGGCCTATCTAGGGACAGGTCCTAACTGGAGACTGGAGACTTTGTTTGTTGTGTTGGACTTATTTTTTAGATTATTATCTTAGATTAATTTAGATTTAAATGTAGAATTAGTGTGAGTTATACAACGTAGCAACAGAAGCTAACCTGCATCAGTGCTTTTAGTGGAAGTTTACAATATCTTAAACTGTAAAGATGTAATTAACTTATTTTAAAAATATTTTCAACATCATTAATCATACACATATTATATGTGTGTGTGTGTGTGTGTGTGTGTGTGTGTGTGTGTGTGTGTGTGTGTGTATATACATCTGCCATAACATTATCAGAGTAGCTCAGAACCTTATGTTTGCCCATTTTTTCCAGCACATCAACTTTAATAGGAAGGAAGCCCTAAAATTACAGCTACAGGTCCTAGTGTACTTCATTTAAGCACCCATATCCTACATTTTTTTTGTATTTTTTGTTTTCTGCCTTTTGGGTGCTTTGATTTAGCAAACCATAAGTCAATAATGGTCACAAAAAATCTTTACTTTAATTTTTAAAAATATAGAAATATTTTGAATTATTTTGCAAATATGTGTTCATAACTGGCTGGCCTGTGAATGGGCAGAGCTCATCTTCAGTGGGTTAAAATTATAAATATAAGTAAACTACACAAACGCAGTGAATTGTTTTGCATCTACATTTGCATATGCGGACCGCATGGACCGGGGGAGTAGATGGAAGATTCAGAAATGTCAAGATTGTTAAGAAAGTAGAAACCCATGTTCCCCAAACTGTGCTGTTCTCACCAAGATATTACTTTTTTGACCCTGGCAAAACACACTTACTGCCCATCTCACAGTTTTAAACAATTTTCTTAAAAACAGTTCATGTGTTTTTATTCCAGCCATATCCAAAAGTTTGAGTACCCGAATCCTTGATTTTCTGAGTGATGATAAGCACACGCCTTCTATAGAGAGGCGCTGTCGGCACATTGTAACTTTTGTTTCTGTGCTTTATTTAAAATAGAAAAAAAACAAAAAAAACAACGCGGCCTGAACTAAAGTTATGGAACATTTTATTTTATAACTGAAATACATCAAAATTGGGCACTAGCACATGTACAAAGGTGGTATATTTAAGTGTTACCTGTAGAACATGTGTTAACAGTTTATATAATTTTTAACAGTTTATACACATTATATATAATTAAAGTTCTTTTTTATAACATATCTTCATTCATTTTTCCAGGCAGAATAAATTGTATTTCTCATTGTAAAGATTGTTTTTTTTTTTTTCTGATTCTCATTTGCAAAATTTACAGCAGTTTCAGCTCTGAGCTAGTATTTAATCCAGGTTAGGGGCCAAGGCACTGACCAGTGTTACTGACTTCATGACTTCAACTACATTACATGGAGCCAACCTCAAATGAACGGTCAGCAGCAGCCTCTCTCTCTCGCTCTCTCTCTCTCTCTCACATGCATGTACGCTCGCAAGTTTTCACTGTATTAGAATATATTATTTTACATATATCTGTAAAGGGAAAGAGCATGTCTTTACAGTAAGGGAAAGAGGATGTCTGAATGATAGCAGCAAATGAAAAATGCAGTAGAATTTGCAGATGTTGATTTTGATTTGTGTTGAACCCACCCACTCATGGAAATTATAAATGTTTTTTTTTTTTAAAGAATATACTATATCTGCATACAGTAAATGGCACCCAGCATTAACACACTTTATTTTAATGCTTTCCGTTTAATTTTTTGTCATGTCATATTTGTCGAGAAATTTTTCAAATGGTGAGAGATATGGCAAAAAGTAGAATGTCCTATAATTTCATGATATGCATGACATTTTTGCACAATATGCATCAAAAGCTTAATTTTTAATTCATTTTAAATTTATATATATATATATTAAACAAATAGTAATTTTAATTATATGTAAAGCTATTTAATATATAAAGTTATGTATGATAATTAAATTTTTTATTTTATTTATTTATTATTTTATTATAATTTATTATGTTTACACTAAATCCAGTGAGAGAAAAATAATTAACCTCTGTATGAAGAGACGCATACTGTTTAGTACATTTAAAACAATAACAATAAATATCATCTAAACGTCTTCTTGCCCATCCCTAAATCAAAGTGAAGTGATTAAATGGCATTTTTTTGTTGTTGGTTGGTCTTGGGGTTTAATATTTTGTGATGTAAAAGAGAGCCGCAGCTTCTCAGAATTAGACAAACCCTCACATTTAATGTTGGCCTACTTCTGAAAACACAGAAGCTCACTAACATTAGAATAAACGCGAGTAATAAATAAACACTACATTGTGATTTGATGTATGCTAATTTAACCATTTCCACACCTCCTCCAGGAAATTCATTATTTACATTTACATTATCCAGCGCCTACTTTATCTCATCAGTCCTTCATTAAATGAAATGAAATCAGGAGCTGCTGGTGGAACGGAACTGAACAAACCGTGAGAGGGCTGCAGTGTCAGGAACCAAGCTTGTGTTCTCCTAACGTCTTATAATCAAGGAAATTATTTTAAAAGGTAAAAATTCCAGCTACATTTTCACTGTGCGTCTTTATTCATGTGTATTCTTATGCGATGTAGTGTATTTACCTGCAACACACACTTCCTGCCCCGATAAACTGTTTTAAATCATTTTCTGCAGGTATGTGTTCATAACATGCAAAGGTTGCAAAAGTTTGGGCGCCCCTGGTCAAATGACATTGTGTCGTTGGTTTAAGTAAATCATAATTTCACATTCTTAACAGAGAGTCCACGTCTGTAATACACAAGTCAATCTGTGCATAAGTTAAGTACATTTAACAATTGCTAACAAATAGAAATTTTACACCAAAATTTGCAGAAAAGGGTCATATTTTAGTGTGTTCCCTATAGAAGATTTACATTGAATGGTCAAGAAAGCACCGCATGATGTAACAGAATAGATGTTCACATGTGTGAACAGCTGCATCAAAAAAATCTAAATTTTAAATTAGAGGGGGTGGGGAGGGGAGGGGAGGAGGTGCTCAAGTTAAAAGTTTAAATAACCGGATTAAAATTGTTAATAAATGTTGTTAAATATTTTTGTGAAATTAATCATTTATTTAAAAAAACAAAATGAAACCTAAACAAACCCAAACATTTTATATGCTATTTTATATAAAGTATATAATTTACTATATAAATACATTACAATATATCATGTTTCTATAATAAATATATATATATATATATATGAAATATGAGTAAAACTATAATCTTAATTATAAGTTTATGCCATTATGTTTAAAAATAAGGAGTGTAATAAATGTGTCAGCCCTACTGCCAGGGAAAAAAAAGAGCAAATTCAAAGAGTTTCAGATGGGAACAAAATCATTAGGTGTTTAACTTTCCCTCAGAACACTCAGAATACTTCATAAGCATTTGTCGCCATCTAGCGGACAGCAGCTCTAGACCGTCATTATAACTTTGCTGCCCTCTTGTGGTCAATAAGAGCTTCTGCCTTTGAATTGAAATATGAAGGATTTTTATGTGATAAATAAAAAAAATTCTGTGCAAGAATGTATTTATAACCCCTGCAAATAAATGTATCATTGGCAAAAAGAACTGAATGTAAAGCGATAGACTCTGAGAAGAGAGGGAGTAAAAGAGAAAGGTAGGATGAAATGGAGAAGTTAAAGGACACACAATCACATTTATATCTGGCTTATCATATCCATGTCTCCACGCTGAGGAGCACATCTGTTATGAGTTATTAGGCCTCAGCGAAGCCTGGCGGCCCTGCGGGTCCCCCCGACGCCCTGACTCAAATCCAGCTCAACTCCTGAACTTCCGACACGATCGGGGTCAACGCTGCTGCCCCCGGCCCACAGGGAACACACCACAGCTGTTTAATCAGGGCTGAAGGGGCCAAGTATACTATAAAAATCTCACAAATACACACACATACACACACCTCACGCTAAATAAGTCAAGGAAACGATTGACTTGGTGCTGAAGGAGGAGGGGGGCTACTTCCAGTTCAAATGGAGGCAATACTGTCAGTGGGAAATCAAGGCTTATGGCACCTTTCCTACACCAGCTTATTAACTGTTATTCGGGCTGACTTGCTTGATTACACCAGTCTCTTGAGAGCGTTCCTGTCCATTTTAGCACAGTCTTCCACTAACTAAATGTGCTTCATGTCCAAGTAGAGCACAACACAGACACTCCCACATTATACAATGGCAACTGTAGAGAGCACAAGGTCAAATGTGTGTACGGCAGACATGATGTAACACCAGGACACTTTGACTGACCAGCAAAATCCCCAAGCTTTAATCCCAGTTGTCAGGACCGAAGGCAAGGGGGCATGTAACCAAATGTTAGAACACACACGTTGGGCCTGCGCTGCTACAACGTATGTGGTTTCCATCTACAGAGGGTTTTCTAACCAGGAAGATGTCATCACTACAACTTTTAAGCAGCATACATACGCCCTCCTGGTGGTCAGTGGAGGCCACTTAGCATAGGTGGTTCATGGAAGGACAACCTGTGAACTGGCATGGGTGTAATTAGACATTTAGGCTGTGTCCCAAACAACCCACTTTCATACTTTACACACTACACTACTGATTGCACTGCAAATGATGTACTTTTTTTAACATAGCCTGCTATTTAATGTGGTTAGGCACTTTTGGAGTGAAGGAACCTTTTCATGGTTCTTAGAACCGTTGGAGGAAGCTGGAGGAATATTTGTGTATCCCTACTGCAGGAACTGAGAACGATTATAGTTATTAGAACATTAGGCACTTTAGGACCAAACGGCTCCTGGGACTTCTGGAGAGGAACTACTCATTGGGGAGCTCCCCTGAGAATTACACACCTTCAGGGGTGTTTCTTTCTATTTTCCCCTACACTACCTGTTGGTCTCGATTAGCAAGTGTTTAGCATGTGACATTCTGTTCACAAGGGCAAGGTCCTAAACCACTAGGCCACCAGTGCCTATGTGTGTTCCCACCACAGGAATTAAGATAATAATGCTTAAACAACATTTTGAGTAACTAGTCTATCTCCTACCTTAGGTCAGGTGCTGTCTCTGCCTGTAGGTAGCAGGTAGGGTTTATCATGTGTCTTTGAGACTCAATGAACAGAGCAAAATGTCTTAGTGGGAAGTTTTGGCAACTCTTTGCTGAGGAATGTAGCTAAGAAAAGTTGCTAAGTTGGCATCAGTGTCAGAAACTGAACACAATGACAAAAATGATATTTGACCAACCTTGAAAAAATTGTATACATGTGTATGGGTAAAATGTAAGTGTGTGCTGGGCTGGTGTGGACTTTTTCTTAGAACTAGACCACTGACAAACATGTTTGACTGATAGACATACAATATTTGACATAATTAACTAAATTGTTTAAATGTCTTATTTCCAAGGTTATGGTGTCCAGGTATTGTTATGGGGGGGGGGGGGGTATGTGGGGGTAGCTCAGGGGCTGGTTTGTGGGTGTCACAGCATAAAAATACCACTTTTTTATTAGTGAGGTGTTTCGTCTAATATATATTACAATTACTACATTGCTGTATGGAGATACGGAGCCATTTGGGTGGCTCTTATAGAGGAGAAGGTTGAGAATGTACACATTATAGAGGTATTGTGCTTCAGCAGCTCTATAAGTAGCTTCTTTCTGCCATCCATTAATGTTTTCCATCTAAAAAACTTGCATCATATATGACTTCAGTCCTGTTAAAGAGGGAGGAGTGTGCAAATGCAAACACACACACACACACACACACACACCCTAAGTGATGCCAGCCAGGCTTAGATCAAGTTTGAAAGCCAGAGCAAACATTTCCAGCCTCTCCTTCTTGGAAGCTCACTCTTTCACTCTGCATTCACCCAGAAACTCTACCAGTAATTCGGGCATTTTCGGAGTTGAAGTTACTCAACCCCAAACCAAAAAGCTAATTCTGTTGGATGTGTTCCTGTGTGTAGTGTGCATACACTCCTGTGAATCAGCAGATACGTCAACACAACAAAACAGGCTCTGTACTAAAGCAGGGAATAGGAATCTGTGTCTAGTAAAAGGGCCAATAAGATGGAAAATCTAACTTTCCACACATTTTTGAGCTTGATGCAGTACATTAACATTGCTAATGTTTTAAAAAATGACATTGTCTCTTCTGTCCATACAGTCCATTAACGTATGTCAATTTTAAAAGCTAATAATTGCTTGTTATGGAAAAACTCTTATATGATGTGACAAATCTAATACCCATGTTCCTACATTCAGGTCGGCCCTGTTATAAGCCCAAGTTATAAGGGGTGAGTGCTTTGTAAATGTGGTACAAATGGCACAGTACCATGCAGTCAATCAGACCAGAGATCATTTATACATATTAGTTGTACCCCCCACCCACAAGTCATCAAACAAGTCCCCCCCCCCCAAAGTTACAAAACATTTCCTCCCTGGTGCTTATTACCCTAACCATCCTAAAAACCACCACTTCCCCACAACCTTCATTTGCCCAACTGCTTCTCTGGTTCTCTGCATTCTGGCCCTGCCCTTTTGTCCATTCTACTCCAAACTATTCAAGAGGGGTTTGAAAACCCATTAGAAAACAGTAGTGTTGTTAACAGTGAATGAAAGCCAGTTAGCATTACATCAATACAATCTGGTGTCTAGTCATTGCTTGTAGTTACTGTTAGCACCATCAAACTGGTCCTTTAAGGAAAGAGTGAATTACAGAACCATACCCACTTGAGATACAGGGCCATGAGTACACAAGTTCCACTGGCAAGGGTCCGGTGCAAAACACACTGACTCATTCATTGCTCTCTTTCACCCTCCTGCTTTCACTCACTCTCTCTCTCACACACACACACACACAAACACACACACTTATTTAAGGGCTGCAGCAGCAAGCACCGAAGTAAAGGCTGATCTCAGGCTTCATCATGTCTGGAGTGTGGACTGGGCTTCTGCTTGGTGTGTGTACCTATGTGTATGTGACAGCTCAATGGCAAGGACCTCCAGGTCTCCCTCAACCTCGTCATCATCATGATCATGATCATCATCATCAGACAGAGGAGTTGGTAAGTTTGCATTAACTTGATGG
This sequence comes from Arnoldichthys spilopterus, assembly GCA_037974385.1. Lineage (NCBI taxonomy): Eukaryota > Metazoa > Chordata > Actinopteri > Characiformes > Lepidarchidae > Arnoldichthys > Arnoldichthys spilopterus. The sequence continues at coordinate 18,232,730 of JBBPDA010000132.1, read as the reverse complement.
ATTATCAAAATCGCCTCCCCTAGGCTTCAATTCAAGCCCCTGTCTAGTTCATCTTCTGATATTGAGAGTGCTCCTACGTTCCAAACAACAAAGGTGCCAAAATAGGTTGCCATAGAAGGACCTCTTTATAAAGAGCTTTAAAGGAGCTGTTCAGTGAAAAATCCTGGCAAGGGAAATCATCTAGAATGAAATATACCCAATATTTCTCATTCTGTGTAAACATATTTGAAGAATATTCAGTTTATTTCGGCCTATTTTTTTTATTTTACTTGATTACTTGAAACTGTCATAATTTTTGGTAGATCACTTTGCTTATCTACCAGCAGAATAAGACTTTTCTCTAGGTCAAACGTCTGGAAATACGTTCCCAAAACATTCTTACTAGAATCTCATACTGAGCCATAAAGTATCAGCTAGAGTTAATATGGTATATAGACCTTCTGTAAAGTTTGTATGACAGTCAGTTCTTGGAGTTGGAAAAATCTGTGATCATAAGGATCTGAGTCACTTTGACACACACCGAGTTGTGATGGCTAGACGATTGGGTGGGAGCAAGACTTGTATGCAGTGTTTATATATCTAACAAAAGTGATTAAGGAAGGACAACCAGTGAACCAGTGACAGGGGCATGGGCACTCAAGGCTCACTGATGCATGTGGGGCGCGAACGCTAGCCTGCCTGGTCCGATCCCACATAAGAGTTGCTGTGGTTTAAAAAAGTGAACGCTGACTCTGATAGAAAGGGGTCAGAACACACAGTGCACCACAGTCAGAGCTGTTTCAGCAGCAGGAGGGACCTACTCAGTAATTGGCAGGTAGTGTTAATGTTATGGTTGAACAGTGTTGATGCGACTGTATGACGTTTGACAACATTTTCTTCTTGATTATGAAGGTCTCCTGCCTGTGAGATAGGTGGTGGTACAGTGCTGAGATAAACCATTAGGCAGGAAGAACCAGAGAAGTCTGTGTTGTACAGAATAGTTCTACTAAGCATAAGTTGGACCTTATGCACCTTATACATTTGATTTTGTTCAGTATAAGCAACTGCAGCCCTATAGTGGCAATTCCACCGGAGCAATAGATATTTCTTTTATATATAATTCATATAATTATGGCTACTGTGAAAACTGGTCATTGAAAGTTTTAATGCTGAGTGTTTGTCAATGTGAACACACCACAGCGTACCACAACGAAATGTGAGCTGATGTGGGCAGCACCCAGGGAGCAGTGCTTGGGGAAGGTACCTTGTTCACAGTACTTGTACCGGTCCAGGATTTGAACCGGCAACCTTCAGGTCACAGAGGAAACTCCCTAACTGTTACACCACAACTGCCCTAATAGATTTAAGGCTTTTATGAAGTTGCTGGTTGTTCAAATGTATCACCCATACATGCATTTAGAGTTTTGCATATATCTAACCACAAAATGTTGGACGTGGTTGTATGCTTACACATTCGCAAGCGTGAGTTATTCCCTGAATGTAACAAAACCCATGTACTAAAGCAGGTAACAGATACCTTTTCTTAATGCTCCAATCATGTCTCGCAGCTATGTACTTTGACGGCGTGGGCGGAGTCTAGAATAAATAATAAAAACCTACATGTTAATTGCCTAAACAAATTCATTTAAATGATAAATACTGAAAATAATTCCTAACCTTAATATGAAGCACCAAAATGTTGTGAAAACGAACAAATATTAACACATTTATTGTTTTATGTTTTTTCATAGAAACAAAACATGGGCAACAGCGAGGTAAGGAAAATGTGCCAAAAAGGCTCTGCTGGCTAAAGTCCTTCTACCTGTCTTTTCAGTGCTCAATGGACTCCACAGACACACACTTTAACAATCATACATAGTTCAATGGATCCTGTATACTGCCCTGCGATGGGTTGGCCTCCTGTCCTGGGTGTACCCTGCCTTAGGCCCGCAGTCAGCTGGGATTGACTTCCAGCTTTCCCGCGACCCGGAAACGGAAGAAGTGGTTAAGAAAATGGATGGATGGATGGATGGATCCTGTATACATGGGCTCTGATTTGTATAAAACAGTACATGTGGTCAAAAAATGCATTATTCAAATAGCCAAGTGGAACACAACATTTGACTGGCCAACCACATCGTAGCACTCAATTAGCAATTCACTGCGATACACTGGCAATCTATCCATGGTACTTTCTCCATTCTGCAGAGCTGGGATAAGCTGTGGCACCACCTAAACCTAACCCAACCCTACCTACCACCCCACCACCCTTCCTCTGAGATAACCTGCTAAAAATGAATGGTTGAATTAATGAATGAGTGCAAAGTTCAACAGCACAATCAGACCCCGGCCTTAAACTCTTCACTCAGACTCATAAAGCTGCAGAAATTCAATAAACATTGCCTATTTACCAGAAGCATGTTGGATGCAATACAAGATATTTTCTCTCTCAGGTGGAGGTACAAAGTGTGAAGATAGACTGCAAGGTGGCGTCCCGATTTGCCCACACTGTCATGACCTCCAAAGTTCATAACAAAGCCAACATTTCAAAGGAAGTGTTCTTTGAAGTGGAGCTGCCCAAGACGGCCTTTATCACCAATTTCAGCATGTGAGTCACACTCTGCTTGTAATAGCTATAAAAAAATGACTAATGAATTCCTAATGAATGACTGACAGTGAATTACAGTTTGTTTTTTAAATGCAGGCATTGTCCAAGAAAACTAAATATCTCCATTTTGTCCCAAAAATGGACATTGAATAAAAAAGCTTTAGTTTACATTAGAAGTAAAGAATGTTTTCACTTTCCCTATAAAGTGACCAGTTTAAGTTTTTGTACAGTGATGCTATATGGCCTGTCTTATGCTTTCTGGTATATTGTATAGTGAGGGAAAATGCTTTTGCTCATCCTTTTGTCTCTCCATATACTTGTATATGGCTGAAATGACAAAGTTCACTTGGACTTTGACATTGAGATTGTATTGTTATTTGTTATTTGATGTACTTTCAGTGCATAAATCGACTTTGGATTCATGCACATATTTTTGACGCTGTATGAACAAAAAAAGAGTGCATTTGTAAGCACAGATTTGAGTAATGAAACTGACAGAGACACCACTGACAAGTGAAGTGAATATCATCTTATTATCTCATTACAACTGCATTAACTTAACAGTTATTTCTTGAGGATTATGAGCTGATAGCAGGACAAATGTGCTAGGGTAAGGATCTGAGGGCCAAACTGTGATGGCTAGACCAGGTGTGAACATCTCTAGAACACCAGATCTTGCGGGGTGTTTCTGGTATGCAGTGGTTAGTCCCTACCAAAAGTGAACCAAGGAAGTGACACGGCCAAGGGCGCCCAAGGATCACTAATGTGAAGTGAAGGTTAGCCCAATCCCACAAAAGAGCTACTGGGGTTTAAAAAGTGAATTCTGGTTCTGATAGAGAAGGGTCAGAACACACAGTTGGTATGGCAGCATGGGGTGATATATATAATAAATAAGGCAAGTGGTTTTAATATTATGGCTGATCTGTGTTTGTCTTTTACGACTTTAACTTTCTTTAGGCTTATAACTGTTTAACCCTATTTCTCTCTGATTTTAGGGAAATTGATGGTCAGACATATGTGGGCGAGGTAAAGGAAAAGGAGAAGGCGAAGGAGCAGTATGAGAATGCTGTGTCCTCTGGAGAGACTGCTGGCCTTGTTAAGTGAGTGAGGAAACAAAGGAAATAAACCTAGAAAAAAAGCCTTCATTCAGTCACTGTAAAAGTCACTTTCGTTGTTCCAGGGCTTCAGGAAGAAAGATGGAGAAGTTCTCTGTGTCTGTGAACATCGCTGCCAACAGCAACGTCACATTTACACTGGCATATGAGGAGCTCCTTCAGCGTCGTTTTGGCAAATACGAGATCATGATTAGAGTCAAACCCAAACAGCTGGTCCAGCACTTTGAGGTGCAGTAGGCTATGATAACATTTTCCTCTTTATTTCTTTCCCATTTGGGATATTTTATTTACACGTTCTTACCTGCAGATAGTTGCTGATGTCTATGAGCCACAAGGCATTGCATTCCTGGACACTAATGCCACATTCCTCACCAATGAACTGCTCCCTCTGGTGGACAAAACAGTCACTGACAGAACAGTAAGATCACTAATTTTAGGCTCTGTTGCCAATGCTATTTTTTTTTTTTTATATTTTACTTATTGCATTTTATTGTGAAAAACAGTCATAATTAATTTCTGCATGACAATGTTCCCACCTCTCCTTATCCCTTAGACAGGCTGTTTTCGTTACTGCGCCTTTAAGACCAACATATAAATAAAGTCTCTTTGATTAGATACCAGTCAACTCTAGTCAAGTAAAGTCAGTTTTATTTCAATAGCGCTTTTTATAACTGATGTTGTACTTTGGTCAGATGAATATGTGAATAGAATTATATATGAATAATATGAAATGGGATGTTCTAGTAGCCACATGTTGTTGACATGTTATTGGTGATATACCACAATGACAAATCACTGGCTGAATATCTAACAACAGACTTATAGCATGCAAAATGTGTTAGACTTGTGTTATACATAATATAATAAGGCAGAGTACATGGGTTTGCTTGCTTTCTTGGTTTGTTTTATTCTAGATCTCAACAGAAGCTTAAGTTATCCAAACTTTATAAGGCCTAGACAAAGAACATGACTTGGATTATGGATTCATAGCTGTTTTACAGAATACTGCAAATTAAATGCAAATGCTATTTAACACTTTTTTAGATAGTAGTGCCCCTTTGCTCAGTTAACCATAGTAATGTTGTTATAAATATATAAAAGACGATAATAATTAATTAACATTATTTAAAAGATTTTATGCTAACTGCTAACTAACTTTATAGCAAGCAACATTAGCATGAGTGGCTGAATTTTTCCTCTTTAAATCAGTTACATTTCTCTACATAAAATGAATCATTCAATCCATCGGTATTATACCTGATACTACATCAGACAAGAAGCTTTAGAGGGATTCAGTGTAGGCTTTGAGGTCACTTGGCTTTGGCTCCTGAGTCAAAGAAGTAGCAACCAATCTGTATACTGTATTAAAAATTGTACATACCATAGTCCTGATCTCCCATAATCCTCCTTTTCAGGCCCACCTGTCTTTCTCACCATCTCTGGATCAGCAGAGGCAATGCCCAGACTGTGATGTTACGCTGATAGATGGAGATTTCATCATCACATATGATGTCAATCGTGCACAAAATATTGGCGACATTCAGGTCCATTTGGATGAGAAGTACTATTGAGCAAAGATTCAGGCTAAAATCAGCCAATCAGACACTTTTCTTTACTCATTATTTGCAAATCTGTGTGTTTCAGATTGTGAACGGGTACTTTGTACACTTCTTTGCTCCAGTTGATTTGCCACGGTTGCCAAAAAATGTAGTTTTTGTGATTGACAGGAGTGGATCCATGCATGGCAAAAAGATAGAACAGGTGAGTTGTAAAGGCAGTATTTGTACTGGGATTAACATCATGACTTGCCACATAGTGATCTGAACTGTGGAAAAAATCTATTTTTTTGCAGACCCAAGAAGCCCTAGTGACCATTCTAGGTGACTTATATGAGGAAGACCACTTTGGCCTGGTCACATTTGATGACAATATTGAGTTGTGGAGACCTTCGCTGAGCAAAGCAACCCAGGAGAATGTAATGGAAGCTAAGGACTTTGTCAAAACTATAACAGCAAGGCACAGTGAGTAACAGTATGATGTATTTAACTGTATTATATGTATACTTTACTTTACAAAGGTATACCTTGCATCTAAGAGCTTTAGATGAAAGACCCAGTAATGATTTAATGAATCAAAATACCCTGAATTTGTCCCTGAGGCATTAACGGACATACAGTGTAGACTGCCATCATTCATGTCATGTAGTTCTCACTGGCCACGTTACAGTGTCTACCAACCTTATAGGTGTTCAGTTGCAGACTTAAGCCCATCTGTTAACAACAACATATTAACCCATTTCAGACCACAGCATGACTAGATATCACTTTGGTGTTAGTCTTTTCTTAGCACAGCAGTGAAATTGGCATGACAATGTGTGTGGTGCTGGTATAGGTGTATCAGACATAGCTGCTGGAGTTTTTACCCACATCATTCATTGAGAAGGGTAAGAAACTGAGCATTGATGATAGACCAGAGAATGGCTATCAAAGCACAAACTGATGGGCTAAAGTCTCTAGCTGTACAACAACAAGTTGTAGTTAATTTACTTTAAATCTGAAGTCTCAATATTCAGTCATAAGGAGAAAAAATGTTCACTGTTGAGGTGTATTAATGCGTGTATTTTTCCTCGGTTAGTGACGGATATCAATGCAGCTGTTTTGCGTGCTGTGGACATGTTAACTGCAGCCAAAACAAACAGCTTTCTCCCAGATAACAGTGCATCCATGATCATTCTACTGACAGATGGAGAGCCCACCTCTGGTGAGTCTGGGTTGAAAATGCATCTTTAAAATTAAAAAGCTTCAATATTACAGAATCATAATGGTTATATTACCATGAACTCATTAATGGTTAATGAACTCATATTAATTAAATACTGTATACAATGTAATACATGTTCTCCCAAGTTATTGGAATACAGCAAAGTTAGTCACTAAAATATGAATTATGCAGCAGAGATGAAAGCTTTTTATGAGGAGATACATAGGCTGACAAATTAATCATTTTTATATCAACATTACAAATAGGAAGAATTATCAAATTGCAAGAGCTTCAATTTTAATTATGTCCATTATTACTCAACATTAATACATCAACATCAAAAATAAGATACCGTATAATGCAGAGCTTGGGAACTGGTGATCTGACACATTCTATTTTATACTTATAGTAAAAGTCTAAAAAAAAAATGAAAGAAATGGAAGAAAGGATCACATTTCATTTGAACTAAAATCAAAATACTGGTTTAAAAAAGTCACAATTAGATATTTTCCCCAAATGGTTCAGCCCTAGTTTATAAAAGAAATAAGCTTGATTCAACAGTGTCATAGCCACAAGATTCTGGGAAAACAATAAAAAAATTAAAAATGAACTAAACACTGTAAACATTCACAAATGTACAGACAACATGCATTACTTACAACAACTGCAGTCAGTGTTACTGCTTGAGGTCACTCCAGGTCATGTATCTGTGGCCTCTGTTTGAGAACACACCCTGAGGAAAGGTCAGTAAGAGCTCTTTCTTTCTATTTATACACATTGGAGACATAATAGTCTCAGTGGTGTGGTGCCACTATGGTACAAATGGAAGAGATCTCACTTGTGCACTAGATTCAACACTAGCTCATGAGCTTGCCTTAAGACACAGACTTTTCCTCCCATTTTTTAAAATAAAAGTTAAAAAAGCTTCATATAGCACATTAATACTGTTCTGTCCCATTCATTACCATGTATGTATATGGAAATCACTGCACCTATTTACTATGAGGGCTGTTTCTGCCTAAACTGTTTTTTGAGGCACAAACCTAACCCTAGAGCCAATCAGAACAAAGAACATTTCCATATATCAGTCTTAAAGGCATAGCTAGGGCTGTCACAATGTCAGATCTTCTCTACATGCTAATCATGGCCAAAAGAATTCATAATAACAATATTTGGAATATATATATGCATAAAACGGAATATGCACACCATTGAGTACCTCCCACCTTAGCATAGCTCCACCCCTGTGTGTGTGAATAGAACATGTTAAACAGTGAACATATGTGTTCAAACTCTTGAAAGTAACAATTAAAGTTAATGGAGATTCAACATTACAGTTTATACACAATTATCTTTACACTCTGAGCTTTTTTTTATTTATTCTGTTCTACATTTGATGCTCAATCCATAAAATCCCACCATAAACACACACAAACACTTGTGAACATGCAAATACACTCAGAAGCATAAAACATGCACACACACATAAGGCAAACATGCTGTTTCTCATGCAACACTACATTACATGGCACGAATCAAAGCAAGCCAATGTTAGGAGCGTCTAATGAACATTAAGGAGCAGGAAGAAGCAATACTGCCACCTACTGCTGGAGTATGAACCCTATAGGTACTAGTGCAGGATTATTTGTGGCATTATCGTAGATGTATTATTTAACACAATATCAATGTTTCTTTTTTTAAATATCTTCAGTTATCAGGATAATAAGTAGTTTGCAAATTCCCTAGGCACAGTAACAAAAACAGCGTTCTAAAAGAAAGACTGGAAAATGCTGTGTTAAAATGTATTGTTTTCAGCACATGAAACCACATTAATGTAATAATGTGACCTTAGGGGGGAAAAATGTTGGATATGGGACCCTTAAGTAGTGTGTTTCAATATTTCAGGCGAGCAGGATCCACCCATGATTCAAGAAAATGCCCGAAATGCCATTGGGGGAAACCTAAGCCTCTTCTGCTTGGGCTTTGGCTATGATTTAGACTACTCATTCTTGGATGTGCTGGCCAAGCAGAATGATGGTCTGGCTCGGAGAATATATGAGGCATCCGATGCTGCACTTCAGCTGCAGGTACTAAATGTAGTGTATAAAGAGAAAAAAGCATCTTGAGTGATTTTTACCATTGTGCGTGTGGCAGTTTCAGTACATGCTAAAAGGCATTTCTACTGTGACTTCCACATTTTTCCATAGGGCTTCTATGAAGAGGTGGCTAGCCCACTCCTCTTAGAAGTGAATGTGCATTATCCAGACGATGCTGTAAATTCCTTGACAAACAGCCACTTCAGACAGCTCTTTAATGGCACCGAAATTGTGGTTGCTGGTCAACTGAACGAACTTGAAGAGGACAACTTTCTCATCGAGGTCTCAGCTCAAGGGGTGAGAAAAAAATTGAATTGAAAGTGACTATTTGTCTTTGTGAACACACTAAAGCACCACAACGAAATGTGACCTCTGCATTTAACCCATCACACGTGCACATGTGGAGTAGAGGGCAGCTATCAACAGTGTCTGGGGAGCAGTGTAGCAGAACGGTACCTTGCTCAAGGGTACCTCAGTAGTGCCCGGGCCGGGACTTGAACCTGCGACCCTCAGTTCCCAAAAGCAATGTCCTAATATTTAGGCCGCCACTGCCCAAAAAAAACATAAAGAAATACAAATAAAAATTAGTCATCATAATTGGGCAGTGGTGGCCTAGTGGTTAGGACACTGCCTTTGAGACCTGAAGGTCTCAGGTTTGAGTCCCGGCCTGGGC